>CM018031.1:37029037-37504037 GCA_008638375.1 Nyssa sinensis
CCCGGCAATGGTGCCAAAAACTTGATCGGTGCAAAACTGCAAATGCACAGTATCATAGTTTTATAGTAAAGTGATAGGAAGAGTATCGTCCTCAGGGATTGGTGTCTTACTTTTGACAAGTACCAAAATTAAACTAATCTCGACTTTATTTAGAAAATTCACTAAGATTTTTGTAATTGCAAATTAAACAAAAATTAATGCAAAGAAAATACTCAATTGAAAAGAGAGATGTTGTTCGAAAATCAAATAATGGGAGAAAAGAATTCTAGGAAATCGATTTCACCTAATCCCTCGCTATGCTTTATTCATCTAACTAATTGAATTTAATTCCCTATGTTTGTTAGCAAATCGCTAATTCATCCAAAAGGCTCTTTCGACAGTCAATTGGACACTTTTCTTATTCATTATTTTACACAAGAGTATGCAAATTAATAAATCAAGAAAGCAATAAGACCAATGATTTTTAATACTACACAGATTCATATAAGTCTTTCGATCTCTATATTTACCTATGCTGAAATATTCAAGATCCATCCCATAATTCCTTTTTTTGATAGCAAATTACAGGATTAAAATCATCTAATTAGTGGCGAGTTAATTAGAAGCATTAAACTCAAAATAAATCAGACAAACATAAAAAGAACTACTTCAAATTAAAATAGAAAAAACAAGCATAGTTCGAGACTAGACTACATCGTTGTTCTAGAATAAAGTAAATTTAGTTCATGCTAGAAATTAAATTCAACATAAACGAATTCACCATGATTTTTTCTTAAAGGAACGGAAGAAAATTAACACTGAAAAATAGTCGCAACAGTCCAAGGTGTGCCTTCAAAGTCGTAGCCATACAGCCGCTGGTTCAGCCAAACACACCCAGCCAGTCGCTGCACTCTCTTTTTGCTTCTGATCAGCGTTGAACCTCTAGTTCCTGTCTTCTGCGCACTGCAACAGCCTCCAAGGCAAGCCGTTTCTTCCTGCCTTTGCTTTTGTTTTTTTTTTTTGCAGCCGCACGTTGTTTCCTGTTTGCGCCTCCCCGTCCCTATGCAAAATAGCCCTAGCCACTTTTCATAACACAGTCGCATGGACCTAAAGCCCAACACGCTATTGATTTCTCCGTCCAGGCCCACTTGTCTTGCCTTAGCCTTGTTGCCACAAAATTCTTCCAAGCCACAAGCCTCCAAGCTGCAGCCAAGACCAGCCTTCTTTATTGATTCTCTCTCTCTCTCTCTCTCTCTCTCTCTCTCTCTTTGTTCAACGCCTCTTCTATCTCTAGCCACAATCTTTTGCCTTTTTTTTTTTTTTTATTCTTTTCTTTTAATATCCTACTCAACCACAAGCTGCTTCAATGTTTTTAAACCTGTGATAAAATTTAAATGATAAAAATGAAGCACAAAATCAACAAAAATAAATAAAATAGACTAGAGTTTAAAATTAAGGAGTGCTAAAATAGTTTAAATTATGCAAGTCATCAACCTCCCCACTACAGTAGGAGAGAGAGACGGACAAAAGACCACTATGACAGAGTACATGGTCCTGAACAACAATTCCCCTTACAATGTCATAATTGGGAGATCATGGCTGCACCAGATGGGAGCAGTCACTTCGACCCTCCACCAGTGCCTAAAGTACGTCCACAATTAGGCCGTCTATTCTATCAGAGGGTGCCAACCGACCTCCAGGGAGTGTCATGCTCTCGCTCTCAAAGAGAAGGCTCCCAAATAGCAATTACAGCATGCCCGTGAGTGCGTGGACCCAATCCATTCCCACCTTCACTAGGCAGAAGATTGTCCTTTCGGAATCGACGAGCCATTAAGCCCTAGAGGAAGGGACAGCAGGGCCAAGCCCATAGGGGAACCCATCAAAGTATTGGTCAACTTGGAATCGCTAGGACGATATCTACAAATCGGTCTAGACCTAACATCTACCGAGCAGGATGAAATAATCAAGTTTCTAAAAGACAACCTCTCTGTGTTTGCCTGGGAAACAAAGGATATGGAAGGAATAGACCCAGGTCTCATCACCCATAAATTGATGGTGGATCCAGACCACCCACTAGTGAGACAGAAAAGGAGACCACTCGCTCTAGAACGGCACCGGGTCATCAATGAGGAGGTCCAAAGGCTGCTTGAGGCCAAGATGATACGAGAGGTATTCTACCCTGACTGGTTAGCCAATACCGTTCTGGTCAAGAAGAAAAATAACAAGTAAAGAGTTTGCGTCGACTACATAGACCTTAACAAAGCCTGTCCCAAGGATAGTTTCCCTTTGCCAAGGATAGATCAGCTAGTCGATGCTACTGCAGGACACGAACTCATGAGCTTCATGGATGCCTATTCAGGATATAACCAAATCCAGATGTACCCTTCAGATCAGGAGAAAATAGCATTCATAACTGAACGAGGTCTCTATTGCTATATAGTAATGTCGTTCGGTCTAAAGAATGCTGGGGCCACGTATCAACGTCTCGTCAATAAGATGTTCAGCCCTCTACTCGGCAGCACCATGGAAGTCTATATTGACGACATGCTAGTCAAAAGCTTACAAAAGGGGAACCACCTCCAACACTTAGCTCAGATGTTTGACATCTTGAAGCAGCATAAGATGAAACTGAATCCCTCAAAGTGTACGTTCAGAATGACGAAGGGAAAGTTCTTGGGGTATATTGTTTCACAAAGGGGCATTGAAGCAGACCCCACTCAGATCAGGGTTCTGACCAAGCTGGAGTCACCAAAAACTAAGAAGGACATTCAGGCTCTGAATGGCAGAATTGCAGCCTTAAGCAGATTTATTTCCAAATCCACTGACCGCTGTCTACCATTCTTTAAAGCCTTAAAGGGCAACAGAGCTCTACAGTGGACCTGAGGAGTGCAAGAAGGCCGTCCAAGAGCTGAAGGAATATCTAGCCTCACCCGAACTCTTATCAAAACTAGTCCACGGAGAAAAATTGCTTCTCTACCTTGCGGTCTCTAAAAACGCTGTTCAGTTCAGTACTGGTCATGCAGCATAGGGGAGTCCAAAAGCCTATATTTTATGTCAGCAAAGTATTGTTGGACTGCAGAAAAGAGGTATCCTGAAATTAAAAAGCTGGCTCTTGCACTAATAATCTTAGCACGAAAGCTCAGACCCTACTTTCAAGCCCATCTTATCGAGATCCCCACTGCTTATCCCCTGAAATCCGTACTAAGGAAACCAGAGGTATTAGGGCGATTGGTCAAATGGTCGGTAGAATTGGGGGAATTCGACATATCTTACGTCCCATGAATTTCTGTCAAAGGTCAAGCCTTGGCCGATTTTGTCGCCGAATTCACCCCAGCACTATAGAACAAGGCCCAGCTCCTTGAAAACTCAGAAACATGGCAGCTCTATACTGATGGATCTTTTACCAACCACGGTTCTGGTGTGGGCCTGGTATTACAATCACCTAATGGACTCGTAGTAGAGAAGGCAGTTAGCCTAGGGTTCAGAGCCTTTAACAATGAAGCAGAATACGAAGCCCTTGTCCTAGGAATGAAGCTAGCTCTGGAATGCGAGGCTCAGAACCTCGAAGTTTTCTCTGATTCCTAACTAGTGGTAAGCCAAGTCCTGGGAGAATTTGCCGCTAAAGATGACTGGATGCTTCGATATTCAGAACTCGTCAACTAATTGAAACAATCTTTCCAAACATTTTCCATCCAGAAAATAGAAAGAGGCCAGAACTGCAGAGCTGACGCTTTGGCAAACATAGCATCTCGCCTAGACTCAGGAGATGATTCTATGATAAAAATCTTCTATCAGCCAAAACCAAGCATTGAGGAGGTCCAAGTCGCCCAAATTACCGAACAACCACAAAACTGGATGACCCCTATCTTCCAGTACTTAGAAGGAGGACTCCTTCCCAAGGACAAGAACAAAGCCAGACGAATCCAAATTAAGGCGGCTCGGTATTTGATCCTGAACGACAGGCTTTACAGAAGGTCATACTCTCAACCTCTACTGAGGTGTCTGGCTCCAAAAGAATCTCAGTATGTCCTGGCAGAAATACACGAGGGAATCTATGAAAATCATAACGGGGGCAGACCCATAGCCCATCGAGCTCTGACACAAGGCTATTACTGGCCTGGTATGTTGAAGCAGGCTAAGAAGTACGTCCGAAAGTGTGACAAATGCCAAAGGTTTGCTCTCTACCAGCACCATCCCCACCACGAGCTCATTCTTATTGCCAGCCCATGGCCCTTTGTTTAGTGGGGAATAGATATCATAGGCCCATTACCCAAGGCCACACCGAACAGTAAATATGTTCTGGTGGCCATTGACTATTTCTCCAAATGGGCAGAGGCAGAGCCTCTAATATGTATTACTGAGAAGGAGGTTAAGAGCTTCATCTGGAAAAGCATCGTCAGTAGGTTCGGCATACCGCGTGTAATCATCTCAGACAATGGTACACAATTTACTAGCAAAGCCCTCAAGAAGTTCTGCCAAGATTTAGGTATCAGTTAGCATTTCTCCTTTCCTGGTCATCCCCTAAGCTAATGGGCAAGCAGAAGTCACCAATCGAAAAATCCTTGATGCCCTTAAGAAGAGGTTGGAAGAAGCCAAGGGAAGATGGGTCGAAGAACTCCCTGGTGTGCTCTGGGCTTATAGAACAACTAGAAGAACTCCAACCTCCGAAACTCCCTTTTCACTTGCTTACGGAACCGAGGCGGTTATTCTAGTAGAGATCGGTGTGCCAACCTTGAGGATTAAAACTTTCAACCAAGAATCCAATCATTAGCAACTGGTAGAAAATTTAGACTTACTTGAGGAAAAGAGGGATCAAGCCAGAATAAAGTGGAGGCGTACCAACAAAAGATGGCTAACAACTCTAAATTGGGGCTCAAGCCTGTCAGCTTTCAAGTTGGAGACCTCGTTTTAAGAAGGGTTTTTTCAAACACCAAGGATCCTACAATGGGAAAATTATCACCCAATTGGGAAGGCCCCTACAAAGTGATAAAAATTGTAAGACCTACCACTTACTGGTTGGTAGACATTAATGGGAAACCTATTCCCAGACCTTGGAACATAAAACATTTGCAGAAGTATTATCAATAAAGAAATTTTTTCCTTCGAAAGACCCTTTGAAGTACTCCCATAAAATGTACAGACTTCTAGTCTAGTCCATCAAATGTATAGACCTCATGGTTTGGTCCATCAAATGCATAGACTTCTAGTCTGGTCCATCAAATGTACAAACCTCATGGTCTGGTCCATCAAATGTACAGATCTTACGGTTTGGTCTATAAAATGTACAGACCTCTAGTCTGGTCCATCAAATGTACAGACCTCATGGTCTGGTCCATCAAATGCACAGACTTCTAGTCTGGTCCATCAAATGTATAGACCTCATGGTCTGGTCCATCAAATGTACAGACCTCATGGTCTGGTCCACCAAATGTATAGACTTCTAGTCTGGTCCACCAAATGTACAGACCTTTGGTCTAGTCCACCAAATGTACAGACCTTCGGGTCTGGTCCAAAACAAAAAATTTGATTTACTCAATTGATTTCCGGATATTCTCAATCTAATTATTTACACAAGTCTTTGGGCTCGGCAGACATAATTATTTACTCCAATTATTGTAGGTTACTATACTCAAAAAGACTACTCTACAGAGCTGATCTAAATAGAGTATGAACAACTTGGATTTCATCAAGGACAAACTCACGCACTACCATGCAGCCATAACTTGATATATCCCCAAGAGAACTTAGCTCGCAGAGGTCGCCGGGTATTTCAATTTGGAGGAGGCACAGATATTGTGAAAATCTATCTATGGAAATGAAACCATTGACAGAAAGCAGTTGGCAACAGTGCTTGGAAGAATATGCTACACTCGAAAAGAACACAGTTTATTGAAAGGAAAGGAACTCAGTTTTACTGCTAATCCATGAAAAAGTAACATCAAAACGAATGAATCAACAGGGACACAAACTACGAGTCTAAAGCTACAACAATTTTGGACAAGGCTTATTCCAGTTTTTATGCCATTATGGCCTTCTTCCTCTAGCTCCCCTAAAGTCAAGGGTCCAGGGTCCCAAGGCACCATTATTGCCGTCACCGGTTCCCATTTGAAAGGAAGGAACCCTG
This sequence comes from Nyssa sinensis, assembly GCA_008638375.1. Taxonomy (NCBI): domain Eukaryota; kingdom Viridiplantae; phylum Streptophyta; class Magnoliopsida; order Cornales; family Nyssaceae; genus Nyssa; species Nyssa sinensis. Next base: position 37,035,141 of record CM018031.1, read on the forward strand.
AACCCCAATCTGCATCACCACTTGTCATGGCACTAATACAGAAGGATGACTCCGGGGCTCACGACACCTTCATCTCCGCCTTCACTCTCCTCAAATTCAGTATGGCACTTTAGCCGACTTGTGCAAGGGTCTCTGCCCAGGGAAGAAGGGGAGGAGGCATCTCCCCATCATCTTCATCATCAACACTCCAAGCCCCGGTTGAATCAAGGAGGGCCCTCCTCTATGAGGGGAAATCCCTATCGGATGCTAAGATGGACGAAGAGATCTTCGTCTCCTTTAGTCTTTCCATAAGAGCCAAGGTAGCTACCCTTAGCCACAGTTTGATCACACCCAGCTCAGGTTGGGGATCGTTAATCACTCCTGGATGACAGAAACTTCTATAACAACTCAAATCCCCTTGATAAGGAAGCATCATGAAACCAGACAATAAGAAGAATGGGCGTGTAAGCTCCCCCTCTCTCCCCTATATATTGATCCTTGAAGACAAAAATTCGTCCATCCAAACCGTCGCGATGGTTTGGGAAAAGAGTGGGCTCGAAAGCCCCAAACGAAGGGTGCGTAACAAATGATGTAATAAATCGTCATCTTGTAAAAATAAAAAGACGGAACGCTTAATCTTCTTAAGCCTATAACCTAAGTTACGCACTGAAGCTCTAACTAAGGCTTGGGGGGGGGAGTAGCTGATATACCACAAAACGACAGACCAATCCTCAAGCGACACGGGTGTCAACAAGTCAATTAGAGGCTCGATCATCCAAAGCATTCTGAGCATTCAGAACAGACCTAGAAAACTTAAAGGGCCAAGCACAAGCCTCCAGAGCAGAGCTACATTCTTATAGAGCCTACAGGTCTGAGCACGGACCTCTAGAGCACTCTCCGCTATGCAGAGCCTATCACCGCCTTAATATTTGCCGAGCAGAGAATAAGGAAATAGTCTTCTACAAGGAAACTACCACACATGTTTATCTTTATTTTGATACAATGACCAACAAGGGAACTACTATATCTGATGATCAAATCCCTACTTTCATGGCTCCAAATCCTAATCGACTTAGGAAAGCCACCATCTATATATTAAACCCTAGAGGTACGCCTTATTTTTTATGCTCATTCTTTGGCTTACATTAGAGTCTTTTCAATTCAGTTTATTGACTTAAGCATCAGAGCGGCTACCGCCAGAGCCAATCCGGTGGTCCTCTGATCATCTTCTTGAGTGTTCTTCAGGTCGCAGAAGGTCAAAATTGGCTACATCCAAAAAGTCCAGTATCAATACCCAAATATTCAAAATTGAGGATCCTTACACATTTTTAAACAAATCTACACTCTTTTATACATGCAACAGTCCTATATTTCTTTTTCTCTCTCTACATAACCCCATACCCACAACCTATATAACCCTAACCCTAGCATGATACCCTTCTACATTATATAAAAACATAAAAACAAGCCTTCTACACACCTTAAACATGGGATTTGGAAGAAAGAACAAACAAGCCTTAGGAGCACTGAAAAACAACACCTAAGCAAGGATTGAAAGGAACAATTGAGAAACAAAGTTGGACATCACAATATGAATAAGAGGTTAGAATCTCTTTCACTCGTCTTCCTCTTTTGTTTACACGTTTCATTATGTTTTGATGTGTGATTGGGCTATGAACATGCTCCAGTTGAAATAAGTTGTTTGTATATTTTAAGGCTAATAGAAGAAGAGATTCAGGAAAATTAAGGAAAGGTGGAAAAAGAAATCCACATTCCTACACCCTCTTTATTTATATTAAAATAAGCATAAATTACCAGAATGCCTAGTGTTTTAATATTTCTAACACTCCCCTTCAAGTTGGTGTATAAATAAAACATATGCCCCGCTTGTCCAAGGCACCCTGAAACATATTACTTGACACCCCTTTGGTGAAGACATTAGCTAGTTGGTCCCCAATCTTTATGAAAGGGGTGCAAATGAGACCAGAGCTTAACTTTTCTTTAATGAAATGTTTGTGCACTTCGATATGCTTGGTTCGATTATGTTGGACAGGAATATATGCAATATTAATAGCCATTTTGTTGTCACAATAAAGCCTTAATGGACTACATATACCAACACCTAGTTCCATTATACCAACACCTAGTTCCATTATAATAATTGTCAACCACAAAAGCTCACATATCCATTGTGCCATAGGTCTAAACTCAGCCTCAACACTAGATCTCGTAACAACTGACTATTTTTTACAATGCCAAGTCACTAAGTTGCCTCCCACAAAAGTGTAGTACACAGAAGTAGATCATCTATCTGTGACTAACCTTGCCCAATCTACATCAATGTATCCTTCCAACTTCAAATGACTATGTTTGGAAAATAAGAGACCTTTAAATGGATTATTATAGTGAATGCATAAACTGACTTACCATACTCACAACATAGGCAATATCTAATCGAGTATGTGAAAGATAAATCAATTTGTCCACGAGTCTCTGGTACATGCCAATATCAACTTTTGTATCATCATTACTCTCACACAACTAATGATTTGGTTCAATCTAAGTATCACAAGGCTTGTAGCCAAGCATCCCTGTTTCCTTCAATAGGTCTAAAACATACTTCTGCTAAGAGATGAAAATTCCTTTTTTAGATTTCACAACCTTTATCCCCAAGAATTATTTCAAGTTCCCCAAGTCTTTTATCTCGAACTCCTTAGCTAAAGAAGACTTCAAAGATTGCACCTCTTCAATATCATCTCTAGTTATAACAATATCATCTACGTAAACTATAAGCAAAGTAAGTTTCCTTTGCCTATGTTTGATGAAGAGAGATCAGCCTGACTATACTTATAACCATACTTCTGCATAGCTTTACCAAACCTATCAAACCAAACTCTATAAAGAAACTTTTTTAATTTGCAAACCTTCCCCTAAGTAGATGTTGGTTGGTCCCGTGGTGTGAAACTAACCTAGAAGGGGGGGTTGAATAGTTTGTACTAACTTTTTCAATTTCGTCAATTTTTCAACCACAACACTAACAACTACCAATATTGAACAATATATGAATTGTAAAACATATCAATATTCAACAATTATCAACAATTCAATTATATGCCTAATATATCCATTGTAGCAATTATGTAATGCTCAAGATACAAACCTTTCAACTCAAGCCTAATTGATCCACTAATTCAATTCAATTGTCAACTTCAAAATTCAAGTAGAAATTAAACTATGTGATCAATCATCAATTCTACAATTCAATTTGCTAATCCAATTTCACAATTAAGGTTTTCAATTACTCAATTGAAGATCAAATTCTATAATTCATGAAAACCTAAAATTCTATATAACAGATGCAATTAATTCTAGCAAATTGGAAATTATAAAGCATGAAGAGTAAGAGAAATTGCAAACTGAAGTGATGATGAAGAAATCACCAAGGAAAACTATCTAAGGTGTAAAACTCCAAAGCCGGCCATGCTCATGGAAGAGTTCCACTATGAGTGAGATCGAATTACAAAGTGATGAAGAATCGACCTAAGTACCTCTAGCGCTGTTATACTCATTCCCATCTTCAATTTCTATCACGCCCCGAATTTTCATAAACCCAGGAAGTGAGTGGAAATGAATGAACAAAAATTAATAAAAGATAATTAAATGGATTTAGTTGATTATTCATTTATTTTCTCATATTTCCCCAAAATTTGAAATGAAAACTTGCTATTAGACTTAACCAAAATGGTCTTCTAATGTCAATCAAATATCTCTCCCAATCAATATTCAAAATTAGTCTAAGTCATGTTCAAAAATGGCCTCCAAAATAGCCCCGAAATGTCTCTAAATGTACCTTGGAACAATGGCCCAAATGGGCCCTAAGACATAGGCCAAGAATAGATCAAAAAGTCTACCAAAATTTGTCTAAGGAAATGACCAAACATGGCCTAAGAATTGGCCAAACATGGCCCAAATGGGGTGGCCAAACATAGCTCAAAAGAGTAGCCAAGGGCTGGTGTCAAGAGGGCAAAGGCTGGGTGCCCAAGGGCTGTTAAGTAGCAGGTAGTAGGTGGCAGCATAGGCAGAGCGCACAGGGGGTGCAGGCGTGCGCGCGGAGGCAGGCTAGTAGGGCGTGGGCGTGCATGGTAGGCGTGCGTGGGAGCACGACATGCGCGAGGGGCTACGGCTGGCGCGCGACAGTGGGTTGACCTGGGATGTTTTCCTATAGGTTTACTGTAGCTACTGTGACTGAATTTCTCTGTTTCTGCAGCAGAGTTTCTCTGTTTTCTTAATTTTTTTTCCAAAGTGTTGCAAGCCTACTTTTTTCCAATTTTTAGCCTATTTCTTCAAGGTTTTTAACCCCCCCTTTTGGCTTTTTTTCACTTATATTAGAGTGTTTTACATACTTAAGTAACCTTTTAATTTCACCAAAATTTTAGTATGGTTTCCTTTGTTTTCTATGCCTTTTCCACCTAATATTTCACAACACAATCCATCATTTCTCAACTAGCAACCTAAATGCATCCTTTAATTCAACTAAACATTTATACATTACTTTAAACACAATCCACCATACATACATATATCCTTTAAACTTAAATGTTACAAACTTCATGCTCATTACAATTTTAGGGCCTTGCCCATTGTTTTCATACTATATAAGATTTCTACAAGTAGATACACATGTCTTAGGGCTTATGCCCTCATACATACAAAAATGTGCCCCAAGGGCCAAATGTCCTTCATAGTCCACTTCCCCTCCATCCTTCAAGACTTCATCAAGTCTCAAGTACCTGGGAGCCTCATTTGTAATATGATATCCTATAAAGGGTCAGCACAACTGCTGGTATGACATAGTGTTAATGCAAGGAACAAAGTTAAGGCGTGGCATGTGCAAGTGTACATTTATAAGCTACATACCTTCCAATTTATCAATGCAATGCAATGGTAATATGCGTGACACACTCATGCAACTTTATGCCACCACGTCTCATTTTACGGATCGTTCCCGTTGGATCAGCGAGTACCATTACCTGTTTCATGGATCGCTCCCGTTGGATCAGCAGGCACCAATGCAATGGCCAATTTTAGGTTTTTCACCATAGGATCTACACCCGTATAATGCATAACACCGAAGTGCTCAACCCACACTATGTTTTCAAAGATGCACATAGGCCAAGATACCTTGATTTTTCTATGTAATTTTCAATGAAGCATTTCATCAAATACATGGTATACATCTTAAATCATGCATCATACATAAAATAAACTATAACTTCCAAATCACAAAACTTATTCCACATGAACATATGTTATAATACAATCAATTAAACATATACTCATATTACATGTTCACTACCTTACTAATTCTCAAAGAATACATAACTACACAAAGCATCAATGCATTAAACAAACCATATCCTTCAAAACATAAGACTTTATCCACATGAACATAAGCCACAATGCAATGAATTAAACATATATTCAAGTTACATGTTCACCACCTTGACAATTTCTCAAAGAACACACAAATACACAAACTACCAACTCTAGGTTTTGAAAGTAACTACAACCTAAGTGACTTTCTAACAATAAATAAACATACAAATCATTCAATCAACTCTATTCCTTACTTAGCAAAATATCATACCTAAAAGGGTTTTTCTCAACCCTAGGGAGTTGTACTCACTGTGCAGCTGAACCAATAGGTGAGAATGTGTAATATCCCGACCCGGGATATCGGGTCACATGACACGTATTACGAGAAAAAGAAATTATATATATATATATAATTAATTAATTAATTAATTATAAGAAATGGATATATATTTATATATTAAGTAAATGTATACATATATATTAATTGGATGATATATGTAAAATATAAAAAAGGTGAAAGAAGAAAAAGTGTGAATGGGTATGTGTGTGTCGGCTGGTGTGTGTGTGTGTGTGTTGTCTTATATGTGTATATGTATATATATGTATATATTATATATATAAATATCTCAAAACAAATTAATGCAAAGCTGAAAGAAGAAAAGCAAAATTTATGAGATGGGAGGTCTAGAGTAGGGCTATGAAATCAGAGAGAGAGAGAGAGAGAGAGAGAGAGAATGGAGGAGAGAAAGAGGTCGGCTACTCTTTCTTTAAAACCAAAACATGCAAGCATGTTGTTCTCCTACGAAATAAATCAAACAAGGGAGAAACTGAGAAGCTAAGGAAGGATTCAAAGCAAGAAGAAAGGGAGAAAATCAGTGGTGAAAGGTGAACCCACCAAAACTTTTGAAATTCTCTCTCTAGAAGTTATGATTTAATATGAACTGTTTAGGGTTATTTTCATACGTATGATGTATTATATGTGTTTAAAACTTGATCAAGCATGAAAATTTGCTATGAAAACGACTGAAAATACCTAACCCACAAAAAGTCTCCATTAAAGACCTTGCCCATGGCAGGTCTGAATCGACTTCCTTAAAGCTTGATTTGGCTTATCAAGGCTTAAAGTAGACATTATAAGCATGTTAAAAACCATCAACCGTGATAAAAAAGCTCAAGAAATCGACCCCATGTGGTGAATTGCAGGCTACGGGTTTGGAACCCAAGCCTCTAAACTCTGTATTAAATTCACTTTTACGAATGGGGAATGAAACCCCTTTAACTAAGAAACAAAACAAGCCAAGCCTCATCGAAAATGGTCAAGAAATGAGTATGAACTGAGGGTAATACAGGTTTAGCTATCGCGACCGAAACCGAACACACGAACGAGTTTTGAACTCCAAAATGAATGCCAATCGATTTGTATATACCTTAGGAATAATTTGGGACCAAAACAGTGGAGATTGGCTGAGTAGAAATGCACGAAATAGGAAGAAATGAATTCGGGAACTAGGGCAACAGTAGAGTCGACGTGGGGAAGACGAAGACGAGTTAACTCGGTTTTAAAAATAGGGCTGGGTCGACTCGGACAGGTGGCAGCCTCTAGGCTTGCCACCGATTAATTGGAACGGCGTCGTTTTGAATGTCGGTTAAGTAAATGGACGCTAGGGCTGACGTCATGATGACGTCAGCCACATGTAAATAAACTGGTTAGACCGGTTGGTTTATGACTAGACCGGACCGATTCACTTAATCCCTAACCAAACCCTTTGGTTTTCAAGTTTATTTAAAATAAAATAAACCATGACTTCCTATATTTACGGTTTGACCCCTGGGCTTTAGAAAAATTATACTGAGGCCCAACTGAGGGAAAAATTATGCATTTAGACCCCTGGAAAAATAATTAAATAATTAATTTAATTATTTAATAAATAAGGTTAAATTACTATTTTGCCCTTGTGGCATAAATAGAGCAAATGAAGTCCAAATTAAACATATGAATAGTGTATCCTTACTATTTTGGACATTCTGAGATCAATGGTAGGGTCCGTTTTATGAGACGAGGCCCAAAAAAATAAATACACAAAGGGGATAAATGACCAAAATACCCCTTGACCCAAAATTTACAAGTTATTAGTATATTCTTACTATCTTGGACCTTCTGAGTCCAATGGTGAGGTCCACAACACGAAATGGGGTCCCGAAAAATAAGACACGTAAAGGGGTAAAAAGACCAAAATACCCCTGGTATCCCTAAAGCCAAAATGAAATCAGAGAAGGTCTAAATTGACTTTCCTTGACATCCCGGACTCAATAATGGAGTCCGAATTACGAAACGAAGTACAGAAAAATGTGACACGTAAAACAATAAATGATCATTTTGTCCTTTTACATATAACAGTCCGAATTAAATGATTGGAAAGCCTAAACTGACTTTCTTCGACACTCCGGACTCAATGGTAGAGTCTATTCGACCAAAAGAAATGTCTAAAATAAAAAAGACATAAAATTTGATGAATAGCATCTGTTAGACGACTATGAACTGAATTATTGCCAAAGAACTAAACTGAGGCAAGTACGAGAAATGAAATACGAAAAGACACGACACGTAAACATGTCAAATAAATAACTTTAAATTAAATTTAATGGAACTCCCAGAAGAATATGATTGTAGAAATCTGTTTTCTTGACACGTTAAATTGTGTTTTAAACAGAGAATTTAATAGACACAAAAATGAATCAAGAACGAGAAGTTCCCCCAATGATGACAAGGGCACAACTAGCAAATGATCCGAAACAGAAAGTTTTCCGGGAGAAGCTAGAAAAACAGCTCCAGTTGATTCAGAATCGTATTCGAATTTCCAAAACAAATGAAGTGGCCTGTGTTAGCCCCTTCATTTACAAGACAATAACCAAGGAGCAACTAGCAGCGAAAAAGATTAAGAAACAGGAGGACACCGAAACGCTGCAAGAATGGCTTCATAGATTGAAGGAAGCCAAAAGAAAGGTGACTAAATAGATCGAAAACCGAAGTACGAGGTGAGTAACCCTGTGTTTGAATTGGAGATTTAACTCCATGGATTTGAAAAGTTTTAAGTTCAAAGATGTGAAGTATTTGAAGTTTCAAATTCAGTATTTACATGATGCAGCTTTTAATTGTACTGTTTTATAACTCTATTATGACATGCTCAGTGATTGGTATCTATCATAGTTTTCTCAAAACATATTTCAGCATGTCTAAAGTTTTAAATGCCAAATTATGTTAAATATTCTGAATTTGATAGTTACAAGTATTTGAAGTCCTATTGTAGAAATTATACATTTCATGTTTTTAAATACTCATGAAAGTATCCATTAAAGAAGTTATGTGATAAATGTTTTACAAGATAAACGGTACTAAGTACCACCCCCTATGAAGGTTGAAATCCTTCGGGATTCAACAGTAAATGCCCGGTAGCAGGATCTAATCCCCCAGGCAAATGAGATCGATAGTGTTGGCAGTAAAATGGGAGTCTGGTTCGAAACAGATTCCACCTAATTAAGGAGAAAAGATAACAAAGTGATTTTGGGAATGAAAGCAGGTTTTACCCTCATTTTCAAATACATATTGATGTGATTTAAGTTATATACTTATCTGATGAAGTACGAGTTTTGCTTGGATACCTTAAATGTTTCCAAGATATTTGAAATGCATATGTTCGAGTTATATACTCTATTTGACGAAGTACGAGCTTAGCTTGAATACTTTAAATGTTTCAAAGCTATTTATTTGAAATGCATATGTTTGAGTTATATACTCTATTTATCGAAGTATGAGTTTAGCTTGAATACTTTAAATGTTTCAAAGCTATATGTTTTAAGAATGCATGTACCTTGTATTCTAAATTGTATAAGCAATTGGCAGTGAATGTTTTACAACTCTTATGTACTAAAAACCACTGCTAATTGAAAACCCCATGACGAACACTGGAATTGCTCACAAGCTTAGATTAGCTTACCCGGACTTTGTTCGGACCCCCCTTTCAGGTGATGCAGCAGACAGGGTCTTAAGGACTACAACGATGAGTCTAGCTGTTTTTGGAAGGATCTGTTAAGTAGTTTCTTTTGAAGAACTTATGAACACTAGTAGTACAATTGTATTAGTAGACAATGTAAGGATGTGTAATAAGCCATCAGGGCAATCGAATATGTACTGTATTAATGTATGAAGTCTTTAAGTTTTGTTATACTCTGAATGTGTAACCATGTATGCTATGTATGGAAACAGCAGTATCGGACGGATGTGCCTAATTTAAAAATGAGAAAAGAAAAGAAAAAGTTTTTCACGCTTCCGCAATCATGTGTAGCACATCTATTCGATACCGCTGCAGATGCGAGCCTTGTCTCGGGGCCTTCGGGTCTCGGGGCCTTCGGGGGCGGCGGTCGCGATCCGGTAATCCGTAGAGGGTGGGTTTTGGGTCGTGACAGAATGTATCCCTTGACATTGGGAACAACTTCCTAGGAGGAAGCCTTGTGAGAATCCTAGCCTAGAGATGAGTTTTGAAGGCTTGAAAGTTGGAAAACCCTAGGTTTTCTTCACTTTTCTCTCCATGCACGAACTGTTGTGTTTCTACATACCATTTCTGATATTTCTATCTCTAAAAGGCTGTATTTATACTAAAGGGGCTAAGGGGTAACAAGACCCTTTTGCCCTTAATGAGTTCGGGACCTCGTTATACTACAACCCGTCCTGAAACACCTCAATTCGACATTCTGCTTTAGCCAAAGTTCTTAAAATTATTTTAAATGAAAATTTTTCAAAAAATTTATTTTCTCCTGCGAACGGGTTTGGCCGGGTCCACCAGGGCCACCCGGGATGCCCTTTATGGTCTATTTTTCAAACCATCTTCGTTTAGGCTCAACTTTTCACAAGAGGTGTATTTTAATATTCTAAGAATTTTTCTCCTCTATGCCATACTAAAATTATGATCCTAAACATTACTTATGCCTAAATGATATATGTATAATGCCCTACCGGCAAACAGTGCATGAATAGTGCCCTACCGGAAAAAATGAAAAATTTATCCTGATTTTTTAGATCTTTACAATCTCCCTTGAATCCATAAGCTTCCTCCATAGTCGGAATCTTCATATAACCCGACCTTCCTCATGGTTTCGGAATCCTCTAATCGGGCCACTTCACAATTACAACTCCTCGTAACCGCTGTATCTACTGATCGCTCAATAATGAATACTCAAGGTTGAACTCCAAAGTCTTTAATGGTGAATTGACATGGAATTCGGACTCTTTGAATTAACTTGGATCATGTGATTTGATTATGAACGATTAGAGTAGAGATATGCATGATATACAAGTATGAATGGTCACTCGTGAAAGCTCTTAGATTTCTCAAATGTATAGCTATCACAATTTGAACTCTCTCTAACTCTGTTCTCACTTAATAAAAAATAAATTTTCATGATTTTATATCAATGAGATCGGATCTCAAAAGAGGCTTGAAAATAGAAATTTTTTTATTTTTGCGTAGTGTTCGTTCAAACTAATCATTGATCGTTCGAATGAGCACCTCTTCATTCGAATAAGAAAGGAACAAACTTCAAACAAACAAATGCGGAGGTTGCATCTCTTCATTTAATACATTCCTATCGAACGAATAAGAACAAGAAAAAATGAGCCTTCTGTTGTTCGTTTGAATGACCCAATTGGTTTATTTGAACGAGCAATAGAGTGTTGCTCATTCTGTGCTTGTCTTGTGAACTCAATTTTTCTAAATGTTTTGAAATATTCATTTTTGGAAAAATTGTTTCACAATCAAAAGTTAACTATACACATGATGATATGATGTTTACTATATGCAATGCATGCAATGTGTGGGTGTGTGATATCCATATCAAAACAAAAGTCCAAAATACCATACCCTTCATGAACCAAGTCGGCCAGTAGATGTGCAGGGCAATGAAGCTTGGACCATCTTGGAGTAGAACGGACATTGGGATACTATAAGCTTAGGACTAATGCATTGATTACAATCAAAACACGTTTTGTCAAACCAGATTAGTCAATTACAACATTCCTAATAGTAGACATAGATGAAAAACTTGGAGGAACATCCATATACATTTCCTCTTCTAAATCACCATAAAGAAAAGCATTCTTCATGTCTAACTGTTGAAGAGGCCACCCCAAATTTGCTGTCAAAGAGAGCAACACTCTAATGGAATTCATTTGGCCACTGATGCAATGGTCTATTGGTAATCAATGTCATAGGTTTGAGTAAAGCCTTTGGCCTCCAATCTAGCTTTACACCTTTTCATGGATCCATATGCCTTATACTTTATAGTGAACACTCATTTACACCCGATTATTTTTTTCTCTTCCAGAAGAGTCACTAAGTCCCACGTGTTATTTTTGTGCAGAGATTTCATCTCTTCAACCATAGCTTCCTTCCACTTTGGATCTGCCAAGGCATCTTTCCAATCATGTGGAACAAATACAGAAGACAACAAAGAGACAAAGGCGCGATATGAGGGTGAAAATGATTAATAAGAAACGAAATTTGAAATAAGATATTGAGTGCACGATCGAACTTCTTTACAAATTGTAATAGGAAGACCAGCATCATCTAGAATAAGAGAGATAGAGATAGAATAATTACTTGGATTCTTGAATCCAATTGACAGTTAGCATGAAAATAATCAACAGTCTCACCCTTTCTTCTCCTCGAGTAATTCAAGATCTCTTTAGTCTCTTTAGTTTTAGTTTTTGCATCCTGATTCTCTTTGTCCAACTCACAAATATGAGATTGGGAAGATTGTGGTATAGATAATGCAGGTAAAGGTTGAGGAAGAGGAGAATTGGGAAAATATGACAACACTTCACTAACATTCTCCCCCTGAAGAGGAGTCTTCAAACTAGAAAAATAGGACGTGGACTCAAAAAAAAAAGTGACATCTATAATGACAAAACAACGCTGAGTAAGAGGATGATAACATTGATACCCCTTCTGAGTAGTAGAGTAACCCATAAAAATACATTTCAAGGCCTTTGGATCAAGTTTACCTCAAGATGGATCATGAATATGAACAACCAGATGCATCCAAATACATGAGGGGGAATAGGGAATATAGAAGAGGAAACTCCTAACACTAGACTAAGAGATTTGAAGGATAAAACTCGATAAGGCATTTGATTGATGAGATAGGTTGTCGTAAGAAGTGCATCCTCCCAATAAGTTTTGGGAAGTGCTCGGACCACTTCTAACAAATGAAGATTCTTACACTCAGTTACCCCATTTTTTTTGTGGAGTACTAACACATGTAGTTTAGTGAATAATGCCATACGAGTCCAAATACAAATTAAATGTACCATCAATATATTCACCACCATTGTCAGACCTAAGCACTTTAACCTTAGCATCAAATTGAGTTGAAATCATGCTATGAAAGTTTTTAAAACAATTAAAAACCTCACTTTTGTCATGAAGCAAATAAACCCAGGTAACATGAAAATAATCATCAATAAAGGTAACAAACCATCGATAACCATACTAAGTAGGAATACGAGGACCCTACATATTAGAATGACCAATAACAAAAAATTGAAATGTTTTTATTTAGACTATGGGGAAAAGAAACACGGCTATGTTTTGCTAGTTCGCACACTTCACACTAAAATTGAGACACATTTTTCTTAGAAAATAAAACAGGAAATTTTTTTTGCAATAACTGATCTGTAAAAGAACTAATGCTGAAACTAGTTGATTATAAAGCTTACCTCTTCTTAGTAGGAGGATCCAAAAGGTAGAGACCACCCCTTTCGCTACCACTACCAATCGTTTTATTCGTGTCCAAATCCTGAAAAACACAATAAGTAGGAAATAAAGTGTCACGATCCGAAACCCACTATATGCAGATCTTGTGTCGCGGGGCCGACCCTAAGGCCGTCCCTACTTTTTTCATTCCTGTATCATAGTACTAATATGCAATGTACTAAAAATTTAAAACAGTAATCAACGGAAGTCTTTCAGTACAATAATCAGCGGAAGTCTTTTAATACAATAATCAACGGAAGTCTTTCAATACAATAATCAGCGGAAGTCTGTTCAATACATAATATGGTTCTACAATAATCAAAACAAGAACCAGACATAACCAGCACCCGTGGGTGGTGAATACATGGGAGAACTAAAACATAAATTGGTACATTTCCTCAAAATGTCCTTCTACGCTCTCAGACTCCTACTGGGGTCTTACAGCGTCGCTACCTGAAAGGTGGTAAGTAAGGTGGAATGAGCTACAAAAGCTCAACAAGTAAATACAGATCTCCGACACTGGTATTGGTGATCATAAAAGAATATGAATCCATGAATAAAAGTATGATAGCCAATCATATGAAGTAAGATGCTTGTGATAGCCAATGAGAACAGTTGCCACAATGGCCAATGGACAGTAGGGTCACAATGTACAATCAAGAGTAGTGGATATAACATCAACATGGAAACTCTCAATAACAATATATCAACATGAAATGTACTGCCACAATAAACCAATCACAATCAAATCAATAAAGAATGTCTCTCAGCATAAGATAAGTCATAAGGGATAGTGTCATTCAATAATTATAGTCATATAAATCATATAAGAGATGCATTTACATTGTTCAAGGTTCGACATGCCCTCGGTCTTTTGGGGCCCGGCATACCCCCAAGTGGAAACTCCAATCAAACCAAACTCCAATCTATTGCCAAGTGTCCATTCCAGACTAGACCCATAGGTCTCTAGTAGACCAGAAAGCATCAGATGGATATCGTGACTGAGCACGAATCTAGTACACATAAACATATCATGATCATAGTGACTCCATAAGAGTATAAAAATGGAATATCATATATACAATAGAACATAACAGTAAGCCTTTCAAGGCATGGTGTAGCATGGTGACAATGATATAGTAGTCAATCAATGTCCACAAGATAGAACAATATCACATTGTGGAAAACAATAATATCGGGTACGTTCAAGAGTACAAGTTTGATAGTAAAGTGAATAAATTTGGCTTTGGAAACACCGCATGGAAGAGAAAGGGAATTTACTTACCTCTAAACTCGTTCCTATATCAATATCCCATGATTCTGCCCTTTTCTTTCGAGTTCCCTATATATCAGTGGATACGTTTCAGAATTAATGCTATTCATCAAATTTTATTCCTTGCTATTATAAGTATCTCTATCACTAATTTAAACTTTACCATTGTGTCCAGAATGTCGAACAAAGTCGGTTTAGGCTTTCGTAGAATTCAATTCGGACTTCGGTACTAAAAAGGGCAAAACGGTCATTTTGCACTTTTATAGTTTCTTACTTCTCGAGACCTCTTTTTGCAAATTAAACTCCATGGTTGAGTCCATAATTCTCAAAATAATAAAAATTCACTATTCTTTTATTTTAATCGGAGTCTGTTTGACTACTTTTCGATTTAGGGGCATTTTGGTAATTTTCCCTTTAATTTAAATATTATTTTATTACTTGCAGTCAAAATCTAATTATCTAAAGCTATGGGTAAATTTATAATTATCATAATTTACTATTCCAATTTGGAATAGCCAAACAATGGACATCTCCTAAACTTTGGATAAGCCATCCTTGTTCATATTTCAATTTAATTTTAACTTCACTATCCTTGCATCCAAATAGCCCTTAATCACCAATTTTTGCACTTTTAAAAATTTCTCATGGCAGCACCTATATTGGGTCAACCTGTATTGTGTTTGGGCGGGTCAACCCGACCCGACCCATGGCCCAAAATCACAAAATACCCAACACGCACAGTAGCGCAACACGCTGCCAACCGTGCGGCTGGTCATCTTCTCCGGCGACGTTTCGATGTCCAACCACTCAGGTCCTCTTCTACTCCTCATGGGCTTTCCATATCTACCCTCGGAATTCAGTTTGGATCATCGGAAGGCGTCGAAAAATGGAATTGCACAACTTTCCGGCGAACTGAATTTTCACCTTTTCATGGCTTTTTAGCCATTGTTTTGAGCCCAAATTTTACCTACAAGTTGCTGCACTTATGGGAAACAATTTCCAATTCATAAAATGAGCTAAAACGATCTAAAACTCAATGACCTGGAAATTTCTTTCAAACTTTAAATTAGTTTTTCTCACTCGTTTCTTAACCAAATGAGCTACAGTTTCTTCCTAAATTCACCATTTTTCATGCTCTTTAAAACCATATAATTCTTTCTAAGCTTTAAGCAATTCTAAAAAAAAGCCAGCAATTGAAACTTGAAATTTACAGAGTTTTTCTCACATTTTCTTTCAGTTTCTCCTTCTTTCTCTTTCTGGTTCCTACTTCTGAATGTTTTAGAATTCCTCTAAAGATCTCAGCTTCTCCTCTTTGTTTCCACTTTTTTTGATTTTTTATATAACACCACACACACACACACACACATATATATATATATGTATATATCAACACTCCACCGCCCCTGCTACGGTTCCTCTCTCTTTCCTCCCACTTGCTGCCCCTTGCGTTGACTTTCTTTCTTTCTTTTTTTCTTTTCTTTATTTCCTTTTGATTGGGTTGCATTCAGTGTAGCTTGATATTTATTATATATGTATTTTATATACAACAAACACTAGTACACTTAAAACACACACTGTTGACACACACACTTAAACCTTTTTCTTTCTTTTCCTTTTTCTTTTCTTTTCTTTCTTTTCCTTTGCTGTTGCATGCATTTCCAGCATATATATATATATACACTATGCTACATGTATATATATATATATATTGTGTTATTATTTTTGCTTGTGTGTATGTATATATATATACTTGTATATGTAAATATATTTGCATATATATATATGCATAACATGATATATGTCTATTTATATATATATATATATTTATTTATTTATTTTATGCCTATATATGTATACATGTACATAAGTGTACGTATTGACGTACATATTTTTTCGTGCAGTCCCGATTTATATGGTAGTTCATCGATATTCGGTATGACTTGAAATCTATGTTATGGGTTTAATATCATTTATGTACTCGAAGCTATTCGTTAATCTCTTCATAATGGTATTTCGGCCTATAAATCGGTTTTACACTGGTTGACCCGATCTATCTCGGGTTTACGTGCCATATCCCGGGTCAGGATATTACATAAAGTCATGTTACAATTCAAGGACTTAGTGACACTACTATCAGATAAAAGATTGGTGGAAAAATTAGGAACATATAAGACTTATGACAAAGACAATGATGGAAACACTAAAATGGAACCTTTACCAGCAATAGAGGATAAAGATCCATTTGTTATCCTAACTTTGTCTCTACCTAAACAAGTATTATAAGAAGAGAACAAATTGGACGAACCAGTCATATGATTAGATGCCCTTGAATTAATTATCCAAGAAGGACTACTTGATAAAAATGAGGCATCATATACCTTGGAATGGGTACCTGGGTGAGAAAATGTGGAGGATGTAATGGTATTAAAAGAGGGCTTTAGCTGAGATATAAGAGGTCAGAAGGACTCAATTTTTTCTCGGGAAAGAACGAGAGTGTTTGAAGTTCAAACTTAAGCTGAAGAAGTCACTAGAGAATCAGTAATAGTGAGATGAGCATGGGACTTGGATGCTACTCCAAGGTGACCCCCTCTACCTCGTCTTGGATAACCATAAATGTCACGTCCCAAATTTCCATAAACTCGAGGCGTAAATGAGAATAATAAAATAAAAGAATTAAATTAATTTATTTGTTCTTAATTGACTTTTACTTGTTAATGTCCAAAATCATGTCTTATAATGGCTTAAAATGTAGGGTAAACATAGCCTAGGTGCTCATATAATTCAACTTCTAGTTGGTGACCAAACATGGTCCAAGTGGTTACTTAGCATAGCCTACACTGGTGATAAAGTATGGTCAAGGTTGGTGGCCCAAGGCAAGTGGCCAAGGGCTGGTGTCAAGGGGGCAAGGGGTTAGGTGCTTGAGGGTTGTCAAGCAGCAGGGTAGCAAAGCCCAGGGTGTAGGGGCAACAGGCGGAGGCGTGCGCACGCGCAGGGGGGCAGCAGGCCCAGGCATGCTACGCGCGCACGGGGGGGGCCGAGCTGCGGCTAAGGGGCTGGTCTGCTGTCGCACTGTAGCAACAGTGTATTTGCTGCAAGCTGTTTTTTCCTTTTTTTTTAAATTTTTTTCCAAAGTGCTGCAAGCTGATTTTTTTCAATTGTTAACCTATTCCTCAAGGTTTTTAACCCCCGCTTTTTGGAACTTTTCCCACTTATTCATGGGCATTTTACACACCTAATGGCTCTTTTTAAATCACAAAATTTTGACATGTCTCTTTTGCTTTTTAAGCATCTTCTACCTAATATTTTACAACAAATTGTATATACAAGCACATGTACATTCCACCCTCACTCGATGGCCACAAGTTTATGGAAATTAAACATACACTTATTGTTCTCAACATATACATGTGATGCACATTAAAAAAATACCCTATTTGTCATTTGGGTTATTTGGGTTTAAACCCTTACATTATAAAATGGCCTAAGGCCTATAGTCCACCATTTTTCAAATTAAACACAAGTTATTTGGGCTTATGCCCATACATACAAAATGTAGCCCTTAGGCCAAATATGCTTCAAAATTCATTTTTCCCTCCGTGCTCCAGTGATTTCATCAATTCTCATGTGCCGGGAGTCTTATCTGTAATATGTAATCCTGAAAAGGGTAAGCACGACGACCCAATATGACATAATGATAATGTAAAGAACAAAGTTAAGGCGTGGCATGTGCAAAGTATACATTTATAATCTATATGCCTTTTAATTCATCAATGCAATGTAATGGCAATATGCATGACTCACACATGCAACTCTATGCCGAACACATGTCTCGTTTCACGGTCCTTCCCCGTTGGATTTGCAAGTACGACTTATATGTCTCGTTTCACGAGTGCGCTCCCAGTTGGATTAGCGAGTACCAATCATTGGCCAGATTTTGGGTTTTTCACCACAGGATCTACACCCTCATAATGCATAGCACCAAAGTGCTCAACATATGCCATGTTCCAAAGATTCATGTATGCCAAGATTCCTTAATTTTTGTATTCAATTTCAATAAGACATTTATCAAACACATGGGGTATGCCTTAAACAATGCATCATGCATAAAGTAAACTATAACTTTTAAACCACAAAACTTTGTCTACATGAATTTAGCATATAATCTAATCAATTACACATATAATCATGTTGCATGTTCACAACTTAAACAAATTCTCTAAGATTACACAAATGCACAAAGTACCAATACATTGAGCAATCATAACTTTCAAACTACAAGACTTTGTCTACATGAACATAAGCTAGAATGCAATGAATTATACATATATTCAAGTTACATGTTCATCACTTCATCAAATTTCCAAAGAATACATAAGTACACAAAGTACCAACCCTAAGTTTTCAAAGCAACTATATGCTAGGTAGTTTTCTAACAATAAGTAAGCATGTAAGTCATACAATCAACATATAAATACACTCCTAAACTTAACCCTATTCTTTACTTAGCAAAATATCATACCTAGAAGGGTTTTTCTCAACCGTAGGGAGTTGTGCTCACTGTGCAGCTGAACCAATTAGTAATAATTTATCCCTTGACGTGGGGAACAACTTCCTAGAAGGGAGTCTTGTGAAATTCCAAGGCTAAAGATGAGTTTTAGAAGGTAGAAAGTTGGAAAAACCTAGGTTTTCTTCACCTTTTTCTCCATGCACGACCTAATGCTATATTCTCAGACCAATTCTAAGAAATTTATGGCTCAAGTTCTGTATTTATACTCAAGGAGCTAAGGGGTGAAAAGACTATTTTGCCCTTAATGAGTTGCGAGACCTCGTTACACAACAACCCGTCCCGAAATGCCTCAGTTCGACATTATACTTCAACCAAAGTTTTTAAAATTATTTTAAATGATATTTTTATGAAAAATTTATTTTTTCCTGTTGGCGGTTGCAGTCGGGCCCACCTGGGCCACCCGGGCCCTTTTCGGGTCCATCTTTCAAACTATCTTCAATTGAGCTCAAATTCTCATAGGATGTGTATTTTAATATTATAAGCATGTTTTCCTTTTATGACATACTCAAATTATGCTTCTAAATATGACTTATGTCTAAATAATGCATGTATAAGTGCCCTACTGGCAAATAGCGCATGAATAGTGCCCTACCAGCAAAAACAAAAAATTTATCCTAATTTTTTAGATCTTTACAATAAAGCTTTCAAAAATTTCTTTAGTGTGTCATATTAGATTGCCACAATAATCAAACACAAGTTTATCTTTGTCCTCGAACATGGAACCAATAACTCGACCATTATCACGGCCTCTACTGATCCCTTTGCCTTCTCTTTGAGAGGCACAAGTAAAGGCAAATCACTCTTGAGTTGATGACTAAAGCATAGCACTTCACTTACTGTCCTCTCCTTGAACATAGGCAAACACCTGATTAAGAGACTGTAGAGGGTCACACCCCAATACTTGAAATCGAATTGGATAATACTCTATGTTCAGACAACTAAGAACTCAATTATGTGCTCTTGCTCCACCATTTTCTTAAGCTTATGAGCATCACTAGGACAATAAGCCTAAAACACCTAATAATAATCCAATTCCTACCACAGTCCTCACAGAATGTTATAATAAGTAGCCAAAGTCATATCTCTCTATTTTTACTCATGTATCCTACATTTTAAATCATAAATCTGAGCAAAATTACCCATTTTTGAGTAAGTCAGGCAACAACATCCTAGATATCCTCTACAATCCTCAAAAATAAAAATCCATTAGTAATCTCAGATTGCATGGAGTGAAGTAGCCAAGGCATAACTATAGAATCTTCTATATCACATTTGGCAAATAATGAATCAGTACTTTGCTGTTTCACTGCAGTGCCATCAAGATATCTCATTTTTGCCTTACTATTAATAAACAATAGAGCAAAATGAGACATGAAAGGTAATTAGTACCATCAAGCTTAGTCGTCATGATCTGTAATGTAGGGTTTTCATTTTGTGTATTAACTTGACCCAAAACACTACTATCAGAGCTAACAGGAGCATGGGTAATGTGAAACATACTATCGCAGCAATGCCAATGATCCAAGAAATGGTGAAAAATGCAAAAATAGTATTCCCTCGCTTTGGTGCTCAATTAATCATCACCAAAGATAATAAACAGTCCTGAAAAACACCTAAAGCCTTAAAAATAGGCAAGACAATACCAATATAGATGAATAACAATCAAACAAATCAAACCCAACGCATAGAAGACCACCACGCACTATATAGTGAACTTCTGTCACTGTCACATCCCAAACCCCACCCTATATAGATTAGAGACAATGACTGGCCAGCTAGGCATTTCACCAATACACTAGCTTTGTTTAGTATATTGATGACATGTCTAACCGAAGCCTCTTTACATTTCTAAGTAGATTACATTCAGTCATATGAAGGTATGCAGTAGAAATCTAAGTTTTTAAATTTTTTTGTTTGAATGCAGTCACACTCGGCAGAGCATAAGTAACATAACATCAGAGATACAATAATATGAGCCCAACATTACATTATACATGAGTATCTAAAGTAATACATCATCGCTAAATATCATTTACATTCCATTCATACTCTAGGCTATCAATTCAATCTGTTATCAATCACTTCAAGTTGCTATCTCTATGGTTGGGATACTAATCATCTCTTGGCTAGAGTCTATGTCCATCTTAGCTTACTAACATTTGGATCTGTAACTTCTTAGTCATTCTTGAAAAGATATATGATAAAACCCTATGAGCTTAATGAAAAGCTCGTGAGTAACACTGGTCCCTTATCATGGGTTTTCGGAAAAACCCCTTTCTCTAAACTTTCATGGATAGCAATAAAAAAGATCTGTACTGAAAGCTACTGACATTCTTAAAACATAAACATATAATTAAGAGTTTCAAGATATATACTAGAAATCACGCAAGAGTTTATGCTAGATAGTTTTGCAAGTTAAACATAACATCATAAAATCTGATACTTGTGAGCAAATAAAACATGCCACGCTTTTTAAAACTGTTGTCCCTTAGGACTCTGGGTTGTTACATGATGACTTGTAAAGTGTAATTGTAAAATATTTTATGCCAACAACTATAACCTAAGTCCCTGAGGACTATAAATGTAACCTTGGTGACCATACTGTAATTTAGAGCTCTAGGCTTACATGGCCAGCTGTTCTGTTTTGTTTCTAAACTCTCGACGAGTCATGCTTATATAGACTCTTATAAAGTCTACCAGATCTTAACCCCTGGTAGGGCCTGTTGGGCACATAAAACTGAAAACATGCTTGCAAAAAATTCTTTAAGCTATCCATACTATAAAAGATTTAAAAAGATGCTACTTAAAAGCATGAAATTCAAATATTTATCTTGATATACTAAAAACAGTCATGCAGTCAAAACATTTAACATAATAGTCTAAAATATGTTATAAAGTTGAAAATAACTACATGTAATGTTATAAAGTTATAAGGAACTGCATTTCATGCAAATGTCTCCACTTTAAGGTTTAGGGTTACTCACATGTGGTCCAGATTCTACAGTCACTAGCTTACTTGACTTGTCTTGCCATTCTTCTTATATCTATTTCCTTGCTGGTGATCCTAAATCATGGATCATAATACATTAGTACTATATCAATACATATCTCAACTTAAATCTTTGCTTACTTAATATTCTTAGTCCCTTCTGGACTTAATCTTACTATTTAGGATTACCCCATGGTCTTTAGTTAGGATTCCTAACACTTCATAGTTCATCGTGTGGCTCACTTTAGCCTTAATAGAATTTTGGTCATTTTTCCTTTGCATGTCTTATATTGTTTGGTACTTTATTTCCCGTAACAAACTTTATTTTTGAGTCTAGAGGGTTTTTTTAATCACAAAGTAGCCCTCTTTTAGTTTATGAATTCATCTGTTTGCTTACTTAAGCCCTGAGGGTAGTTTTATAATTTTACCATTCATAACTCGTGTCTTTGCTACTCAATTATCTCAAATGGAGTTCATTTTTAGACTTAGAAGCCCTTATATACATTGGTATAGGTTTCTATTTACATTTATACTCTTTTAGTAGCTTAATTAAGTCTTAGACACGTATTCTTCATTTTTTAGTTTATTCGGTGTGTTGTTTTTTCCTAAATGGGCATCACCGTTAGGTCCAGGATGTCAAAGATAATAAATTTAGGCTTTTCTACATCTTAATTAACCTATTTGTGACTTATATTAAGTCTAAGGGAATTTTCATAATTTTACACTTTCATGCGAGACCATCTTCGGGTTCTCGGGTACTTAATTTGATCTCATTGTTAGGTTCAAAGTGCCAAAAAATGTTAAACTTGTCCCTTTCTAAATTTTTTCAGTCTGTCTGGTAGCCCGTACAACACTAAAGGCAGTTTGGGAATTTCACATTTCTAGGTATCTGAATTTTCAATACCTCGTTTGACCAAACAGACCCCACTGTTAAGTTTGGAATGTGAAAAAAAGTTTAGGTAGGTACTTCCATAGTCATTGGGGGTTCAATTGGTAGCTTAATTATTGCATTATGACACAATTAAAATTATTCTAGTTTGTCCGTTCATATTTTTGGGGGTCTAATTTCATAAATCGAACTTCGCCATTGAGTCTAGAATGTCCAAAAATGTTGAGTTAGACTCTTCTTACATTTTAATCGGCCTTCGTTTGGCCCATTTTTGGCTTAAGGGCATTTTAATAATTTTTCTATTTAAAAAAGGATTTAAAAATAATTTTTAATTAGTTTTTGGGGATAATTTTTAATTACTCTAAAATTATGGGGTTCAAATATAATTATAGAAAAACTAATAATGAACCGTCCGGTCCAGTTAACTTATGAGTGAATCGGTCCAAATTAGACGAGAACCAATCGGTTCATCCAATTTGGTGCATCATGCTGACGTCGGCCCCTTTATTTAATAAAATGACACTGTCCAGATTATTATTAGGATCCATTTTGATGCGGGTCAACATAGACCCGTTAACCGACCTAACCTGACCTGAACCGACACTGTTCATCGTCTTCCTTAATGTAGTGCCATTGTTCACCATGAAGCCCTAGAATTTCAGTTCTTATTTCACACATTTTCAAAGCATTTTTCCACCTATTTTTTATGTTAATCAACTCTCAATGTCTTAACTTAGGTATCCCCGTTGGTTTGAAAGCTCAAAACCCACTATAAAGCTCAAACATGAGCTCGATAATTTCTCTATAATGTCAACATTTGAAGGTCATTTCTTGACCAATTATAGTTGGGTTTGTTGTTGCATGACCTTTACCAAAGAGGCTTCAAATCCCCGTCCATGAAAGCGAGTTTAAAACTCAATCCATGTAGTTCGGTTTCAAAACTGAAACCTGCAACCTACATTTGGAGTTCTTTTCTTGAGTTTTTTTTATTGCAAGTTGGTGGTTTTTTATCTTCTTGGGGTCTAGTTTAAGTCCCGACCAACAAATTTTGGTTTGGTTAAGGTCGAATCAGACCTAGTTTTCTTGGTGGTCTGTTAATGGTGGGTCTTAGTTTCTTAGGGTTTTCTTATGATTTTTAATTCATTCTTCACTAAACCATCATGTTATTGCTAAATAAACTAACAAAAACAAAGTTGTTACCTGTTTTAGCTTGATTTGGTAAAATTCTTCTCTCTCACTTCTATTCCTCACTGTCCAAATAGTGCCGCAGCTTCTTTTATCTCACGAAATTTCTCCATCTTCTTCTCTCCGTTCATGTATGATATTAGAGTTTGTATGGTTTATGTATGTATATTTTACCTCACCCCTCTTTCTCTCTCTTTGTTGCATGCAAGCCTCTTAAGGCTGCTACGGGTGGCCACTGCCCCTTAAGGGCTTCTTTAGCAAGTTTCCTTATTGCTTCATGAATAAGAAGTCTTGCCACTTTTCTCAACCAATCCCATGCTTCCACCTAGGTGCAAACACACACACACACACACACACACACACTACACACTAACATGCCTTTTCTCACACACATTGT
The DNA here is from genome assembly GCA_008638375.1 of Nyssa sinensis. Lineage (NCBI taxonomy): Eukaryota > Viridiplantae > Streptophyta > Magnoliopsida > Cornales > Nyssaceae > Nyssa > Nyssa sinensis. The sequence goes on from CM018031.1 coordinate 37,059,604, forward strand.
ATGTATACACATATATACAACCATATATATATAACTATTTCCCTTTTAATTAAGTATATATATATTTATACATATATACATACACATATACACACACTGACACACATCATGTGCAAGGTGTATGATAGTTAAAGAAAATTTTTAATCATCTTTACATAATTTTCCTATAATATAAAAAATTATTCCGTAATTGTTATATTTGGGCCGCCAATGTTGTATATTGATTACAATAATTTTTGGGATATTATTTGCATTTTTTCTATTTTTCTCATATTTTTAACTATTTATTTCTTATTTTTCTTAATTTTTTAATAATTAAATAATTTAATGGTTTATAATACTTGGTGTATTATTTTCCACCTTAGATTAGTAATATATTGACTACATCACCCAATGGTCATACTAACCTAGGTTAAGTTAGGGTTAACTCTAGGTTAAGGTTGACTCTACTCTACTTTGGGTGATAGCCTAACCAAGGTTCCGACCCACTGTTGAGTTTTGTTAGTTCCTAACCCTAGTTTAGGTCTTCTTGTTGTTTTGTGCTCAAAGTATATTCAGAAGCTGCTTTATTGTGTTAATTTTCATTATGCTGTCTTAATAGCCTATTTCACTAAAGGTGGGTGTTACTGTCACTACCTGTAATACCCTAACCCAAATTTAACCAATCAAAGTGCTGTAATACTGAAATGATAGGGTTCGTTTTACGATGAATGAATATATAGTTCGGTTTGAGTTTCATAAACTCAAGAGTTCGAATAATTCGAGTATAGAGCGATGAATATATATATATATATACACATATATATGCATGTATTTATATATATATATATACATATGTGTGTGCGGTAGTGTGTGTGCGTATACAATATATCTATATATATATGATATATGTGTATGTAGTATATACATATATGATGAGTGTGTGCAGGATATGTGTTTAGTGTCATAACCCGAAACCTACCCTGTGCGGATCTCGTATCGCGACCGCCACCCTTCGGCCGAGGCTTTAGGGCAACCTCACATACGCAACAGTATCGGACGGCGGTGCGGCCTGTGTTTGCGGAAGCGTGAAAAACTTTTTCTTTTCTTTTCTTATTTAAATCTTTCGCACACCCGCCCGGTATTGCCACACATCACAGTGGTACACATGATTATACATTCAGAGCATAATAAAAATTCTTAAGTTTTATACATAATACATATCCATTTGTCCCTCAGGACTCAGTTGCATAACACTCTAACATTTACTATAACAAAAGGTGATAACTACAATCCACAATACATCCCATAAACAGCCAATACAAAAGTGACCAAAATATGGTCCTACTACCTCTATGCTACCTTGTAAGGAACTTCTTATGCCTTTCCACAAAATGGGCAAGGCTTTCACATCTTCATCACAAAATAGGGTCAGGATCATTTCTGTTACCTGAAAGGGGGGGTCGGATGAAAATCCAAGTAAGCTAATCTACGCTAGTGAGTAATTCCAGTATTTGTCATGGGGTTTCAATTGGCAATGGTTTAGCACATGAGAGTTTATAAAATAATCAGTACCAATTGCTCGTATACTTTGAACATAGAATATATGCATTCCTTAAAACAGATAGCTTTAAAACATTTAAAGCATTCAAGCTAAACATGTACTTCTTCAAATAAAGTGTATGAACTTCAAAACATGTAAATATGCATGGTAAAAATGAGGGTAAAACCTGCTTCTATTTTCCACACACACCTTATCACTTTCATTAGTGGAATCCGTTTTGAACCAGATTCCCATTTTACTTTCCGTGGAAATATCTAATATGCCTAGGGAATTAGATCCTGCTACCTGGCATTTATTCGTATCATAGTTGAGTTTTGAATAAACCCAACAAAATCCGTGGTGCTTATGCACAATTTATCTTGCATTTAAAAACATTTAACACATGACTTCTTCACACAGATGCTTTTATGAGCATTCAAAAACACATGATGTTCATGACTTCATAATAGAATCTTCAAATACTTGGATTATAGAAATTCAGAATATTTAACAACGTTTGGTATTTAAAACTTAGACATGCTGAAATATATTTTAAAGAGAAACTGTAGCAGAAACCATTCACTAAGCATGTCACAATAGGATTTGTAAGAACAAAAATTTTTGAAACAGGAATCATGTAAATACTGAATTTGATATTCGAATGATTCAAATATTTTGAACTTAAAATGTCTTCAAATCCATGGAGTTAAATCTCCACTTCAAATACAGGGTTACTCACCTTATATTCCTGAGTTAGCACTATTGTTATGCCTTCTCCTTACCCTTTTTCAACCTAAAATAATTTATGAAAATTTCATAAATTTCATATGCATTTAAATCAACTTGTATTCTTAATCTATTCTTAGACTGAGTAAGCCTAGTTCGATGATAGGTTTTATTGTTTAAAATCGGCCTAACATCTAGGGATTTATAGTTATATTATATATCTATTTACCATATGTGCTTATTTATAAATAGACATTACCTCCGAAGTATTTCCTTAAGTGTTTCAATGTCTTCCCTCTTTTCTTCCTCTTTCAAAGCTTTTTCAGCAAGTTTCGTTGCTGCTGCTTCCTTCATAAGTCGCCCCATTAGGACAATAGGGGCTTTGTATATAAAGGGCCTGACAGAGACAATCTGACATTTCTTTGCGATATTAGTCTTTTTTTTTATTGTTTTGCTTTCCCTAATCAGTTCCTCCATGAAGGCTTTTTGTGTTTTATCCATAATGATTTCTTGATCCTTAACCTAAAACACAATTTAACGTGTTAGTAATTCATTTTAATTCATTACTCTTCTGGTAGGTTCATTAGATCATAAGGTTTTATTCTATTACCTTACATACTTACGTGTCATATTTTTTTGTACTTCATTTCATAATATGGACCTTACCATTGAGTCTGGAACGTTGAAGAAAGTCAATTTAGACCCTTTCGGACTTCCATTTGGCTTTAGGGGCACCTGGGGTAATTTGGTCATTTTACATTTTTACGTGTCTTTATTTTTCGGGGTCCCGTTTCTTGACACGGACCTCACCATTGGTCTTAGAAGGTCCAAGATAGTAAAAATACACTAATAACTTGTTCAATTTGGAGATTGGACCATTTCGTCATTATTTAATTTAATATAATTTATGTATAATATATATATATATATGAGCGTTAAAAGGATACGAGATTGTCCTGTCCAATTTGGTAAAGAAAAGGGGTTGGGTTTGAGGGGTTCCGCGTTAAATTCCAGGGGCTGCGGCCTCTTATTTTTTTTTATTTTTCTTGACCCAAACGACGTATAAGGCCCTAAAACTGGAATAAGCTATCTTATACGCATGTAGGTTATGAAATTTGGCCCATAATCACGTAACCAAATAGGCCCAATTAGGGTTTTAAACCCTTAAACCTAAAATGACACCGTTCCACTTATGCGATGGCTTACCCCTGTTGTCAACACGTGTCCGAGTTGATTCACTAGGTTCTAAACGATTTGGCGAGTTGACTCATTGTCTTCTTCATCAACTAAGGCACTATTGCTCTAATTTTTCGAAGTTCAATACCTTCAATTTCGTGGTTTTAGGTCATTCAATCCCGTTGTTTTCAACCCAAATTCATTTTTGGAACATCAAAGATCGGTTTGGCATTCATATTAGAGCCCAAACTGAGCTTTGGTGCTCAGTTACAGTTTTGATAATAACACTTGTAACTAGATCGTTCATGCTCATTTTTGAGCCAAATCACTTGGGGTTTCTTTTGTTTTGGTCCCCTCGTCATGGGTTTCAAATCCCTATTCTCATATTTTGATTTTGATGTAAGTTGGTGAGGTTGGGTTTCAAAATCTGAACCTGCAACTTAAGTTTTAGAGGTCTTCCCTTTAGGTTTTAGGTCGCGGTTTGATATTTTTGGGACACTAATAAGGTCTAGTTGAAGTCTTAATGTCACGACCCGAAACCCACCCTAAGCGGATTACCAGATCGCGATCGCCACCCCGAGACCCGAGGGCCCCGAGACAAGGCTCGCATATGCAGCGGTATCGAATAGATGTGCAACATACGTTTTACGGAAGCGTGAAAAACTTTTTCTTTTCTTTTTCTCATTTTTAAATCATGCACATCCGTTCGGTACTGCTGCTCCATACATAGCATACATGGTTACACATTCAGAGTATAACTAAAAACTTAAAAACTTATAACATTAATTACAATACATGTTCGATTTTCCCAGAGGGCTTATTACATGTCCTTACTATGTCTACTAATACAAAAGTACTATTAGAGTTCATAGACTTATCAAAAGAAACTATTTAACCATATCTTCCCAAAATCAGCAGATTCGTCATCGTCGTCCTTAAGTCAAGACTGCTGCTAATTACCTGAAAGGGGGGTCCGAACAAAGTCTGAGTAAGCTAATCTAAGCTTGTGAGCAATACCAGTATTCGTCATGGGGTTTTTCAATTAGCAGTGGTTTAGTACATAAGAGTTTGTAAAATAGTCACCGCCAATTGTTCATATAATTGAATACAGAATATATGCATTCCTTGAAACATGTAGCTTTGAAATATTTAAACATTCAAGCTAAACTTATACATATGAACTTTAAAACGTATAACATATCATGTATTTCTTAAACAGAGTATATAAAACTCAAACATATGCATATTGAAAATGAGAGTGAAAACATGCTTTCATTTTCAAACCATTTGTCATCTTATCACTTCCATTAGTGGAATCCGTTTCGAACCGGAGTCCCGTTTTACTTATAAATGGAGATATCTCATCTGCCTGGGGGATTAGATCCTGCTACCGGGCATTTTACAGGGCAATTGAGTTCCGTAAAACCCAAAATCCTGCCTATTTTACAGGGCAACTGAAAACTCAGAATCCTGTCTAAGTGCTTATGCACTATTCATCTTATAAAACATTTATCATGTGACTTGTCTCATAGATACTTTTCATAAATTCGTAATAAACATTCGTATACTTGAAATAAGCAAATTCAGAATATTTAACAATAATTGCATTTTAACTAGACATGCTGAAAAGTATTTGAAGGAAAAACTGTTGCAGAAACCAATCACTAAGCATGTCACAATGAATTTCTAAAACAGAACAATTAAAAACTGAATCATGTAAATACTGAATTTGAAACTTCAAATACTTCATATCTTATACTTAAAACCCTTTTTAAATCATGGAGTCAAATTTCCAATTCAAACACAGGGTTACTCACCTTGTACTTTTAGTCCTGCTCTATTTGGGCGCTTTTCCTTTTGGCTTTCTTTAACCTTTGTCGCCATTCTTCCAACGTTTCCGTATCCTCCTGTTTCTTAAGCTTTCTTGCTGCTAGTTGCTCTTTAGTTATTGTCTTATAAATAAAGGGGCTAACACAGCACACTTCGTTCGTTTTGGAAACCCGAATGCGATTTTGAATCAGCTGGAGCTGTTTTTCCAGTTTCTCCCGGAAAACTTTTTGCTTGGGATCCTTTGCTAGTTGTGCCCTCGTCATCATAGGAGTAACTTCTCGTTCTTGGCTCATTTTTGTGTTTAGTTAATTCTCTGTTTAAAACACAATTTACCGTGTCAAGAAAAATAGATTTCTACAATCATACTCTTCTGGGAGTTCCATTAACTTTAATTTAAAGTTATTTACTTAACATGTTTACGTATCGTGTCTTTTCGTATTTCATTTCTCGTACTTGCCTCAGTTTAGTACTTTGGCATTTCTTACATTTTTAGTCATCTGACAGATTCTATTTATCAAATTTTATGTCTTTTTATTTTAGACATCTCTTTTGGTCGAATAGACTCTACCATTGAGTCCGGAGTGTCCAAGAAAGTCGGTTTAGGCTTCCCTAATATTTAATTCAGACTTTTATATATAAAAGGGCAAAATGGTCATTTTATCGTTTTACGTGTCATATCTTTCCGTACTTCGTTTCGTAATTTGGACCCCATTTTTGAGTCCGAGATGTCAAAGAAAGTTAATTTAGACCTTCTCTGATTTCATTTTGGCTTTAGGGGTACCAGGGGTATTTTGGTCTTTTTACCCCTTTACGTGTCTTTATTTTTCGGGACCCCGTCACGTGTCGTGGACCTCACCATTGGACTCAGAAGGTCCAAAATAGTAAGAATACATTAATAACTTGTCAATTTTGGTCATTTACCCCTTACGTGACTTTATTTTTCGGGCCTCGTCTCGTAAAACGGACCCTACCATTGGCTTCAAAATATCCGAAATAGTAAGGATACACTATTCATTTATTAAATTTGGACTTTGTTTGACTTGTTTATGGGGCAAGGGCATTTTGGTCATTTTGACATTTTTTTAGGGGTCTCAAATTTTTCGGGACCTCATCTCATATCGTGGACCTCACCAATGGACTCAAGGGGTCCAAGATAGTAAGGTTACATATATAACTTGTAATTTTTGGACAACGGGCCATTTCGGAGTATTTAATTTAATTAATTTCATTTAATTAAATTAATTTATAACATGTAATATATATATTATTAAAGGGGAATAAGTGACAGGTTGAATAGGGTGGCACGCTGGCCAGCGTGTCACCTCCCTCCCCATACGTCCCACGTTCGAATCCTGTAAGGCGCAATTGCGCCCTTTTTAATTTTCGGATTTAATTAATTATAATATATATATATATATATATATCATGTTCATAAATGGACACACGCATACGCGTGGCCGAGTGGAAAAGAACGCGTGGGGCGCGTGAGGTCAGGGGTTCGAACCCCACCGACCGCAGTTCCTCCCTTTCTCTTTAAAACTTAACCGTATATATATATATATATATATATATATATATATATATATACTTACCTAAGGCCCAAAACGACGTCGCCTTATTAATGCGGTGGCAAGCCCAGAGGCTGCCACCCGTCCCGAATCCACCCACCATTTTAAACAGTGCACGAGTCGACTCGGTCGTCTTCCCCAAGCGACCGACTGAAAAACCCTGATTCCCGAAATCCTTTTCTTCCTATTTCGTGAGTTTCTACTCCACCAATCACTACTGTTTCGGTCCCAAATTATCCCTAAGAGATAAACGAGTAGATTGGCATTCGTTTTGGAGTTTAAAACCCTCACATATGTTCGGTCTTGAAGTGGATAATCCGAACTGTTATTTCGGTTGTTCATGCTCGTTTCTTAACCATTTTTGATGAGGTTTGGCTTGCTGTGATCCCCTCTTCATGGGGATTCAGTCTTCATTTAAAGAGATGGCTTAAATCATAAGTTTAGAGGTTTGGGGTGTGAACCCGTAACCTGCATCTTGACATTTGAGGGTCGATTTTTGAGGTTCAAGGTCGCGTACATAGGTTTTTAGCATGCTTGTAGGGTCTACTAGAGGTCCCTATACACCAAACAAGGTTTGGTTTCCCTCGGGTCAGACCTGCTTCATGCAAGGTCATCCATGGCGACTGCTCATGGGTTTCATATTTTTAGGTGTTTTAAAGTTAAATTTTCATGCTTGTTATGTTTAGAATGTGTTCTAGACATCATATATATCAAATGGAAGCTTTAAATCAGTTTGTATGTAGAGAAATTCTAGAGAGGGAAATTTTGACAGTTTTGAACATTCTTACCTTTTTGGTTGGTTTTCCTCCTCTTTCTTGCTCTAATCCTTCTTCTCTTCTCCTCAATTTTCCTCTTCTTTTGATTTCTTTGTGAGAGATCAACATGCATTGCATGTTTGGCTTTTAAAGCAAGGTAGCCGACCTCTCTCTCTCTTCATGTTCTCTCTCTCTCTACAGCTATCTCTGTCTCTCTCTCTACATTCTGAATTCTAGCCCTACACAGCTCTCCCATCTCATAAATTTTCACTTTTTCTTTTTCAACTTTGCATTAAATTTCATAAGATATTTATACATATATATATACATATATATACATATACACATATATATACAAGACACACACACACACACACCAGCCGACACACACACACACATTCACACTTGTTAACTTTTCTTTTTACTTTTTAACTTTTTCATATTTCTTTCATTTAATATATATATACATCTATATACATTTAATTAATACATATATATCAAGTCTTATTATTAATTAATTAATGTAATAATTAATTAATTACATATATATGATTTCTTTTCCTCGTAATACGTGTCATGTGACCCGGTATCCCGGGTCAGGATATTACACTTAACAACCCAAATATGTTTTAGTTTTGATGGGTTCAGACCTATTATTACCAAGGTCCTTTAATGGCTGTTCTTCATGGTTTGATCTTGACAAGCCTTTTTTGACCTTCTAGTTCAGTTCTAATAGTTTACAGAGAAAATTAAAGAGAATAATTCAGTAGGTTACCTGATTTCCAGTCAATTTTTCTCTTCTCCGAAATTCCAGAATTTTCCTCATTTTCTTGTTCTTCTACACCTCAGTTCCCTTTCTTTCTCTCACACTTCCTCTATCTCCCCTTTAATTCCTCTCTTAACCGACCTTAAGGTCTGTGGCATTGCCACCTGTTGGCTGTTATTCATTCTTCATCATTTCTTTCATTGAGAACAGCACCTACGGCTGCATGGCTGCATGTAGCCACTGTTTCTCTCTCCTCTTTCTCAATCTTTCTTCTTAATTCTCCAACCTTCTATATGCTTCTACTGCTTCTAGTCTTTTCTTACATCACTTTTTTTTTTTTTATTATTCCTTTAGTTTACTTTATATATATATGTATTTATATGTATTTGGCAGCCAGATATATATATATATATATATATACTTATCTATTATTTACTATGTAATTATATTAGTTCAAATGTGTATATATATATATATATATTTATATATACACTTATATTTATTTACACATTTTGGTTATACACACACAATACACACTTAATGTGTGTATTTAGCATGTGTTCATATACACATATAATTATGGGTATATTACTATATAATTATGTCACATAATATAATCGTGTATTGCAATATACTTATTTTTATATTTCCCGACCTTCGGTCCTTTCTCGTAATAATTTCTGGACTATTATTGAATCCTCGTAAGACGTGTCTTAGGTTCCGGCATTTTTGGGTCCGGGTATTACATTTAGTGTGTGTGCAATATATATATATATATATGTGTGTGTGCAGTAGTGTACGTGTGTGTGCAATATATATATATATATATATATATGAAGTGTGTGTAGGCTATGTATATATTATATATAAGTTAAAATAGAAAAAGAAAAGGAAAAAGAAAAGAAAAGAAAAAGATCAAAAATAGAGGAGAGAGAGAGCCACCATGGGAGAGAGAGAAGAGAGGCAGTGGAATTGATATTTAGGTGTAAGTGTGTGTGTGTGTGTGTACTGCCTATATATATGCTTGGAAGCGCATGCTTAGAAAAAAAAAGGAAAGAAAGAAGAAGAAACTAAGGAAGAAAAGGAAAGGGTTGAGCAAAGTGCTACAGCAGAAAAATCAAGAGAAAGGTATGTCTTTCTCTAAAAGATCCTTCAAGTTTTAGTTTAGTTTTATAGTCTAGAATGCATGTATATGCTTTATAGTTGATAGATAATAGATGAGGAAGACAAACAGGGTCAGATAGACCCATAAAAACATGAAACCATGAAAATTGCCATTAATGAACTTCAAAGTTCAAACCTGAACTAACCTCCATAAAACTTGAAATCATTGCTTAGGACTTGAACTAAACCTCGTAAGGGTTGTAAAAACCCTAGGCCGTGACCTAAAAACTCAAGGGAAAGCCCCTAACTTTCAAGTTGCAGGTCACGGCTTAGAGAAAGAACCCTCTATTTGAATATAAAACCCTAGTTTTAGAATGGGGATTGACTCCCCATGGTATGAGGGTCATCACAAACCGAACCTTGTCCATTTTCATGAAAAAATGAACATTTACTAAGCTGTTTTCATAAATCACCATAACCACTCGACCGAACTCTTGAACTCATCTCAATGCCCCAAACCAACGCCAAATGAATCCCTATGATCTTAGGAGTCCATAAGAATTGAAAGCAAGAAAAATGGAGTTCTCAAACTCCATGAAATAAAAGAAGAAAGAAACCTGCAACTAGGGCTACAGTGTTAGGGAAGGGGGGAGAAAATGATGAACAGTGGAAGGGACGGCGTCGTTTTGAGTTTTGTGTTAACAAGACTACATCGTTTTAATGTTCTGTTTTAAAGTTAAAGTCTGAATTAGACTGTTTGGAAACTAGTTTAAGAAATCTGATTTGATATCCATTTATGGAACTGGGATAGACTATCTTAGTTTAGCCCCTTTATCTACTGTTTGGTTTTAAGAAATTCAAAAAAAATAAATGGGCTGTTGCCCTGGAGATTCGAACATGAAACCCCCACGCGTGTGAGACTTAAGTCTCACATGTTGAGCGCTGTGCCACTGAGGCAGATGTGTTCATATTTACGAAATATAATATGTAATATTATATTAATTAATTAATTATTGTAATTAGTCCCGTTACCTAAATAAATTAAAAAGATAGTGTAAACTTATTATTTTGGGCATTCTGAACCTAATGACAGGATCTGTTTTATGAGACATGGTCTTAAAAAATTAAGACATAAAAATACAAAATTACCATTTTGCCCTTAGTAGTACCCGAGGCCAAATTGAAGTCCATAAAAGCCTAAGTCGATTTTCTTCGACGTTCTGGACTCAATGGTGGAGTCCATTTTATCAAATAAGATACTTAAATGTTGATATATGAAATTGACTAGTTCTAGAAGATTAGGCTATACGTAGCATTGAACTGAGAAATGTTTCCTGATTAATAGGGACTTCGAAAGGAAAAGGAAAGGTGATCTAATTGCCTATTGAAAGAAAATGAACTGTTTAAAGGTAAGTAAAACCCAAACTCTTATATGTGGTTGTTCCTAGCCATGTCACAATGTTATTCCCTAATGCTGCCAAATTTGTACTCTCATACATGCTTGATATGTATTGACTCTACAATTTGATATTTGTTCTATCTTGTGGATAGTTGAGAATTTGATTTCCAATATCCTAATATGATTATTTGCAAATTTCTATACCTTGCTTGGATATTGAAAAATGTCTATGTTTCTCACTACTGAGAATTTGTTATTCCACAAATATGTAGACCGTGATATTATTGTGAGTGCTTGGAATTGTGATCTATCATAATGTTCATTCGATGCTACGGATGATCTACACGGGGTTATGCTAGTCATAATGCTCGTTCTACCCCGTGGTTGTGATGAGCACAACTCACGATTTAGTCCATAGAGGACACGATATGTTATAGAGAGCTCTAGTACTTTTGAGCACTTTTAAAGGTATGTCGGGCCCTATACAGTGACAACATCTATTCTGATAGTATCTTATGTCATTTATTGATATTCTGATGACACACTCTTGATCATCGATATGTTTTCCAAGCCTGTCTATACATATGTTCAATGATGTATTCCTTGGATTCTGATACGTCTTGTGAACCTATCCTTGGATTATCTGTTGTTGCATTATCTAATTGATGGCATGCTTGTGTACCTATCTTGTGATTTGTGGCAGCATATTATTGTTTAGGCCATCCCTATTGTTGATTTGATTTCTTTATCTTGGGATGTGCCTTTTGGACCTAAGGGTCATTTTTGATGATTCATATTTTTGGGTGACTGGCTATTGTGACATTGTATACCTTAATTTCTATTGTGATATCATATCCTTATTGGTATTGTTCATACCTTTCTTTTGAACTAACCTTGACCCATGACAGAGTAAGTGAGTTTACTGACCTAAGTTAGCTCATTCCAGTTATGTTATTCTCTTCAGGACAGCAAATTATAAAAGGACAATTAGGCATACATATTGAGTAGATGCTCCACTTGTTACAGATTGCCCTCTTGTAAGTATGATGGGAGCTTTTGCTATTAATGTAATAGACTTAGCATAGCATAGTCTTAGTTCTCCCATATGTCCAGGTCTTAGGTATGTTGTGTATTTAAGGATCTATATTAAACCACTTATATTATCTTAGCATGTATAGTTATACTCTGATGATGGGATTTTATTTCATGACATAGCATGCAATTTAATGTTTAAATTATTCAATGTTTATGATCCTATAGTGGGGGAAACGGCTCACGAGCCACTACCCTCAGTCACGAACTCGTAATCCGCATAGGCCGGGTTAAGGGTCGTGACACTACCAGTCCAGCCAAATCAAGTATTTGCATAAAAAAATAACTCAAATCATCATGAGCTGCAAGGAGACTAGTTCTACAACCCTAGACACATCCCTAATGAAGCCATTAGAAACAGCTAAAATGTCACGACCCGAAACCCACCCTATGCAGATCTCGTGTCGCGGGGCCGACCCTTAGGCTGTCCCTACTTTTTCTATTCCTATGTCATAGTACTAATATGCAATGTACTAAAAATTTAAAACAATAATCAGCGGAAGTCTTATCAATAACAATAATCAGCAGAAGACTTTTCAATACATAATATGGTTCTACAAAAATCAAAATAAGAACCAGACATAACTGGCACCCGTGGGTGGTGAATACATGGGAGAACTAAAACATAAACTAGTACATTTCCTCAAAATGTCTTCCTACGCTCTTAGACTCCTACTGGGGTCTTACAGCGTCTCTACCTGAAAAGTGGTAAGTAAGGTGGAATGAGCTACAAAAGCTCAGCAAGTAAATACAAATCTCTGACACTGGTATTGGTGATCATAAAAGAATATGAATCCATGAATATGAATATGAATATGATAGCCAATCATAAGAAGTAAGATGCTGTGATAGCTAATGAGAACAGTTACCATAATGGCCAATGAACAATGGGTCATAATGTACAATCAGGAGTAATGGATATAACATCAACATGGAACTCTCAATGATAATATAACAATAAAAATGTACTGCCATAATAAACCAATCACAATCAAATCAATAAGGAAATGTCTCTCAATACAAGATAATCATAAGGGATAGTCTAACTCAACAGTCATAGTCAAAACAATCAAATAAGAGATACATTTATTTTGTGTCAGGGCTTGGCACACCCTCAGTCTTTTGGCTCCCGGCATACCCCCTAGTGAATTCCAATGTATTGCCATATGTCCGTTCATGGACTTGACCCGTAGGTCTCCAATGTATCAGAAAGCATCAGATGGTTATTGTGACTGAGCACAAATCCAGTATATATAAACATATCATGATCATAAGTGATTCCATAAGAGTATAAACATGGAATATCATAAATACAATGAAAATATAACGATAGGCCTTTCAAGGCATGGTGTAGCATGATAACAATGATATAACAGTCAATCAATGTCCACAAGATAGAACAATATCACAATGTGGAAAACAATAATATCAGGTACGTTCAAGAGTACAAGTTTGGCAGTAAAGAATAAACTTGGGTTTGGAAACACCCTCTTTATTTATATTAAAATAAGCAGAAGTTACAAGAACACCCAATGTTTTAATATTTCTAACAGCTCATTTATACTTGATGCTTAGGATTTGTGATTTTGGATGTAGAAGTGAGTTTGTTTTAGATATTGAATATCTTTGCCATCATAGTATGATGATTAAGACTTGTTTTTATTAATTTTGTGATTAGGATTATCGGACCCTTGTTACTTAGTTTTCAGTAGTGATGTTGCACTTTTTGGTTTGAATGCTTCTCCTCCCAAACTATCTGTCAAGAACTTGAAGTTAGAGGGTCACCAAGAAGGCTTCGATGGTAGCTGCTCCGATGATACAGTTAATGGAGAAATAAAGATAGCAATTCAATAGAAGAATTGAACCTGAATTAAATGTGTACCTTATGGCCTTATTTATAGGTTGTATGTCACGACCCGAAACCCACCCTGTGCGGATTACCGGATCGCGACCGCCGCCCCGAGACCCGAAGGCCTCGAGACAAGGCTCATACATAAGCAACAATATCAGACAGCGATGCGACCTGTGGTTGAGGAAGCGTGAAAAACTTTTTTCTTTTCTTTTAAAATAAAACATCTGTCGCATATCCATCTGATACTGCCGCTCTTCATAGCGGTGCACATAAAGATAATAATCAGAGCATAATAATATTAACTAAAGGTTCTACATAGTACATATCCATGTGCCCCTCGGGCTTAAGTACATCATTGTCCAAAATTTCTATTACAAAAGTTTAACTGATAATGGGTCCTACTATTACCAAAATATCTCCAAGGACCTATTGGAGTTGCCAATCACGCTCCCCATATTGAGCAAGTGTCCAACCTTGATCATCACCTGAAAAATGTTAGGGAGTGGGGTGAGCTTCGAAAAGCCCAATGAGTAATTCCTACATCTGTCATGGGTTTTCAATTGGTAGAGGTTTCGTACATGAGAGTTTATAAAATACTCAACTACCAATTGGTCGTATACTTGAACATAGAGAACATGCATTCTTAAAATATTTAGCTTTGAAACATTCAATGTATTCAAGCTAGAACATATATTTCCATAAAAGAGTATGTGTAATTCAGAACATGTAACTTAAAATCATGTAACATGTATAGTGAAAATGGGGGATAAAACCTGCTTCCATTTCCAAAATCGTTTGTCATATTTTCTCTCTAATTAGGTAGAATCTGTTTCGAACCAGACTCCCATTTTACGTATACGTGGAGATATCTCATTTGCCTAGGGGATTAGATCTTGCTACCAGACATTACACATGACAGGTCAATTGAGTTCCGTATGACCCAAAATCCTGACTATGTGTTGATGCACATGATAGGCCCATTGAGTTCCGTACAACTCACAACACTACCTATGTGCTTATTATTTATCTTGCAAAACATTTGTCATATGACTTTTATATAAAAGCCTTTCATGAGTAATTAAAACATGTGACGTATAACTCTTGCAGTGATGCTTCAATACTTGCAGTAATCAAATTTAGAGTATTTGAGGAATTAGACATGCTAACTATTTTGAAAAGGAAAACATTTATGGATATAAATATATAAATAATTGTGAAGCATGTCATGGCAGAATATTTAAGAAAACAGAAATCATGAATACTGAATTTGATATATCAATGTTGTAAATATTTTGAACTTAAAATCATCCGTTGAAATCCGTGGAGTTAAAGCCTCCACTTCAAATGTAAGATTACTCACCTCGGTCCTTTAGGGTTAGCTCTACTGAGGCGCCTTCCCTTTAACTTTCTTTTTTCTTAGCCTATCAAGATTTATGAAGATTTCATAAATTTCATATGTACTTAATCAACTTCATAACTCACTAAGTGTAGACTGTGAGAAGCCTAAATTCTCATACCTGTCTGACTTATAGCTGTAATACAGATCTAGTAACTTATGTTCTTAATGATAATAATATTACCTCCGACGCCATTCGGCTAAGGTTTCCGTGTTCTCTCTTTCCTCCTCCAATTTCCTTTTTTCTTCTTTCTTCTTTTTAGCCTCTGCCACCATGGCCTTGGTGGGTGATTTGAACATGAAGGGGCTTACCGAGACGACCTCTATCGCCTTGGCTATCCTGACAAATCTGTCGATCACTCTCTGTCGACGCAACAGTTCTTGCATGAAGGCCTGTTGCTTTGGGTCCTTGGCCCTTTAGGCCTTGGTCATGATCGTGTACTTGGGTCGTTGTTCTTCCATAATTCACCTAAGATCAATTTATGAGTTAGAAATTTTTTATTCTAAGGTTAATGTGTTGTCATGTCCTCGTATATGCCGTAGATTAGTACTTTGGCATCACTTTAATTTATAGTCATCTGATAGATGCTATTCATCAAATTTTATGTATTTTTATTTTAGACATTTCTTTTGGTCGAATAGACTCTACCATTGAGTCCGGAGCGTCGAAGAAAGTCAGTTTAGGCTTTCGTAGAATTTAATTTGGACTCTTGTATGTAAAAGGGTAGAATGGTCATTTATCGTTTTACGTGTCATATTTTTCCGTACTTCGTTTCGTAATTTGACTCCATTATTGAGTCCGGGATGTCAAAGAAAGTCAATTTAGACCTTCCTTGATTTAATTTG
The DNA here is from genome assembly GCA_008638375.1 of Nyssa sinensis. NCBI lineage: Eukaryota > Viridiplantae > Streptophyta > Magnoliopsida > Cornales > Nyssaceae > Nyssa > Nyssa sinensis. The sequence continues at coordinate 37,075,636 of CM018031.1, forward strand.
GCTTTTTGGTGTACTAGGGGTAATTTGGTCATTTTACCCCTTTACGTGTCTTTATTTTTTTCGGGTCTCGTCTCATAAAACGGACCCTACCATCAGTCTCAGAGTATCCAAAATAGTAAGGATACACTATTTATTTGTTTAATTTGGACTTCGTTTGACTTGTTTAGGGGGAAGGGCAATTTGGTCATTTTGACATTTTTAGGGGTCTTAAATTTTTCGGGGCCTCATCTCATGTCACGGACCTCACCAATGGACTCAGTAGGTCCGAAATAGTAAGGTTACATATATGACTTGTAATTTTTGGACAACGGGCCATTTCGGAGTATTTAATTTAATTAATTTCATTTAATTAAATTAATTTAATAGGTATAGTATATATATATTTTAGGGGGAATATGGGACAGGTTGAATAGGGTGTCACGCTGGCCAGCGTGTCACCTCCCTCCCCATACGTCCGAGTTCGAGTCCTGTAAGGTGCAAAATGCACCTTTTATTTTCTGTTTTATTTTATATATATGATATATATAATTACTGCCCCATATGTGACACACGCGCAGTGCGTGGCAGAGTGGAAAGGAACGTGGGGGGCGCGTGAGGTCAGGGGTTCGAACCCCAGGGGCTTCGGCTTCGTGTTTTTCTTCTAACTTTAACCGATTTATATATATATATATATACCCTAATGCCCCAAACAACGCCGTTATACTTATTCGGTGGCAAGCCCAGAGGCTGCCACGCGTCCGAGTTGACACGGAACCTTTAAAAGGCCGAGCCAACTCATCGTCTTCTTCCCTACTTCTTCCCCAGAGTTGCCCTAATCCCTGGTTTCCATTTTTTTCTATTTCGTGCCTTTTGGCTTAACTATTTCTCTCTGTTTTTAATCTAAACCCTTCCCAAGTCATTAAGGACTGGTTTGGCATTCGTTTGAGGGACCAAAACTGGTTCATTGGCTCGGTCCCAGTCGCAATAATCAGACCTGCAACTCGTGGGTTCATGCTCATTTCTTCACCATTTTTAGCGTGGTTGGGCTTATTTTGATCCCCTCTTCATGAGGATTCAAATCCCATTCATGTATGTTGGTTTACATGCGAGTTTAAAGGTTTGGGTTGTAAACCCGTAACCTACAAGTCCATGTTTGGAGGTCTTTCTTTGGGATTTTTGATCGCGTATATATGTTTTTGGGATGCTCTTAGGGTCTTCTTGAGGTCTTGATAAACCAAATTGGGTTTAGAGGAGGTCGGTTCAGACCTGCTTCAAGCAAGGTCATCCATGGCTGCCGTGTGTACGGCTGATGTTTCTGAGGTGTTTCTAGTTGAGATTTTCATGCTTTGTTCATGTCTATATACTTTAAACATCATATATACAAAAATCAAAGGCTAAAACAACTCATACGTATAGGAATTCTAGAAAGAGAAATTCAAGTGTTTTGTGGGTTTACCTTGTTCCAAACTGTTTCTCTCTCCTTTGCTCCTTGCTTCCCACTTCTGAATGTCCTAGAAACTCCTTCAATCTCTCCCTCACTCTCGGATGGTTGTGTTTGTGTGTGTATAAGCACCATGTATTTTGTATAAGGAGAAGGAATCATGGCAAATTCTGATTGCCCCTCCATTTGGGTTAGCCAATTTCAGGCTTCTTCATGAGTGGGTCTGAATTCCACTGTTGGGCAGGCCATGAGTGGCCGGTTGTGTGTGTGTATGGTGTTTGACTCATATATATATATATGTATATATACATGGCTCAACCCTAATACCCTTGGATAATACACACACCTCTCTCACTTTTGTACACTTTGGACAATAGCATGCCCTATTATACATACATTTCATATATACATATTTTGGCATACATGCATGCATGCATACACATACACATATATATATATATTCATGTATAATTATATATATATTTAAGGTTATAATTATTTATACAGTATATATATTTTTGTATTTAATTATGTATATTAATTGTTACAATTTATTTCTTATACTTAAAATAATTAATTACTTTAAAAATTAATTATTTTCTTAAATGTATTATCTTATACTAATCTTCGTATCCTCGTAATACGTGCCCAAATTCTCGTACTCGTATCAACAATCGGTAGTTGACGTGGAAATATAATTATCATCAAAATCGACATGTTGGTGATTGCAACGAAAGTGATGTACAGTCATCCTGACTTTTCAGGACATTTACTTAAAAGTTCGTGCGTCGGGGTCGACACCGACCTCGTTACTAAAGGCGTCGATTTCTAACTTTAACACAACAGTTTAATAGTCCCTAATTCGGGTCGGGGTATTACATTGTAGATCTCCCAAGTTGAGTCGGATTAGGAGCCATAAGAGTAGGGATTTGAAGATATCTGTAGATAGTAGTTACCGTATTGAACTATGTTTCTTTACAGAAGGGTCAGTAGACCATAAAAGGCGTGACCAGCTCAGTATGTCCCGCTCCTATGGTCTGTACGTCAATTGCTCTAATGGGATTTATTCTTGTGATCTTTGTAGTGAAAAACTTATGGGGAACATGTGTTGTGCTGTGGGTACTATGGTCACTCTATGGTATATCAGCTACTCCCCTAAGGCTCAGTTTTGGTGAGACTTATCCAGAGCTAAGGTTAGGGTTCCTGAGGCGCTACGCACGTGTCAGAATACAAATGTGTCATTCTGTATTCTGAGGAGACAGGCGTTTATGTGACATTTATTATGACAGTCACCGTTTGGAGAAACGAGGCCATCATTGCTCTAACTAGCACACCAGTTCAGAGGTGAAGCCATAACATCGACCTTTATTGGAGCTTAATAAAAGGGGGAGCATCACATCACCCCCATCCCCTTTTCACCACTTTGATTCGTGTCATACAAATTATACCTACCAAGAATAATTTTTGAAGTGATCTCCAGTATGCCAGGGAACTTTTTCGATCAGACTTCTACCAGGTTCAGTTCTCAGCATTTTCCTCCTTACATTTCTATTATTCATTCTTTTTTATTTCTACCTTTTATTTTCAAGCAATGTCTGCCCCTGATGCTCAGTCGAGTATTGGCCATGAAAATGTAGAACCATTGGTGTGATATCCCGACCCAGGATACGACACGTTTACCGAGGCAAGTCGACTGAATAGCATAACCTGAGCAATTTTAAGCTCTATGATAGGGTATTTCATGGAAATGAATAAATGGAAACTGTAAATGATGAAATGTATAACAAGTGCCGGGCAACACCCGAGCACCCTGGGATATCGCATCGTAATGCGTGCACACACGCATTTCCATGCACGACCATATTTCACCTACACGTAGTACGCCAAAAATCAGTGTATGCATGCACTGTCATAAATGGATATACATGCACGTATATGGATATACTCTCACGTATAAGATACGTATTATATATGTGTATAATACATATGGTATAATGTATGTTATGTATATATATGCATATGTATACATAATACATGTATAAATATAAAAGGAAATATTAAGAAAAGACAAGGGAAAAAGGAAAGAAGGGAAGCTTCCAAGCAACCACATATCAGTGCTGTGTGTGTGTGTGTGTCGGTTAAGTGATGTGTGTGTAGTGTGTGATATATATATTATATATATTACATATACACAAATATCCTACACCACTTAAATGCAAAGTTTCATTTGGGAAAGGAAAAAATCAGAGCTCTTGGTCAAGAAAAGGGGCTCTAGAAGGGGGGAGAATCAAGAGAGAAAACTGAGAAGGGCGGTGGTGTGTCGTGTAAGGCATATATATATATATATCTATATATATATATGTGTGTGTTACATTAAAGGAAAGGAAAACAGAGAGCTTGGAGGGCCGTGAACACTGTCTAAGGTTGGAAATAACTTATGGAGAAGGGATAGAAGTGAACCAAGTGAAACCAGAAGAGGGAAGAAGAAGAAACAGGAAGAAATCAGAATTTTGCAAGTAAGTGGGTTTGATTCAGTTTTCAATTTTAAACGTATGATAGGTTGTTTAAATACTAGGGTTCAAATCTGCATGATCTATAGGTTATTTTGCAAAAAGAATTAGGTTAAAAGGTGTAGAACCGAGAGAGAAATTTATAGTTGCAGGTTTCATGGATAAATCGGGTCATAGGGTTTTATGCCTTAAAACTTGGTTTAAACGATAAGAGAATGTTTGTATTAAGTGCAGAAACAAATTTGAACTAGTTTGGGACCAAAACAGTAAAGAGATGAGCATGAAATCTCAAAAGACCTGTTCACCGGAAAACCGGCCAGAACTGATAATCACCCTGTTCGTAAGGTTAGAGAAGTTCAAATGGGAAACCGAAGATAGATTTATGATCCCCATGTGATGAGGGATAAAATGGCATTGAAAATACATGAGAAAAATGAATGGGAACAGTCATCGGCGTCGGAAGGGACGCCGGAACCCTAATGTTCTCTCACCGGAATATCGGGGAAGACGACTGTGAAGTCGTAGGGTCTATTCAGGTTAAAAGGAACGGGTCTAGGGTTTGGATCGGGTCTATACCCGACCGGAAATAAAATGGGCTTGATACTGTGTAGTTTTGGGTTTTGAATTTAAATGGATTTTGGGCTGTTTGGTTGCAGGGATAATAAATGGGAATTAGGTTTGGGGGTTATCCAAACCATGGATAAGGTGGTTAGAGTGGATATGTTATTCCGGTTCTCTAAATTTAACTGAACCGTTTGGTTCAGTGAGGAACCGAAACGGTTAGGGTTTCTAAATGGTGAACCCACTGGTTCAGACCGAGATTTAGGGAAATTCCATTTTGACCCCAAATGTTTTAGGAAATGTCACTGTGGCCCAAACAGAAAAATTAATTAAATATTAATTTTTACAATAATGCCCCTATTTCAAATATGGGTCAAACGAAGTCCAAACGATGCAAATAAATAATCAAAACTTATTATCTCGGACATTATGAGTCCAATGGTGCAATCCGTTTTACGAGATGGGACCCCAAAGGATAAAATAACGTAAAGTGCAAAATGATCATTTTGCCGTTTTTAGTACAAAAGTCCAAATGGAATTCCACGAAAGCCTAAACCGACTTTCTTCGGCGTTCCGGACTCAATGGTAAAGTCTAAATTAGTATTTGAAATACTTATGATAGAAAGGCATAAAATTTGATGAATAGCATTTATTCTGAAACGTATTCACTGATATATAGGAAACTCGAAAGGCAAAGGTACACTCACGGATTTCTGATTTAGAATCACGATAGAGGTAAGTAAATTCCCTTTCTCTTCCATATGGTGTTTCCAAGCCAAGTTTATTCTCTTTACTGCCAAGCTTGTACTCTTGAAAGTACCTCACGTTATTACCATCCACAATGTGATATTGTTCTATCTTGTGGACATTGATTGACTGTTGTATCATTGTTATCATGTTGAACCATGCCTTGAAAGGCTTACTGCTATGTCTTTATTGTCTGCTATGTCTTTATTGTGAACCATGCCTGGAAAGGCCTACTGTTATGTCTTTATTGAATATATGATATTCCATTTTATACTTCTATGGAACTATGAATAATCATGATATGTTATGAATACGGGATTTGTGCTCAGTCACAATATCCATCCGATGCTTTCTGTATTAACTGGAGACCTAAGGGTCAAGTACATAAATGGACAGGTGGCAGGAATGAATTCCTCGAAGGCTTTCCACCGGCAATTGACTGGCATAAACATTGGCATTTTCATTGCATTTCCATTTGCATTTCATTTACATTTACATTGGCATTTTACCTGAGAACAGAGTAAATGCATCTCTTAAGAACTGATACGATTACGTTATTGAATAACACTATTCCTTATGACTTATCTTAACTGAAAAGATACTCTTCATTGAATTGATTATGATCGGTTTATTGTGGCAGTACTTCTTGTTGTTGTATTGTTGTTGAGAGATTCATGTTGATGGTGTATCCATTACTCCTAATTGAACATTGTGACTTATTATTCATTGGCCTTCATGGCAACTGTTCTCATTGGCTATCACAGCATCTCCTTTCTTATGATTGGCTATCATAATCTTGTTCATGGATTTGTATCTTATCGATACCAGTGTCGGAGATCCATTTTTACTTGCTGAGCTCTCGTAGCTCATTCCACCCCATTTACCCCCATTTCAGGTGATGACGCTGCAAGACCCCAGTAGGAGTCTGAGAGCGTAGGAGGACATTTTTGAGGAACTGTATCAGTCTATGTCTTAGTTCTCCCATGTATTCACCACCCTCGGGTGCTGGTTACGTTTAGTTCTTATTTTGTTTATGTAGAACCATATTATGTATTGTAAAGACTTCCGCTAATATTGTGTATTGAAAGACTTCCGCTAATGTACTATTACTGATAAGAGTTCCGCTGTTATTGTTTTAAGGTTTTAGTACTTTGCATATTAGTACTATGATACAGGAATGGAAAAAGTAGGGACGGCCTTCGGGTTGGCCCCTCGACACGAGATCCGCATAGGGTGGGTTTCGGGTCGTGACAGCTTGGTATCAGAGCTATAGGTTCGATTGTGAGTCATGGGAGATAGGACTAGAGTTAGAGTGGATAGACAAGACTGACGTTTTACCTTATATGAACATTGACTGTCATCTTATGTATTGACTAGTCATCTCATTGGTTATCTTTTACGGACATGGTTAACGCGAGGAATAATCCATTACTTATAGATCGTTTAGAACTAAAGTAAATAGATGTAACTGATATCCTTTATATAAATTTTATAAGATCATTGATTATTCTCTCATTCATTGACTGGACATCTTATGGGTTCTCTTTACTAGTTATCTTACAGACATGGTTATCTCAATAAATACATTGATAGTTGTGAATTGCATAGATCACTTAGAGTTGGAATCAATAGATAGAACAAAAGTCTCTATAATATAGATTCCATGTGAACATTGATTGTTATTCTATGCATTGACGGGTTGTCTTATAGACAAGGTTAACAAACAGGAATACCTCGGTAGGTTATACTGACTCAGTAAGACCATGAACGAGTAGATCTATATAGAAATGCTTATCTAAACTTATTGTTTTCAGCAATGGGACATACCAAGAATGCTGAGACAGGAAGTGATCAATTAGATCGAATTGAATACCTTATGGAAGAGATTCTCAAATCTCTACCTCGAGCCCAACCTCAACAGTCAACTACGTGCATCGAAGTGATAGCACCAGTAAAGATCACCACACGGGGTAAGCAAGGAATTGCAAAGAGAAAAGTCAAACGTAGGGTGCCTAACCAAAAAGAAGTAACAATTAGACACCTAACTCCCCTACAATGCCCTACCTGCGGAAAATCTCACAAGGGGCAATGCCTTAGAAATACAAACACTTGTTATTACTGTGAACAGGATGGACACTTCGCAAGGAATTGCCCTCAGAAAGCCATTGCTACGACTAGTGCCACACCCACCTCACCAGTCTTTGTGGTATCAAGGAAAGATCAACCTCCTACACAGATAGATAAAGGTACCCGTCCAGTTATTTATAACCTGTGTAGACACTTATGAAATCCTTACACACTCGGTTGTGTTATCATATAATTGCCAAACTGAATTGAGCAACTGAACACTTGGATGATTGATTTTTGATTTTATTATATCAGAGAAGTTATTATTGGAAAATGTTAAACAGAAAAGCATGTGAACCTTAGGCCATTTATTGAACCATTTTATGGTTACCATGAGGATTATTCTTAGAAATATTAAACATAGAAAACATGAGATACAGATCAGGATCACATGTATTCTCAATGATTGACCTATACTTGAAAGTTGGGTTTAATGATATAGAATAAATGACATGTAGAAAACCTTGATGATTGTTTTATCTTATAGAAACATGTACTTGATGTTTATTAAATGATTGTTCCATATTGAAGGAGACATTGAGAATCAAATTGCTATATCTAGCTTATAGACTTGATATTTATGATTTGATGGTCGTTCTGTGTTACGATAGTTATTGAAAATTGAATTTCTATTTACGGATTATGAACTTGATGTTTACAAATTAAATAATTGTTCTATACTGTGAAAATTTGTGAGAGCTGGAATTATGTTCCATAATGAACAAAGGAAACAATTAGTGCACATTGAAGGATAAAATGTAACATAGATTTGGGAATATGACGCTTTAAAAAGCAGTGAGGTTGACAGTAATATTGACATAGAATAGAAGTACACTGGAAAGTAGTGGAATTAACAATAACATCTAGAGTAAATCCTGACATGATAGATAGACTCGTATGTGAATACTGACCATTGATCTTTTATAGTGAACTGGGAGATGATTAGGCTACTGTACCAGTAGTCGCAGGTATTATTTATGGTTTACTCGATATTGTTAAGATGATTGCTCTACATACTGATTTATAGCTTCAACATTTACTGCTAGTTGAACATAGAGACAGAACTCTTAAGTTATATATTAACTGTTCATGTTCCACAAGGAGAATGATTGATGATAGATGTTATACATGAAACAAGTGGAGTACATAACATATATGTATAAGTATTAGATTGACATATTACCATCTTATAGAATTTGAAGGGCATTGATGAGTTGAGTGATTTCATGATAGAAATGTAAAGATTTGTAAATCTTTAAAATGAATTACATACTGTTATAAGATATTGGTAAATGAGATTGAATTAATGGTGACTCTTGAAAGAGTCATTATCACTGAAAGTTATGTATGGAAATGATATATACCCCAGGTATATTAGTAGACTGAATGAATAAAATTTTAAATGCCACGTTTAGGAAATTTATAAATGTTGTTCATTAAGTGATATCTTAAATTTACGGAAACCGTTGAGAACCATGGAAAGGAATTAAGATTCACGTGAGGATTTCGAGGTACGCTCGAAAATTATAGAAAGAATCTTACAATAAATTGATGTGACAGTAAAACTTGATCTGATGTGACAGTAAAACTTGATTCTCAGTAGAAAAATTTACCATCGGAGTTAGAACTGTTAAGTTTGCGGACAAACTTATTTTTAAGGAGGTAAGAATGTGATATCCTGACCCGGGATACGACACGTTTACCGAGGTAAGTCGACTGAATAGCATAACCTGAGCGATTTTAAGCTCTATGATAGGGTATTTCATGGAAATGAATAAATGGAAACTGTAAATGATGAAATGTATAACAAGTGCCGGGCAACACCTGAGCACCCCGGGATATCGCATCGTAATGCGTGCACGCACGTATTTCCATGCACGACCATATTTCACCTACACGTAGTACGCCAAAAATCAGTGTATGCATGCACTGTCATAAATGGATATACATGCACGTATATGGATATACTCTCACGTATAAGATATGTATTATATATGTGTATAATACATATGGTATAATGTATGTTATGTATATATATGTATATGTATACATAATACATGTATAAATATAAAAGGAAATATTAAGAAAAGACAAGGGAAAAAGGAAAGAAGGGAAGCTTCCAAGCAACCACATATCAGTGCTGTGTGTGTGTGTGTCGGTTAAGTGATGTGTGTGTAGTGTGTGATATATATATTATATATATTACATATACACAAATATCCTACACCACTTAAATGCAAAGTTGCATTTGGGAGAGGGAAAAAACAGAGCTCTTGGTCAAGAAAAGGGGCTCTAGAAGGGGGAGAATCAAGAGAGAAAACTGAGAGGGGCGGTGGTGTGTTGTGTAAGGCATATATATATATATCTATATATATATATATGTGTGTGTTACATTAAAGGAAAGGAAAACAGAGAGCTTGGAGGGTCGTGAACACTGTCTAAGGTTGGAAATAACTTATGGAGAAGGGATAGAAGTGAACCAAGTGAAACCAGAAGAGGGAAGAAGAAGAAACAGGAAGAAATCAGAATTTTGCAAGTAAGTGGGTTTGATTCAGTTTTCAATTTTAAACGTATGATAGGTTGTTTAAATACTAGGGTTCAAATCTGCATGATCTATAGGTTATTTTGCAAAAAGAATTAGGTTAAAAGGTGTAGAACCGAGAGAGAAATTTATAGTTGTAGGTTTCATGGATAAATCGGGTCTTAGGGTTTTATGCCTTAAAACTTGGTTTAAACGATAAGAGAATGTTTGTATTAAGTGCAGAAACACATTTGAACTAGTTTGGGACCAAAACAGTAAAGAGATGAGCATGAAATCTCAAAAGACCAGTTCACCGGAAAACCGGCCAGAACTGATAATCACCCTGTTTGTAAGGTTAGAGAAGTTCAAATGGGAAACCGAAGATAGATTTATGATCCCCATGTGATGAGGGATAAAATGGCATTGAAAATACATGAGAAAAATGAATGGGAACAGTCACCGGCGTCGGAAGGGACGCCGGAACCCTAATGTTCTCTCACCGGAATATCGGGGAAGACGACTGTGAAGTCGTGGGTCTATTCGGGTTAAAAGGAACGGGTCTGGGTTTGGATCGGGTCGGTACCTGTAACACCCCGACCCTGATTAAGTAATGATTAGTTACTAATCATTTATCTGAACCAAACATAAAGAATAATTAAGAAGCTAACCTAATTAGGAGTTGACTGAAAGAAACCGCGTCGAAAAATAAGCTACAGAATGAAAGTTAGGAAGAAAACAGTGAAACTGCATTAATGCGCAGCCAAACAGGGCCTAAGCCCGAAATAGGGAAAGGACCAAAAATTGTGGCCAAGAGGATTTGATCCCTTGACCAACCTAGGCAGAATTTGGGTTACCAAAAATTTACCAACTAAGCTAAGAGCACCTTTGTGCATATATATGCAAAGATATATATATAAATAGCAATCAGATTTGACCTCTCCCCAAAGTGACCAATCACCAAGCATGCAACACATCAGCATGCATCACTCCTATGCCCCCATAGATCATCATGTGCCTATACACCCATGATTGCATCTCCCCCCAACCAAGTTGCATGCAAGATAATCATGCATCTAGGGAGATGAAAGGGCAAGAGAGATGTGAGATTTGTATATTTCCATATATGCATTCTCCATGCATATGTGCAGATCTGAAATTAGAGAGTGTTGATATACTGCTTTATAGAGAGAGAAAGTGCTGAGAGAGAGAGAGAGGAATTCTAGAGAGAGAGTAGACAAGTTGTGCATACAAGTGTATACTTTGGAGCCATTCAAGGAGATTGAGGGGCCAAGGAACTGCACGTGAAGGGCCAAATCCAACCCTTGGAGCTTCTGTTGAGCACAAACCAGTGAGGGAACCACTGTACGGGTGAGTCATTCAAAACCTTTCTAGAAATTTTCTTCTTGAATTTTAGCTACTGTTTTATAGCTTTAGGATCTGTCATTGCATGTGTAACAATTTAACTTGAAAAACTGGGTTGCTGTGATTGAAATGGACCTACGAAACTGCCCAAACCATGAACCCGTAGCTAAATCGCCATTAATGGAGCTTGAAGTTGCAGGTCTGATCCGACCTCAACCACATGGACTTTTAGTGGTCAATACATGAAATAGACCATGGCAGGACCTAGAAAACTACCACCCGCGACCTAGAGACCTAGGTCTAAGCCCTCAAAACCGAGGCTATCCTTCTCGGCCCAAAAACCCAACCTTTAAACTAGACCCCTAAACCGAGATTTAAGGATGGGGGATCGAAGCCCTTGCTGTGGGGACTTCATAGAACCAAACCCCGTCCAAAATGGTGAAGAAACAAGGGTTTACTATGGAGTTGCAGGTTCGGGTATTCAAGCTTAGACCGAACGATTGGGTTGGTTTTAGAGTATCAAAATAATGCCAAAATGTCTCTTAAACATTCGGTAGCCCATATCACCTAAAAACAGAGATCGAATCAGCTTAAAAAGTCACGAAATCAAAGATTTTGAAAACTCGGAATTAGGGCAACACTGGTAAAAAACGTGAAGAAGACGATCGAGTGGACTCGCCATTTAGATCGAGTCAGACGGGTTAACTCGGACACGTGTCAGGACGAGACCAAGTCCACCGAATTATTAGAACGACGACGTTTTGGTTGGTTTTAAATTTAAAAATCAGGGCTGACGTCATCGTGACGTCAGCTTTATGTGTTTAACCAAATTGAACCGGTTGGTTCAGTCAAAACCGGACCGGTTCAGTTCCAATGCAACTGAACCCACTGGTTCAGTCCGAAAGTTAGGGAAATTGGAATTTGACCCCAAAAATTTTATGAAATTCCACTGTGGCCCATTTTAAAATAAATTAATATTAAATTAATAATATTTAAAGTACAAATTACGAAATTGCCCCTAGGTCATAAATAAGTCAAACGGAGTCCGAATAAAGTAAACGAATAGTGGATTTTGACTATTTTGGACGTTCCGGACTCAATGGTGTGGTCCGTTTTACGAGACGAGGCTTCAAAAATTACGATACGTTAAAGTACAAATTACCAAATTGCCCCTAATGTAGTCGATGCCCAAATAAGACAAGTTATTAGTGTAATCTTATTTTCTTGGGCCTCCTGAGATCAACAGTGAGGTCCGATTCACGAGACGGGACTCTGAAAATTATGACGCGCGAAATGACCAAACTACCCCTAAGGTACCCGAAGCCCAAATGAAACTAAAAGATAGTCTATTTTGACTATGTCGGACATTCCAAACCCAACGGCGAAGTCCATAACACCAAAATAGGTACTGAAAATTTAGTCACGTGAAAAATAAAACTCATCAAGTCACCACGAGTTGACCACTAAGACCAATCCTAGGAAGTTAGAATACGTCAGGCCTAAAATTAAATGAAAGAGCATGAATAGGTAACGATTTAAGGTAAATGTGAAGTTAACGAGTTCTTTATAATTTTCTTAGGAAATACAAAGGAAAGGGAAAAGCCCACCAGTAGTGCAAACCCGGGGAATCAAGGTGAGTAACCTCACATTTGAAGTGGAGATTTAATTCCACGGATTTGAATGATGTTTTAAATATCAAATTCTGTCTTTACACAATTCCGTTTTAAATATTCTGTTATGACATGCTTCCTGAATAATTTACTACTGTTCTTTGAGACATACTTCTGCATGTCTAAAATTTCAATTTCAAATGTTATTATATATCCTGAATTTACATGTTTCACGTATTTCAATACCCTATCATGAGATTATGAACTGTATGTTTTGAATGCTTTTAAATGCATCCACACGAAGGAATTATGGGTTAAATGCTTTTAAATGCAAGATAAATTGTGCATAAGCACCACGGATTTCTATCGGGTTTCTTAGGAACCCAACTACGATACGAATGAATGCCAGGTAGCAGGATCTAATCCCCCAGGCATATGAGATATCTCCACGAAAAGTAAAATGGGAATCTGGTTCGAAACGGATTCTGTTAATGAAAGTGATAAGGTGTGTGTTGAAAATGGAAGCAGGCTTTTTCCTCATTTTCGCCATGCATATTTACATGATTTGAAATTCATATACTTTATTTCGAAAGTACAAGTTAGCTTGAATACTTTAATGTTTCAAAGCCATTGTTTAAAGAATGCATGTACTCTATGTTCCAAGTATACGAGCAATTGGTAGTGAGTATTTTACAAAATTCTCACGTGCGAAACCACTACCAATTGAAACCCATGACAGATGTTAGAATTACTCACTGGGCTTTTCGAAGCTCACCCCATTCCCTAACATTTTTCAGGTGATGACGATGGGTGGACCCTTGCCCAATTTGGGGAGAAATGATAGGCAGCTCCATTAGGATTCTGGAGATATTTTTGGGAAGTATTAGGGCCTATGGTTGGTCGAATTTTGATGTCGTACTTTTGGGACAATTATGTATTTAAGCCCAAGAGGCAACCACATATGTACTTAAGCCCTTGAGGCATTTGAATATGTATCATGTATAAGACTTTAATTTCTAGTATGCTCTGATGTGATTATTCATGTGTACCGCTATGAAGAGCGACAGTACCGGACGGCTGTGCGAAAGTTTTTTAAGGATTTTTTTTAAAAAAAAAAAAAAAAGAAAAAAAAAAGAAAAGGGTTTTTCACGCTTCCGCAAATCAAGGCCGCACCGCTATTCGATACCGTCGCCCATGTTTTGCCTTGCCCTCAGGCTCCCGGGCCTGAAGGCGGCGGTCGCGATCCGAGATCCGCACAGGGTGGGTTTCGGGTCGTGACAGTACCCGACCGAAAATAAAATGGGATTGATACTGTGTAGTTTTGGGTTTTGAATTTAAATGGATTTTGGGCTGTTTGGTTGCAGGGATAATAAATGGGAATTAGGTTTGGGGGTTATCCAAACCATGGATAAGGTGGTTAGAGTGGATATGTTATTCCGGTTCTCTAAATTTAACTGAACCGTTTGGTTCAGTGAGGAACCGAAACGGTTAGGGTTTCTAAATGGTGAACCCACTGGTTCAGACCGAGATTTAGGGAAATTCTATTTTGACCCCAAATGTTTTAGGAAATGTCACTGTGGCCCAAACAGAAAAATTAATTAAATATTAATTTTTACAATAATGCCCCTATTTCAAATATGGGTCAAACGAAGTCCAAACGATGCAAATAAATAATCAAAACTTATTATCTCGGACATTATGAGTCCAATGGTGCAATCCAGTTTTACGAGATGGGACCCCGAAGGATAAAATAACGTAAAGTGCAAAATGACCATTTTGCCCTTTTTAGTACAAAAGTCCAAATGGAATTCCACGAAAGCCTAAACCGATTTTCTTCGGCGTTCCGGACTCAATGGTAAAGTCTAAATTAGTATTTGAAATACTTATGATAGAAAGGCATAAAATTTGATGAATAGCATTTATTCTGAAACGTATTCACTGATATATAGGAAACTCGAAAGGCAAAGGTACACTCACGGATTTCTGATTTAGAATCACGATAGAGGTAAGTAAATTCCCTTTCTCTTCCATATGGTGTTTCCAAGCCAAGTTTATTCTCTTTACTGCCAAGCTTGTACTCTTGAAAGTACCTCACGTTATTGCCATCCACAATGTGATATTGTTCTATCTTGTGGACATTGATTGACTGTTGTATCATTGTTATCATGTTGAACCATGCCTTGAAAGGCTTACTGCTATGTCTTTATTGTCTGCTATGTCTTTATTGTGAACCATGCCTGGAAAGGCCTACTGTTATGTCTTTATTGAATATATGATATTCCATTTTATACTTCTATGGAACTATGAATAATCATGATATGTTATGAATACGGGATTTGTGCTCAGTCACAATATCCATCCGATGCTTTCTGTATTAACTGGAGACCTAAGGGTCAAGTACATAAATGGACAGGTGGCAGGAATGAATTCCTCGAAGGCTTTCCACCGGCAATTGACTGGCATAAACATTGGCATTTTCATTGCATTTCCATTGGCATTTCATTTACATTTACATTGGCATTTTACCTGAGAACAGAGTAAATGCATCTCTTAAGAATTGATACGATTACGTTATTGAATAACACTATTCCTTATGACTTATCTTAACTGAAAAGACACTCTTCATTGAATTGATTATGATCGGTTTATTGTGGCAGTACTTCTTGTTGTTGTATTGTTGTTGAGAGATTCATGTTGATGGTGTATCCATTACTCCTAATTAAACATTGTGACTTATTATTCATTGGCCTTCATGGCAACTGTTCTCATTGGCTATCACAACATCTCCTTTCTTATGATTGGCTATCATAATCTTGTTCATAGATTTGTATCTTATTGATACTAGTGTCGGAGATCCATTTTTACTTGCTGAGCTCTCGTAGCTCATTCCACCCCATTTACCCCCATTTCAGGTGATGACGCTGCAAGACCCCAGTAGGAGTCTGAGAGCGTAGGAGGACATTTTTGAGGAACTGTATCAGTCTATGTCTTAGTTCTCCCATGTATTCACCACCCTCGGGTGCTGGTTACGTTTGGTTCTTATTTTTTTTATGTAGAACCATATTATGTATTGTAAAGACTTCCGCTAACATTGTGTATTGAAAGACTTCCGCTAATGTACTATTACTGATAAGAGTTCCGCTGTTATTGTTTTGAGGTTTTAGTACTTTGCATATTAGTACTATGATACAGGAATGGAAAAAGTAGGGACGGCCTTCGGGTCGGCCCCGCGACACGAGATCCGCATAGGGTGGGTTTCGGGTCGTGACAATTGGAGGTTGATAACCTGAGTAAAACTAAACCTTTTAGTTAGCAGTCCATCGGAGGATTTAAAAAATAGATCGGTTGGTAGTCCGGCCTGTACTTCTAGAGTTAAGATAGTTGAGGCCCATTTAGAGCCTAAGAATCGAGATGCGGGGACCTCTAGTAAAACCTGTAAGAGAAAAAAAGGGAAGAGTGTTATCACTCAAAGGATGATAGATGCTCTGATGGTCATCTTCGACTTTTTTGACAATGTGTCCTGTAGAATACCCGAACCTATAGACCAACATTCTGATGTCCTAGCACGTTGAGATTTGTGCTTATCTTGAATGGTTCAAGATTGGAGTATGTTTTTCCTTTCACCGTACCATTAGGGAGCTTTTTAGGTGGTTAAACATGTGTCCGGCTGATCTGAATCTTAATAGCTGGAGGTAGCTATTTGGCTTCATAGTGCTAGGCCATTTGAATGATGTCAAAATAGACATCCACTTGATTAGAAGCAATTTGGACATGAAGTACTTGAGGTTGGAAGGCATGAACTACATGTCTTTTGACAAGGGTTTCAAATCCCTCTCCTCTATACCTACTTCCAATAAGACTTAGAAGAAGTGGTACTCTTTTGTGAAAATGAGGCTAGGAGTTCGAGGACTTCCAGAACCGGGCCACAATCTTCCCAAGAGGGACTGGTGTCATAGGTGTGCCCACCTTTCCTTATAACTTTGACTTTTAATTTTCTATTATTTGTTCTAAAATGCTTCTACTTTGTAGTGTTGTACATTTAAGAAAGCCTGAAAGAGGTCAATTTTTACTCACGACCTTCAAGAAAAACATAGACGGCGTCTTCAAACCAATAACTGCTCTCACGAAGCAATCTTGATGCTAAAGAATTTGATGGATGCGGGCTTGGTGAAAGATAGGAGTGAAGGACTCAAGAAGACACTCTTCTTTGGATGGGTACTAGAGAGGAAAAAGAAGATTGGGGAGACTTCATCCCCTGCTGAACCGCTACCTCTAGAGAAGAGAATAAGGTTGATTTTAGACTCTCCTAACTGGACAGTTTCAAAAGAGCTAGCCCATTCACCAGTTCAGGTGGCCCTTCCTCTTCTGGCCCCTCTAGTACCAAAATGGAAGAGGAGGAAGGGAAAGGCGAATGCCGCCCCTCTAGTGCTTGAGGACTTCAGCCCAAGTGCCGTGAAGAAGGCTTACAAAGACTCCTGGTCGACAAGTCCTAGCAAGTTCCCTGGGCTGAAGCCTAAAAAGATAGCCAAAGATCTGATGGCTGTCCATATGAGGGTAACTTCCTTTCCTGTTGTTTTATTGTGTTTCTATATTCTGAATACCTTAACGCTTAATTTGATTTTTTGTTCAGGCCATTCATGGTTTGGAAGTCATCATGGATTACCCTATGAATATCGAGCAAATCGATACCCTCTAGTCTAGGCTTGATGAAACTAGGCTTCAGTTGGGGATTACTAGGTCAGCAGTGGTTGCTACTGAGGAGAAGTTGAAAGAGGCTGTCAATGCATACTCCATTCTGGAGTCCAGGAGAGATGAGTGGCTACAGAACTTGAGAGTTTGAAGAAAAAGTTTGCAGACTAAGAAAAACCTGAAGGTTGAAGTCCAAGAGCTGGGGGGAGAGCTTATCGAGCAAGGGTACCGAGCCTTTATGAAGAAGCTTTAGAATATGTATCTTGATCTGGACCTGGCTAGCGTGAATGATATTTCGGTCTCCCAGACTAAGATAGAAGCTCTGGACGCCGATGACGAAGAAGCAGTGGATCTTGACCCTCCTCAAGCCGAATTGCCAAAGACCACAAAAATTTCATAGAACTTCTTGTAATACCCTGACCCGAGTTAGCACGTATACCGAGGTAACCGGGTCGAGTAACACTTTATCAATTGTACTCAGAATTGTTAAACTCTATATTCTGACATCACATATGACCTTAGAACGTGAACAGTATCAATTACATAGTCAATGTTGGGCGATGCCCGAGTAGCCTAGAACTATACCCCGTAATGCACGCACGCACGCAAACCCATGCATGCAATCATGCAACCATGAACGTTGTAATATCCCGACCCGGGATACCGGGTCATATGGCACGTAATTCGAGATTAAAGGAAATTTGTGTAAAAATATTTACACCAAAGGAAATAATTAATTATTTATTAATATGAAATTATTAACTCTAATTATGATTAAATAAATTTGAATACACAAACACACACTTTATGGTGTATTATGTGTGTATGCTATCAAGTGTATATACATGTATAAGTGGACAAAAGGGTATATATGTATATATTATGTATATATATATACCTAGATACATTGTATAAAGTATAAAGTATAAAGTATAATAAACTATTATATATATATATATCTATATGTATGTATGCATGTATGTATATGGAAGCATGTAAGTATGCATGTATGTATATGATTAAATTAAGTATATATAAGTGAAAATATCTAAAAGTAAGTGTGAAGAGGTGTGTGTGTGTGTGTTGGCTAGTGTGTGTTTCTTCACATATAAGTGTGTGTATTATATTATATGTATATATATATGAAATATCTTGCAAAAATTGAAGAGAAAGCTGAATAGAGAAAAAGCAGAATTAATGAAGTGTAAGATGGATGATAAGGTCAAGAATGAGGGCTACAAACGTGTAGAGATAGAGAGAGAAAGTGAGGAGAGAGAGAGGTCGGTTCCTTCTCTTTAAAAGAAAACCAATGCATGTCTTACATGTTTGAACCTTTAAGGAAGCAGAGAAAGAGAATGGAGGAAGAATCAGAAGTGAGGAAGGAGAAAACAGCACCAAAAAGGTGAGAATGTTCAAAACTGTCAAATTCTCTCTCTAGAATTTCTCTACATACAAACTGATTTAAAGCTTCCATTTGATATATATGATGTCTAGAACATATTCTAAA
The DNA here is from genome assembly GCA_008638375.1 of Nyssa sinensis. Classification (NCBI taxonomy): domain Eukaryota; kingdom Viridiplantae; phylum Streptophyta; class Magnoliopsida; order Cornales; family Nyssaceae; genus Nyssa; species Nyssa sinensis. Next base: position 37,094,690 of record CM018031.1, read on the forward strand.
CATAACAAGCACGAAAATTTAGCTCAAAAACGCCCAAAAACATGAAACCCAGAAGCATCCTCCATTGATGACCTTGCATGAAGCAGGTCTGATCCGAGGGAAACCAAAATTTGTTTGGTGTATAGGGACCTCTAGTAGACCCTACAACCATGCTAAAAACCATCAACCGCGACCTTGAAGCTCGAAAATTGACCCTCAATTGTCTAGTTACAGGTTACGGGTTTACACCCTAACCCTTGAAACTCAAGATTAAAGCCATTTGTTTGAATGAAAACTTGATCCCCATGAAGAGGGGATCACAACAAGCCAAAAAGCATGAAAAACCATTGAGAAATGAACCTATACGACCGAGATGGCAGTTCGGGTTATCACAACCAAAACCGAACATATGAAGGAGTTTTAAACTCCAAAACGAATGCCAATCGACTTGTTCTTACCTTAGGAATAAATTGGGACCAAAACAGTGAAGAAAGATCGGTTGAAATGTCACGAAATAGAAGGAAAAGAAAACCTGCAAATTAGGGCAACGTAGGGGCGAAATGAAGAAGATGACGATGAGTTAACTCGTTTTAAAATGGCCGAGTTGACTCGGACAGGTGGCAGCCTCTGGGCTTGCCACCGATTAAATCCAACGACGCCGTTTTGGAATGTCGGTATATGTAAATGAGATCTAGGGCTGACGTCATGATGACGTCAGCCACATGTAAGCAGACCGGCTAAACCGGTTGGTTTTCAACCAGACCGGACGGTTCACTTAAAATTAAACCAAACCCTTTGGTTTTCAAGTTTATTTAAAATAAATAAACCATGACTTTCTATAATTACGGATTGGCCCCAACTGTTTAAAAGAATTCTACTGTTGCCCAGATTATGAAGTTTTTATGCATTTAGACCCTTGGAAAAAATAATTAAATAATTAAATAATTAATTTAATTATTTAATAAATAAAGTAAAATGACTATTTTGCCCTTGGGTCATAAATAGAGTAAATGAAGTCCAAATCAAGCATATGAATAGTGTATTTTTACTATTTTGGACATTCTGAGATCAATGGTAGGGTCCGTTTTACGAGACGGAGCCCGAAAAATAAATACACGTAAGGGGTAAATGACCAAAATACCCCTTGACCAAAATTTAACAAGTTATTAGTGTACTCTTACTATCTCGGACCTTCTGAGTCCAATGGTGAGGTCCACGACACGAGACGGGGTCCCGAAAAATAAAGACACGTAAAGGGGTAAAATGACCAAAATACCCCTGGTACCCCTAAAGCTAAAATAAAATCAGAGAAGGTCTAAATTAACTTTCTTTGACATCCCGGACTCAAAAATGGAGTCCAAATTACGAAACGAAGTACAGAAAAATATGACGCGTAAAACGGTAAATGACTATTTTGCCCTTTTACATATAACAGTCCGAATTAAATGTTACGAAAGCCTAAACCGACTTTCTTCGACACTCCGGACTCAATGGTAGAGTCTATTCGACCTAAAGAAATGTCTAAAATAAAAAGACATAAAATTTGATGAATAGCATCTGTTAGATGACTATGAACTGAAGTATTGCCAAAGAACTAAACTGAGGCAAGTACGAGAAACGAAATACGAAAAGACACGACACGTAAACACGTCAAATAAATAACTTTAAATTAAAGTTAATGGAACTCCCAGAAGAGTATAAATTGAAGTAGATTCAATTTCTAACACATTAAATTGTGTCATAGGTTAAGAATACGAGTTACATTAAGTATATGCGAAATTACGAAATCGTTTTAGGATCTAATACGATTTAAGCATAAGTTAAGGAATATCATGATGATATTACAATGAATGTGAAGTTGATGAGATGTTTATGAATTGTTCTTAGGAACTACCAGGAAAGTGGGAAAGCGCATTATTAGCACTAACCCTAAAGAATCAAGGTGAGTAACCCTGTGTTTGAATTGGAAATTTGACTCCATGATTTAAAAAGGGTTTTAAGTATAAGATATGAAGTATTTGAAGTTTCAAATTCAGTATTTACATGATTCAGTTTTTAATTGTTCTGTTTTAGAAATTCATTGTGACATGCTTAGTGATTGGTTTCTGCAACAGTTTTTCCTTCAAATACTTTTCAGCATGTCTAGTTAAAATGCAATTATTGTTAAATATTCTGAATTTGCTTATTTCAAGTATACGAATGTTTATTTACGAATTTATGAAAAGTATCTATGAGACAAGTCACATGATAAATGTTTTATAAGATGAATGGTGCATAAGCACTTAGACAGGATTCTGAGTTTTCAGTTGCCCTGTAAAATAGGCAGGATTTTGGGTTGTACGGAACCCAATTGCCCTGTAAAATGCCAGGTAGCAGGATCTAATCCCCCAGGCATGAGATATCTCCATTGATAAGTAATATGGGACTCCGATTCGAAACGGATTCCACTAATGGAAGTGATAAGATGACAAATGGTTTGAAAATGGAAGCAAGTTTTTACTCTCATTTTCAATATGCATATGTTGAGTTTTATATACTCTATTTAAGAAATACATGATATGGAATATGTTTTAAAAGTTCACATGTATAAGTATAGCTTGAATACTTTAAATGTTTCAAAGCTATTGTTTTACGAAACGCAATATGTTTTGAGTTATATACTCTATTGACAAAGTATGAGTTTTAGCTTGAATACTTTAAATGTTTCAAAGCTACATGATTTAAGGAATACATATATTCTGTATTCAAAGTATACGAACAATTGGCGGTGATTATTTTACAAACTCTTATGTACTAAACCACTGCTAATTGAAAACCCCATGACGAATGCTGGAATTGCTCACAAGCTTAGATTAGCTTACCCGGACTTTGTTCGGACCCCCCTTTCAGGTAATTAGCAGCAGTCTTGACTTGAGGACGTTGATGATGAATCTGCTGATTTTGGGAAGATATGTTTAAGTAGTTTCTCTTCAGAAACCTATGAACTCTAGTGGTACATTTTGTATTAGTAGACAATGTAAGAATATGTATTAAGCCCTCAGGGCAACTGAACATGTATTATATAAATGTTATAAGTTTTTAAGTTTTCGTTATACTCTGAATGTGTAACCATGTATGCTATGTATGTAGCGGCAGTATCGGACGGATGTGCATAATTTAAAAATGAGAAAAGAAAAAGAAAAAGTTTTCACGCTTTCGCAAAAACGTATGTTGCACGTCTATTCGATACCGCTGCATATGCGAGCCTTGTCTCGGGGCCTCGGGTCTCGGGGCGGCGATCGCGATCCGGCAATCCGCTTAGGGTGGGTTTCGGGTCGTGACAACATGGTATCAGAGCACTAGGTATTAGGTCTTTTGGGAAAAGACTGAAATTTAAGTTAAGAATAATTAAGATTAGTTCTAGGTTGACTAAGATCAACTTAGTGACGATAGGAGATTCGAAATAGAATTATGAGTTAGGTAAGTCCTAGGCTACCTAAATATGTGAAGTACGTAATATGAAGTAAAGGCGGGGTATGGGACCCGCGATATATGAAATGATTATGTGAAGTATATGTTATGATATGAAGGCGGGGTATGGGACCCGCATTATATGAAATAGATACGCGAAGTACGTTATGTAATGTAAAGGCGAGGTATGGGACTCGCAGTTCATGAATTAGATATGTAAGTACGTGATACGTAATGAAATGCAAGGGCAGGGTATGGGACCTGCACTAGAGTAAGTCAAGTTATTAGAAGTACGTGTACGATAGGAAGGCAGGGTATGGGACCTGCAGTATATGAAATAGAGATATAAGTATATGACATGAAATAGAGATGTAAGTATATGATATGAAATAAGAGCGGGGTATGGGACCCGTAGTAAAGTAAAAAGAATAACGTCTAAGTCTAAAGATTTGAAGTAAAACATGAACGAAGAAGATGGATAACTGAAATTATGAAAAGGAGGATTTTGACAGTTACTGGTGTGCTGTCAGGACTTTTGTTACCGGTGAGGAATGGCCACCTTATCATGTAACTAAGGGAACTGAAAAACGCACAGTATTGCCTTATCCGACTTGATCAAGGAAACCCTTAAACCCTAAAAAGACATGAATCCAAAATGTGACTCGAGATATTGGAAATTTTATGTTAGTAAAATGGAAGTAAGTAATGATACACGTAAACATTGTTAAGATATATGAGTAGTTGAGTTTTGAGGACAAAACTCTTTTAAGTAGGGAAGAATGTAATATCCCGACCCGGGATACCGGGTCATATGGCACGTAATTCGAGATTAAAGGAAATTTGTGTAAAAATATTTACACCAAAGGAAATAATTAATTAAATAATTAATTATTTATTAATATGAAATTATTAACTCTAATTATGATTAAATAAATTTGAATACACAAACACACACTTTATGGTGTATTATGTGTGTATGCTATCAAGTGTATATACATGTATAAGTGGACAAAAGGGTATATATGTATATATTATGTATATATATACCTAGATACATTGTATAAAGTATAAAGTATAAAGTATAATAAACTATTATATATATATATATATATATCTATATGTATGTATGCATGTATGTATATGGAAGCATGTAAGTATGCATGTATGTATATGATTAAATTAAGTATATATAAGTGAAAATATCTAAAAGTAAGTGTGAAGAGGTGTGTGTGTGTGTGTGTTGGCTAGTGTGTGTTTCTTCACATATAAGTGTGTGTATTATATTATATGTATATATATATGAAATATCTTGCAAAAATTGAAGAGAAAGCTGAATAGAGAAAAAGCAGAATTAATGAAGTGTAAGATGGATGATAAGGTCAAGAATGAGGGCTACAAACGTGTAGAGATAGAGAGAGAAAGTGAGGAGAGAGAGAGGTCGGTTCCTTCTCTTTAAAAGAAAACCAATGCATGTCTTACATGTTTGAACCTTTAAGGAAGCAGAGAAAGAGAATGGAGGAAGAATCAGAAGTGAGGAAGGAGAAAACAGCACCAAAAAGGTGAGAATGTTCAAAACTGTCAAATTCTCTCTCTAGAATTTCTCTACATACAAACTGATTTAAAGCTTCCATTTGATATATATGATGTCTAGAACATATTCTAAACATAACAAGCACGAAAATTTAGCTCAAAAACGCCCAAAAACATGAAACCCAGAAGCATCCTCCATTAATGACCTTGCATGAAGCAGGTCTGATCCGAGGGAAACCAAAATTTGTTTGGTGTATAGGGACCTCTAGTAGACCCTACAACCATGCTAAAAACCATCAACCGCGACCTTGAAGCTCGAAAATTGACCCTCAATTGTCTAGTTACAGGTTACGGGTTTACACCCTAACCCTTGAAACTCAAGATTAAAGCCATTTGTTTGAATGAAAACTTGATCCCCATGAAGAGGGGATCACAACAAGCCAAAAAGCATGAAAAACCATTGAGAAATGAACCTATACGACCGAGATGGCAGTTCGGGTTATCACAACCAAAACCGAACATATGAAGGAGTTTTAAACTCCAAAACGAATGCCAATCGACTTGTTCTTACCTTAGGAATAAATTGGGACCAAAACAGTGGAGAAAGATCGGTTGAAATGTCACGAAATAGAAGGAAAAGAAAACCTGCAAATTAGGGCAACGTAGGGGCGAAATGAAGAAGATGACGATGAGTTAACTCGTTTTAAAATGGCCGAGTTGACTCGGACAGGTGGCAGCCTCTGGGCTTGCCACCGATTAAATCCAACGACGCCGTTTTGGAATGTCGGTATATGTAAATGAGATCTAGGGCTGACGTCATGATGACGTCAGCCACATGTAAGCAGACCGGCTAAACCGGTTGGTTTTCAACCAGACCGGACGGTTCACTTAAAATTAAACCAAACCCTTTGGTTTTCAAGTTTATTTAAAATAAATAAACCATGACTTTCTATAATTACGGATTGGCCCCAACTGTTTAAAAGAATTCTACTGTTGCCCAGATTATGAAGTTTTTATGCATTTAGACCCTTGGAAAAAATAATTAAATAATTAAATAATTAATTTAATTATTTAATAAATAAAGTAAAATGACTATTTTGCCCTTGGGTCATAAATAGAGTAAATGAAGTCCAAATCAAGCATATGAATAGTGTATTTTTACTATTTTGGACATTCTGAGATCAATGGTAGGGTCCGTTTTACGAGACGGAGCCCGAAAAATAAATACACGTAAGGGGTAAATGACCAAAATACCCCTTGACCAAAATTTAACAAGTTATTAGTGTACTCTTACTATCTTGGACCTTCTGAGTCCAATGGTGAGGTCCACGACACGAGACGGGGTCCCGAAAAATAAAGACACGTAAAGGGGTAAAATGACCAAAATACCCCTGGTACCCCTAAAGCTAAAATAAAATCAGAGAAGGTCTAAATTAACTTTCTTTGACATCCCGGACTCAAAAATGGAGTCCAAATTACGAAACGAAGTACAGAAAAATATGACGCGTAAAACGGTAAATGACTATTTTGCCCTTTTACATATAACAGTCCGAATTAAATGTTACGAAAGCCTAAACCGACTTTCTTCGACACTCCGGACTCAATGGTAGAGTCTATTCGACCTAAAGAAATGTCTAAAATAAAAAGACATAAAATTTGATGAATAGCATCTGTTAGATGACTATGAACTGAAGTATTGCCAAAGAACTAAACTGAGGCAAGTACGAGAAACGAAATACGAAAAGACACGACACGTAAACACGTCAAATAAATAACTTTAAATTAAAGTTAATGGAACTCCCAGAAGAGTATAAATTGAAGTAGATTCAATTTCTAACACATTAAATTGTGTCATAGGTTAAGAATACGAGTTACATTAAGTATATGCGAAATTACGAAATCGTTTTAGGATCTAATACGATTTAAGCATAAGTTAAGGAATATCATGATGATATTACAATGAATGTGAAGTTGATGAGATGTTTATGAATTGTTCTTAGGAACTACCAGGAAAGTGGGAAAGCGCATTATTAGCACTAACCCTAAAGAATCAAGGTGAGTAACCCTGTGTTTGAATTGGAAATTTGACTCCATGATTTAAAAAGGGTTTTAAGTATAAGATATGAAGTATTTGAAGTTTCAAATTCAGTATTTACATGATTCAGTTTTTAATTGTTCTGTTTTAGAAATTCATTGTGACATGCTTAGTGATTGGTTTCTGCAACAGTTTTTCCTTCAAATACTTTTCAGCATGTCTAGTTAAAATGAAATTATTGTTAAATATTCTGAATTTGCTTATTTCAAGTATACGAATGTTTATTTACGAATTTATGAAAAGTATCTATGAGACAAGTCACATGATAAATGTTTTATAAGATGAATGGTGCATAAGCACTTAGACAGGATTCTGAGTTTTCAGTTGCCCTGTAAAATAGGCAGGATTTTGGGTTGTACGGAACCCAATTGCCCTATAAAATGCCAGGTAGCAGGATCTAATCCCCCAGGCATGAGATATCTCCATTGATAAGTAATATGGGACTCCGGTTCGAAACGGATTCCACTAATGGAAGTGATAAGATGACAAATGGTTTGAAAATGGAAGCAAGTTTTTACTCTCATTTTCAATATGCATATGTTGAGTTTTATATACTCTATTTAAGAAATACATGATATGGAATATGTTTTAAAAGTTCACATGTATAAGTATAGCTTGAATACTTTAAATGTTTCAAAGCTATTGTTTTACGAAACGCAATATGTTTTGAGTTATATACTCTATTGACAAAGTATGAGTTTTAGCTTGAATACTTTAAATGTTTCAAAGCTACATGATTTAAGGAATACATATATTCTGTATTCAAAGTATACGAACAATTGGCGGTGATTATTTTACAAACTCTTATGTACTAAACCACTACTAATTGAAAACCCCATGACGAATGCTGGAATTGCTCACAAGCTTAGATTAGCTTACCCGGACTTTGTTCGGACCCCCCTTTCAGGTAATTAGCAGCAGTCTTGACTTGAGGACGTTGATGATGAATCTGCTAATTTTGGGAAGATATGTTTAAGTAGTTTCTCTTCAGAAACCTATGAACTCTAGTGGTACATTTTGTATTAGTAGACAATGTAAGAATATGTATTAAGCCCTCAGGGCAACTGAACATGTATTGTATAAATGTTATAAGTTTTTAAGTTTTCGTTATACTCTGAATGTGTAACCATGTATGCTATGTATGTAGCGGCAGTATCGGACGGATGTGCATAATTTAAAAATGAGAAAAGAAAAAGAAAAAGTTTTCACGCTTCCGCAAAAACGTATGTTGCACGTCTATTCGATACCGCTGCATATGCGAGCCTTGTCTCGGGGCCTCGGGTCTCGGGGCGGCGATCGCGATCCGGCAATCCGCTTAGGGTGGGTTTCGGGTCGTGACAAACGTAGACCATGAAATATTAGTGTATGCATACGTGCCCAGAGTTTAGTATATACGTATATATATGGGTATATGTGTATGTATAAAAATAGGTATAATCATGAGTTTATACATGTATATATATATATAAAGTATTATACCATATATATACATATGTGTATATTAAATGAAAACAAAAAGGGAAAGAAAAGAAAATGGGAAAAAGGGCTGTTACCAGCCGTGAGTGTGTGAGTTTAGGTGAGGGAATATATTATGTATATTATATGAATATGTATATATATATATTCATAAAGTAACATAACTCCACCAACCCTAAACTAATAGGTATGGTGGAGTAAGGTGCAAATCAGAAGGGGTATGGGAGGAGGTATGGCTGTGACAAGATCAGTGGAGTGAGATTTGGGGCAAGTAATATATGTGTATATTATATAAAAGTGTATATACATATCCTTGTGTGGGAGTGAGGAAATCAAAGAGAGAAAAGCCCAAGGAAATTCGAGTGAGTCAAGAGAGAACTCAGAGAACTCTTGGTGGAATCGGAGGAAGGAATAGAAGGGAAGAGACCCACAAAACAAAGGAAAACCAGAAGTATAGGTAAGCCACTGTTTCTGTTTTGAAATGTTATAGCATGATTCAATTTATTTTGAATATAGGGTCTAAACAAGCATGAAAAATGGTGTTGATAGGAACAAACCGTACTTCATTTGGTTCACAAATGAGGGAGAAAATCCTAGTTGCAGGTTCGGTGGATAATCTAGGTTCCACAGATTTTACACTTAAAACTCCATTTAAATGAGAGGAAAATAATCCTCTAAGGTGCAGAAAGATAATAGAAAGAAATTAGAGTAAAAACGATGAAGAAATCATAGAGAACTTGAGAAGTTTCAGTCGCCGGAAACTGGGGAAGAACAACGATGGAAACCTTGGTTTTCTAAGGTTTAAAGCGGTCTAGAGGGAAGCTTAAGACTAGGGGAATGATTTGGCATGGAAAGATTTAAAAAGCAGTTAAAAATAGATGTCAAATAGTGAATTTCAGTAGCTAGGGTTTACTGTTCCGGCGACTGTGGCCTGAAAAACAGTCAGGGAAGACGACCGGAATGTCGAGGTGGCATTTCGGGTTAAGACGAATCGGGTCCGGGCCGGGTCGGGTTGAGATCCGACCGACCGCAACAACGGAGCCAACACTGTGTCATTTTGTATATGAAATTAAAATGGATTGGGCTTGTTTGGTAACAGCGATAGGAAATGTGGAATTTGGGTTTGGGCTTATCCAAACCGTGGATAGGGTAGTAACTAGGATATTGTAATTCGGTTCTTTGAATTAAACTGAACCATTTGGTTCAGCGATATGCAGACCCGTTTAGGGTTTCCAAGCAGTGAACCCACTAGTTCAGACCGTAACTCTGGGAAATTGTGAACCGACCCCAGAATTTTTAGAAATCTCACTATGGCCCAAACAGAAAAATTAATAAAATATTAAGTTTTACAAAAATACCCCTATTTCAAATATGGGTCAAACGAAGTCCAAACGATGCAAATGAATAGTCAAGATTTATTATCTCGGATGTTCTGAGTCCAATGGTGGGGTCTGTTTCATGAGACGGGACCCCGAAGGATAAAATACCATAAAAGTGCAAAATGACCATTTTGCCCTTTTTAGTACAAAAGTCCAAATGGAATTCTGCGAAAGCCTAAACCGACTTTCTTCGGCATTCCGGACTCAATGGTAAGGTCTAAATTAGTATTAGAAATACTTATGATAGCAAGACATAAAATTTGTTGAATAGCATTTATTCTAAGACGGATTTACTGATATATAGGGAATTCCAAAGGCAAGGCAAACTCACGAATTTCCTGATATAGGACTGCATTAGAGGTAAGTGGATCACTCTCTGTTACATGTGGTGTTTCCACAAGCCAAGTTTATTCTTTTACTGCCAAACTCGTACTCTTGAATGTATTGATATCCTTGTGTTCCATAATTCGATATTTTCTATCTTGTGGACATTTGATTGACCGATGTATCATTGTTATCATGTTATACTGTGCCTTGAAAGGCCTACTGTTGTATCCTTATTGAATGAATGATATTCCATTTTTATATTCTATGGAATTACTTTTGATCATGGCATGTTTATGAACACGGGAGTTGTGCTCAGTCACAACACCCATCTGATGCTATCTGATTGATTGGGACCTACGGGTCAAGTCCGTGAACGGACAAATGGCAATTCACTAGAATTCACTAGGGGGTATGCCGGGCCCCAAAAGATCGAGGGTCTGCCGAACCCTGACATAGAATAACTGCATCTCTTATGACTGATGGAACTTGATTGTTGAATGACATCATCCCTTATGATTTTTCGAGTCTCGAGGGACTTGTATTATTGATTTGATTGTGATCGGTTCATTGTGGCAGTAATTCATTGTTGTTATATTGTCATTGAAATTCTTCATATTGATATTACACCCAACACTTCTGATTTTGTATTATGATTACTGTTCATTGGCCCTCGTGGCAATTGTTTTCATTGCCTATCACAACATCTTATTCTTATCATTGGCTATCATAATCTTATTCATGGATTTATTGATCATCGATACCAGTGTTGGAGATCTGCATTTACTTATTGAGCTTTGTAGCTCATTCTACCCCACTTACCCCCCATTTCAGGTGATGACGCTGCGAGACCCCAGTAGGAGTCTGAGAGCGTAGGAGGACATTTTGAAGTACTGTACCAGTCTATGTTAGTTCTCCCATGTATTCACCACCCCCAGGTGCTAGTTACGTTTAGTTCTCATGTTGTCCTATGTAGAACTATGTCATGTATTTGATAGACTTCCGCTATTTAAATTAGTAAAAGACTTCCGCTGGATTACTGTAATTGATAAAGACTTCCGCTGTTCATTGTTTCAAATTTTTAGTACATTGCATATTAGTACTATGATATAGGAATGGAAAAAGTAGAGACGGCTTTCGGGTCGGCCCCATGACACGAGATCCGCATAGGGTGGGTTTCGGGTCGTGACAGCTTGGTATCAGAGCTTTAGGTTCAATTGTGTGTCATAGGAGATAGGATTAGAGTTAAGACTGTTAGATATGACTGACATTTTATATTTTACAATCATGGACAAATTGTCTTACACATTGACTGGTCGTCTCACTGGTTATCTCATTGGTTATCTCATTGGTTATCTCATTGGTTATCTTCATTGGTTCTATTCACAGTCATGGTTAACACGAAGCAAGGTCCGTTACCTATGGATCATTTAGAACAATTGGAAAGATTGATGCAGACTGTCATTGAAACTCTACCATGGATTCCGGCTAGTGCTAGCCAACCAGCACAGCCAGTACAACAGGAACAGCCTGTCAACGCAGGCGGCAACATCGGGAATCATCAAGGGAATGAACGGGAGGCTGCATACCAATACGAACGATTCCAGAAAATGAAACCCCTGACGTTTGACGGTACAAATGGGGCCACGGCAGCCGAAGAATGGATGTTAGAAATGAACAGGGTTTTCCATATCCTGAATTGCACTGACGTCCAAATAGTGGCTTATGCCACGTCTATGCTTAAGGGAATGGCACATAAGTGGTGGATAAATGAGAAGGCGAGGGAGCCAAACATGGACTGGCAATGATTTACTGTGATCTTTAATAAGAAATACTTCTCCTAGGAAGTATGGAACCACAGAGTTGCCGAATTCATGGTACTGCAACATGGGTCGATGACTGTGGAGCAATACGAGGCCACTTTTACCGAATTGGCCAGATTTACCCCTGATGCTATCAGAACCGAAGATCTGAAGGCTCGTAAATTCGAGGAAAGACTGAGGTGGTCTATCAAGGATAGACTAGTACCCCATCAACTGACTACTTACAATGATGTCGTAGAAACGGCTCGGATCATAGAAAAGAGTGGCGAGGAATTCGCCAAGAGGTGAGGGAACCAGAAACGTGGAGGCAACCAGAATAAGAGACAAGGGCCTTCTACTTCGGAACATGGATCTACATTTACCAGACCTGGAGCTGCATCACAGGCGACAAGGTCCGGTCATAAGAAGTAGAGCAACACTAAAAAGGGGGCAGCCAAGTGCTCTCGTTGCAATAAGATCCATAAAGGCCAATGTCTCAAGGACAGCAACGCTTGCTACTACTGTGGTCAGGAGGGACGTTATGCGAGAGAATGCCCTCAGAAGGATCAGGCCACGCCCAACACTGCTTCAGTTAGAGCACCAACAACCGAAACAGCACCACTTAAACCTCCGACCCAAAGAAGTGGACAAGGGAACGTCCAGCAGCAGGCAGGACGAGTTTTCTCCCTTTTACCAGGAAACGTGCAGGCTACAACCTCTGTGGTCGCAGGTACTCTTTTAGTATGCTCACAGCCTGCTCATGTTTTATTTGACACTGGATCTACACATTCATTTGTATCCCCTACATATGCTGCTAGATTGAACCTAGTGACGGAACCCTTAGGGTATTTACTGAATGTTTCTATACCATCGGGGAAATCATTGTTGGGGGATACCATGTATAGGGATTATGGGATTCAGATTGGGGATACACACTTATTGGCTAACCTTATACCCTTGGAAATTTGTGGATTCGACGTTATCCTTGGAATGGATTGGCTGGCCGCCAATCACGCTACGATAGACTGTGTGGCCAAACGAGTTCTCATACAGAACCCTCAGTTTCGATAGTTAATTTTAAGGGGACAGGGGTGGCTTCCCCACCCTACTTCGTTTCCTCCATCCAGGCAAGGCATCTGTTTTGCAAGGGATGTCACGGATCCTTATGTAGTGTTCAAGACACTGATTCCCAACAGCCCGAGTTAGAGAAGATTCCCATTGCTAGGGAATTTCCCGGAGTATTCTTGGATGATCTTCCAGGAATGCCCATAGATAGGGAGATTGAGTTTTCCATCGACGTGGTGCCAGGCACTACACCGATATCCAAGACTCCATATAGAATGGCACCGATAGAGCTGAAGGAGCTGAAGCTCCAGTTGCAAGAATTACTGGACAAGGGTTTTATATGACCCAGCTCGTCACCATGGGGTGCACCCGTATTGTTCATAAAAAAGAAAGACTGAACCATGAGGTTGTGTATCGACTATAGAGAGCTGAACAAGGTTACCATCAAGAACAGATATCCACTACCCAGAGTAGATGATCTGTTCGACCAATTGAAGAGAGCCCAGGTATTCTCCAAGATCGACCTGAGGTCTAGATATCATCAACTGAAGGTTAGACTCGCTGATATTCAGAAAATAGCATTCAAAACACGGTATGGACACTACGAGTTTCTCGTTATGCCATTTGGGTTGACCAATGCCCTAGCTGCATTCATGGATATGATGAACCGTGTGTTCAAGCCGTACTTAGATGACTTCGTAGTCGTATTCATAGACGACATTTTGGTTTACTCTAAGAACCAGGAAGAACACGAGGTACATTTGAGGAGAGTCCTATAGAAGTTAGGGGAGCAGAAGTTATACGCCAAGTTGAAGAAATACGAATTCTGGCTTCCTAGTATAGAAACTGTCACGACCCGAAACCCACCCTATGCGGATCTCGTGTCGCGGGGTCGACCCGAAGGCCGTCCCTACTTTTTCCATTCCTGTATCATAGTAATAATATGTAATGTACTAAAAATTTGAAACAATGAACAGCGGAAGTCTTTATCAATTATAGTAATCTAGCGGAAGTCTTTTACTAATTTAAATAGCGGAAGTCTATCAAATACATGACATAGTTCTACATAAGACAAAATGAGAACTAAACGTAACCAGCACCCGGGGGTGGTGAATACATGGGAGAACTAACATAGACTGGTATAGTACTTCAAAATGTCCCCCTACGCTCTCAAACTCCTACTGGGGTCTCGCAGCGTCATCACCTGAAATGGGGGGTAAGTGGGGTGGAATGAGCTACAAAGCTCAGTAAGTAAATGCAGATCTCCAACCCTGGTATCGATGATCAATAAAACCATGAATAAGATTATGATAGCCAATCATAAGAATAAGATGCTGTGATAGCCAATGAAAACAATTGCCACAAGGGCCAATGGAAACAATTGCCACGAGGGCCAATGAACAGTAATCACAATATACAATCAAAAGTATTGGGTGTAATATCAATATCAATAATTTCAATGATAATATAACAACAATGAAGTACTACCAAATGGAACCGAAGGGTTTGTGATTTATAGTGATGCTTCACTTAAAGGCTTGGGGTGTGTGTTAATGTAGAATGGAAAAGTGGTAGCATATGCTTCACGACAGTTGAGACCCCATGAGGGGAACTACCCGACACACGATCTCGAGCTAGCCGTGTAACACCCCAATTGCTTGACTGGCATGTTTTGTGTATTGAAAACTGTTTTGGAAATGAAATGTCGGGTTTAGCTAATTTAATGTCTATTTTTAATAGTGATAAAACTCGAATTAGTTAATTATGGGAAACTAGAGAAAATAAAAACTAACATTGGACCTTGGTTAATGAAAGATATTCTGAGTAGGAAGTGACAGAAAGAAACCGCACTGAAAAAGGAGTTACGGATTGGGAGTTAAGGCCAAAACAGTGAAACTGGAATTCTGCGACAACCAAACAGGGCCTTAACCAGAAAAAATAGGAGAAAATGGTCACTTGGGAGGCCAAGGGGAATTGAACCTGTCACATCCCGAACCCCACCCTACGCGGATGTCGAGGACGTGACTGCCAGTTGGTCGCGACGCGACCAACCAAAGGCAAATTCTGAACTTTCCGACAAATTGCACTCCAACTGTAGGGTCAGATGCAGCGGAATTTAAAACTTTTTCTTTGTGTCACGGGAATGCAACTCACTTATCCATCATAAGTATATGTATCACAGAGCAAGACTAAATCCAGTCAGACAACAATTCTAATTTCAGAGCATATCTAAAATCAAGCATATAACAACAGAGCAGATCTAATATCTTTAGAGTACCATTAGTTCCATGAGCCATGTCTATCTAGTATATATCAGTCAAGTCAGTCATAACATACCACTCACCGGAATATCCAGATTCAATCCACAATAAACCAGTCTCTACAATTCAGTGCCGTCAGATCCTTACTTGCGATGCCACTTGGCCTATTCACGTCATGTCATAGTACCTTCTAATCCAATGGAGGTAATTCCTGAAAAATGTCAGAATAATGGGGTGAGCTTAAATAAGCCCAGTGAGTAACACAGATTCCCTATCATGGGTTTCAAAACCAGTTTTGTGCTTCCAAGGCACATGGATAATTTAGTCATTACAAAAATAACTATTTTTATAAATCCATTTCATAAGCAGTCTAGTACAATAAAACAGAATCGAACAGACAATACAAACGGATCGGAACATGACATAACCAATCGGTCAAAACAATAACTATTGCTAATATATCGGTCAAGACACAGACTCTTCATTAACGGAACGAATCATAACGGAACTGGACCATATATCAATCAAGACAGGCAGATCATCAACGGACAGAACATGTCAGAACCGGACGGAACATATCAATCGAGGCAGACATAACATTAACGGACAGAATATAACGGAATCGAACGGTAACAATACATCAGTCAAGCAAAGGCATATCGCGAACGGATAAAATTATAACGGAACTAAACGGAAACAATACACTAATCAAGACACAGGCAATCATGAACAGGACACAACATAACAGAACTGGGTAGAAACAATATAACAATCAAGTCAGGGACACATCACTGTCGGAACAAATCATAACTGGACTGAACAATGTTTCAATCAAGACAGACGTATCATCAACGGACAGTACACAACGGAACTGGACCATATATCAATCAAGACAGACTTAACATTATTAACGGACGGAACATGTCAGAACCGGACGGAACATATCAATCGAGGCAGACATATCATTAACGGACAGCACATAACCGAACTGAACGGAATTCCTAATTCGAAGGACACAAGCACATCACGTGGAATGTGATACAAAGGGCGTACATTAAGTACATACATTTAAACAATATAGCATTCAGACAGTATACTATACAAAGCGGTACGATACGACAAAATGTTGTTCTTTGCCTATATCACATGGTTTATTTAATCGTTTCGGAAATAATGGTTCAATATATCCATTTTATCTCAACAGTTCAAAACGGGCAAAACAGTACGGAATGCTAGCACAGGGATCAGGAATATAGTCAAGTATTTAAAAAGACTAAAACCATGTCATAAGTGATATAGTACGGAAAGGCATGCATTTAAATAATTGCACTTAAATAATTGCATTCAAATCAGATCAGTAAATCTAGGGACAGTATCAAAACAGTGTCAGAAGTTACTCACAAACTTTACGCTTATTTCCTTGCATAAATAATCCGATAACCTCCGAGTACGTCAGGCATCTTCATGTATATCCTGAATAATAATCACCAATCACAGACAGATCAGAACTCATCCATTCAGGTCTCATTCGTCATCTTAGGTATCTATCGGATTACCTAAGATAGCCTAGTAGCCTATCGCCCTTCCATTGGGTCTCACCCGAGGCTATTTCATTCTTTAATTAGGCTTAGCAGTTATTAGGATTATATCCTAAGTCATTTAGACTTCAATTGTTATCAGTCAGGCACTCATTCAACCTTAGGGGCAAAATGGTAATTTTACCATTCTTGTCCCGGACCCTGTCGTGGTCTTCGGAATAGTCTTTATATCTTAAGTACAAAGTTCTACGTCCTTTGGACTCCAATCGGTATCAGTTAGGTTCTCATTTTAACCATAGGGGCAAAATGGTAATTTTTCCATTCTTATCCCGGACCCTGTTATGGTCCTCAGAATATCCCATATATCGTATATATGAAGTTTTAAGTCTTTTAGACTTTAATCGGTATCAGTTGGGTACTTATTTAGTCTTAGGGGCAAAATGGTAATTTTGTCATTTTTGCCCCGGACCCTATCATGGTCCTCAGAACGTCCCATATATCTCATGTATAAATTTGTAAGTCCCTTGGACTTCATTTGGTATCTGCTTTAGATCGTCGGGACACATCGGTCATTTCTCGTTTTACGAGTTGACGGTCTCAGAGTCTTATTTAGCCCTTCAGTGTTCATAATTATCCCTATGATAATTTATCAGATCAGTTTGACCTTTATTCGACCTCTACTTTGCACTTACAGTGCTCAGGGGTATTTTGGTCATTTTACGTTTTGTGTAATTCTGACCCCGATTCGTCATCTAATCAAGAATACAGTCTCACCAGTGTCTGGGCTCCTACCGTTATCAGTTTCGTCCCAATCGGACTTTGTTTAGGTCTCGTACGGTATCAGGGGTAATTTGGTAATTTTATGTGTCGTATTTTTCGGCACGTCAGTTCATAAAATGGACCTCACCATTGGGTCCAGAGTGTCCGACATAGTGAAATTGGACTGTCTGTTATGTTTAATCGGCCCTGGGTATCATTAAGGGCAATTCAGTCATTTACACTTTATGTGTCTGTATTTTTCGGGACCTCGGTTCATTAAACGGACCTCACCGTTGAGTTCAGAATGCCCGAGATAGTCAAAATAGGCTATCTGATATTTTTATTTGGGTCTGGGTGCCATCAGGGGCAGTACAGTAATTTATCACTTACAGGTCTGTATTTTTCGGTACTATATTTCCCAATTTGGACTGTACCATTGAGTCCAGAATATTTGAAATAGTGAAAATACACTATTTATTTACTTAATTTGGACTTCGTTTGACATATTTAATGTCCAGGGGTAAAATTGTAATTTTACCTATTTAATAAAATAATTAAATAATTATTTTATTATTTAATTAATTCTTCAGGGGCTTAAATGAAGAAATTTTCCAAAATCTGGGCCACTGTGCAATATTCAGAACTGTTGGGGCAAATCCGTAATTTCCAGAAAGTATTTGGGGTTCAAAATATAATTTCATAATTTAGGGGTTCAAACCCAAGGGTTCAAGGGTTCAGTTGGCTGAACCGGTCCAATACACTGTGAACCAACCGGTTCACTAACCCTTCAGAAAACCGGGATAACATATCCCATTTAATCTCAATTTCAGTCCCTATCCGTGTTTCAGTTGCCCCTAATCAAATTTTTAATTTTTAAGGCCCGTAACCAAACAGGCCGATTTTAATTTAAAACAATCAGTTTAGCCAAAACGACACCGTTCTATTAATTCGGTGGCACGCTCGTGGAGAGACACGTGTCCGTGTCGACTGGGCCAACTCGGTATGACTCGGTCACTCAACCGAGTCAACTCTGTCTTCTTCATTTCTTTCCCCTCAGTTTGCCCTAATTCACAGTTTCACGATTTCTCTATTTCGTGAAGTTTCAGTTACAGTTTTCAACTGCTTTCGGTTCCAATCGGTTTCTGATGGTCATGCCAACTCTTTGGCATTGATTTCACGGTTCGAATCAAGCCCAATTACTTGATATATGGAGGAATAGCCGAAACAATAATTTGGCTATTAAACCTTCGTTTCTCCACCAAACCTCACGTGGCTTGGCTCGTTGTGACCGTGTGTCCATGGGGATCAATGTCCCATTCCAAAATCGTGGTTTAGAAGCTTGTTTCAGAGTTTGGGTTTGTTGGCCGAAAGCAATAGCTTCGGTTTTGAGGGTCTACTCATGCGAGTCTCAGTCGCGGATGGTGATTTTTAAACACCTAATGGGGTCTAGTTCAGGTCTAGATTGGCCAAACTTGGTTTGGTCTCGGTCGTTTCAGACCTGCTACAGGGAAGCTTCATCAATGGCTGCATGGGCTCGGTTTGGTGTTTCCTACCCTATTCGACCCTCCCAGTTAATTCTATAACCATCCCAAGCTCACAGTAACTCAAATATGTAGTTTATATTGACTGAAAATAGCAACAGAATTTCTTAACAGAAAATTACAAATTTTTCGGATTTTTACCTTCAACAGTGGCAGTCTCTCCTCTGGCTTGGTTCAGGCACGACCTCGGTGGCTGCCTCAGTTCAGTCATGCTTCAGTTCCCCTCCTTCTTGTGCATCTCCAATGGAGACCTCCATCTCACACATGGATGTACACACAAGCCATGGACACACACATGCAAGCTTTCTCTCTCTTGGTCTCTCACCCAAGACTACATGCAGACTCTCTAAGCTTCTAACAGACCTACCCCTTCTATAACAGTTCTGATTTTTGAAGATCTCAAGGTGAGTCCATGTATATATACTAATATACACATTTATACCTATACATCTCCATATATATAGATATATATACACATCAGAGAATCAGTGGGACCCTAGGGCTGAGGTGGGCTGATGCAAACCAATCATATGGGGTTTGCATGTAATCTCATTGGTCCAATTTGAGGTGGGGCTTGGGCAACTTGAGTATATATACAATTTAGTTGTATATGTGTGCACAAGGATATGGCAGCCAAGTTGGTAAGCCTTTTGAGAAAAATTCATTCCCTCCATAGGTCAAGGGTTCAATTCCCCTTGACCACCAATTTGGTCATTTTTCCACAATTTGGGCTAAGGCCCTGTTTGGCTGCGCATTAATTCAGTTCTGATGTTTGCCTCATAACTTTCATTCCGTAACTCCTTTTTCGATGCGGTTTGTTCCGAGAGTTTCCTATTTCAGTTATCTACAGTGTCAGAGGTTCCGTGTCATTTATTAATCATTCGAGATTTTTGGGATTAACTAATTCGAATTCCGTCAGTGTTAAATTGACATTATTTCACCTAATTAATGGATAATTAGGTTCGGGTATTATACCCTATTCTCGGACATGTTTTGTCATTCTATTGGTCTAGTGTGACCACCGGGAGATTAAGGTTAATTTCCTTAATTATTCCCTAAGCCGGTACTAATTAATAATTAATTATTTAATTATTAATTATACAGAGTCGGGGTGTTACAGAACCCTTGACCTACCAAGGTAGGTAAAATCTGTCCCAAAAAGTTACCAACTAGGCTGTTGGTTACTTTGTGCATATATACAGCAATATATGTATATAACCTATAATCTTGCCCAAGCCACCACCCAAATTGGCCAATGGCCTTGCATGCATTCCCTTCATCATGACCCTCCATCACCTCCATCAGGTCAATAGCCACTAACCCCACTAAGGGCAGAGATACACTCATATATGTGTATATGTATAACCATATATGTGTACAAGTCTTGAGATATATATATATATATACATATATTTAATCTCACATAAAAAGGGGCCCTTTTAGAAATCTGATGCAACTAGTTGGTGGGTGTGTGCAAACGAGAGGGATAGAGAGAGAGTGAGGGTGAAGTGTGGAGAGAGAGAGAAAGAAGGGAGATTGTGCATGCAAGTGAGAGAGGGAATTGGCAATTGAAGTAAAGGCTTGAGGTTGCATGCATGACCTGAGGAACTTGAGGAAGCACTGTGTGAAACCCTGAGTCAAGCCATAGGAGAAGAGAGTCTCTGTTGAAGGTAAACTCCAAACTTACCTCATTCTTTCATTTTTAAATTTTGAACTATTTTGATGAGTTGCTACGGTTATGGACTGCATGCATGGTTATTTTTGACCCTAAGAACTAGTTCGGAGCATACTGTGTGTGTTGGAGGTGTTAGAATGGTCAAGAACCATGAGAACCCGAAACTAACCTCCATTGATGAAGCTTGGAAACACCAAGTCTGATTCGACCATAACCATTTGGAATTTTGCATGTCAAGACCTGAAATAGACCCCAAGGGGATCTCAACCATCTACCTACGCGACCCCAGAACACTGTATGGCCCCACGAATTTCAAAATATTCTTACGGGTTCAAAACTTAAATTGTCGATGCATGTGACTAAACTGAAAAATGAAGATAGGGTCTTGATCCTTATGATTTTTAGATCACATAGTTTCAAAAATCACATGAAATGGTGAAGAATCGAGGGTGTAGTATTGAGTTGCAGGTACGGTTTGTGTAGTTTACCCCCACTATTTGAGATGATGTCTTGTTGGTTTATGAATGCCAAAATGATGGAAATCATATTTACAGTATATCTGAATGAAAAACAGAGAGAGACCGTGTGTTAAAACTCACGAAATAGAAATTAAAAATCTGCATAAATTAGGGCATCACTGTGTAGGGTTTGATGAAGGAGACGACGCTGAGTCGACTCTGTGTCTTTAAAACCGAGTTGACGGGTTGGCTCGGACACGTGGAGTAACCTGGGACTGCCACCGAATTAAATGGGACGGCGTCGTTTTGGGCGTCATATGTATAAATTGATACGTTTAAAAGAAAAGAAAGGGAAGGAAGGAAAAACGGGGCTACGAGGTTTCGAACCCCTGACCGCACGCGCCCAACACCACGCCCTTACCACTCGGCCACGCGCTTGCGTGTGTCACCTATGGGGCACAATATATATATATATTATATATTTAATTATATCAGAAAAATAAAGGACGCATTTTGCGCCTTATAAGGTTCGAACGCAGTGCCTATTGGAGAGGGAGGTGGCACGCGTCCGCTGTGCCACCCTATTCGACCGTTCATTATTCCGCCAAAATAATATATATACTATATATATTCTGAAATTAATTTAATTAAAATTATTTAATTAAATTAAATACTCCAAATTAGTCTGTTGTCCAAAAATCATAAGTTATATATGTATTCCTACTGTCTCGGACCTCCTGAGTCCAATGGTGAGGTCCGTGACTGCAAATGAGGTACCGAAAAAAATATGATGTATGAAATTACCATAATACCCCTGACCCTGTACAAGGCCCAAATGAAATCCGATTTCAACGGAACTAATACCAGTGATAGACCTGACACTTGTGAGACTGTATACATGATTAGATGACGAATCTGAGACATAAATTATGTGACGGCAAAAATGACCAAAATACCCCTGATATACCCGAACCCAGATTTAAACGCCGAGAGAGTCTAAATTAACTTTCTTCGACCTTCCGAACTCAATGGTTAGGTCCATAATATGAAAATCAGAACCGATAAATGTGTGAAGGCATTTGTTCTAACATGTTAAGCTGTGATCTAGGTAAAAATATCACTTAAACTACCATGGACAAACAGGGCAAGAAATTCACCATCATGACTAAGGCCCAGAGGTTAGCCGATAAGAAACAGCAAGAGTTTATGCAAGAATTACTGAGGCAGCAAAGAGTTATTGAGCGCCATATTAGAATAGCTAAGTCCACTGAAATCGTCTCCGTCCAGCCCTTCATATATAAGGCACGTACTAAAGAAATGATTGCCGAGGCCAAGATGAAAAAACAGGAAGATACTGAAACCCTAAGCCAAATGCTTAAGAGGTAAGACCTAAGGACTAGCCACTATAAGTTAGTTCCATGAAACCCATCATAGGGTAGACTTACTCAGTCTAAGGTCATGAGTTGATAATCTTTATAAATTGTTATAGGCTTAAAGAGAAAAAGAGGAAGGCTCCGTTCATAGCTTCAAACTCAAATATTGAAGGTGAGTAACTTCTGACACTGTTTAGTTACTGCTCCTTGATCTGCTAAATTGTTTCGAATACCATATGTTTTAAATGCAATTGTTTTAAATGCATGCTTTTATCATCGTTGACATGGTTTTTAGTTTCTCAAATGATTAACTATATTCCTGATTGATATGCTAGCACTCTGAACCGTTTATCTGTTTTGATCTATTGAACTTGACTTGGATTTATTGAACTATCAATTCCAAACTGATTTAACTAACCATGTGATTTAAGCAAAGATTGAATTCGAAACTCTTGCCTGGATATCTGTGTTACTCACTGGGCTTTTTAAAGCTCATTCCATTATTTTAATAATTTCAGGGGAACTCTCAGATGGATAGGTTTAGCAGGTCCGGAACTTAGGGGGGAAATGTTGGAGACCCCCAGATAAAATGATAACCCATTTTTGTGAATCTATACCATTTTTGTACTTTTTGTGTAACTGAACAGATCATGACCTTTTGTGGTGAAACTGTGTTGTAATCTTGATAAGATAGGACTGACTATGATGTATCCTGAATGCTCTGCCAAGTATATATGTATGCATTCTCTTGTGAAAATTTCGTTGCTTAAATTATATATGTTGAATGCATTATGCTTGGGATTTATATCGGAATGGCCTGTGGTTAGGATTACCGTCGGGATTTTGCTTTCAAAAGAAAAAAAAAAAAACTGATGAAACCCGATGGGTGCCTAACTGGCCTTTGTCACGTGCCCCAAATCCGCACAGGGTGGGTCTGGGGGATGTGACAAGCCGCCATTGTCTTTGCCTTGAAGATATGGAGGCATTATTTATACGGGACCACGTGCGAAATCTTCACCGACCATAAGAGCCTCAAGTATCTGTTTACACAGAAGGAGCTCAATATGAGACAGCGCCGTTGGTTAGAATTGTTGAAGGACTACGAGGTCAGCATACAGTACCACCCAGGAAAGGCAAACGTGGTAGCTGACGCTCTTAGTAGAAAGTCATCAGGGAGTTTACCTTGCCTGTTGACGACACAAACAGAGATACTGAGAGACTTGGAGGCTATGGAAATAGAGATAGTTCTGCCCAGCTCTGAGGCACTGTGTGCCAACGTCACAGTCAGTTTGTCGATTGTGGACAAGATCAGGGGGCAGCAGACTCAGGATGAGAAGCTAGCTAAGCTTCTTCAAGGAATTGAGACAGGCATAGATTCCGAGTACTCAGTGAGAAATGGAATATTATATTATCAAGGTAGGATCTGCGTACCCGACGTGCCCGAAATCAGGAAGGAGATTCTTGATGAGGCACACAGTTCAAAATTTACCTTACATCTAGGGGGCACCAAAATGTATCACAATGTTAAGGATACTTATTGGTGGTCTGGGATGAAATGTCACATAGCTGAGTGTATAGCACGATGTGCCAAGTGCCAGCAAATTAAGGTAGAACATAAGAAGCCTGGAGGACTTCTGCAATCACTGCCCATTCCTGAGTGGAAGTGGGAACACATCACAATGGACTTTGTGTCAGGATTGCCAAAGACAGTCAGGGGGAGTGATTCTATCTGGGTCATCGTAGACAAATTAACTAAGACAGCACACTTCCTGGCAACCAGGACGACACAATCTCTTCAGCGACTAGCTGAGCTATACATCAGAGAGATTGTTAGACTTCACAGAGTTCCAGTGTCAATTGTTTCTGATAGGGACCCCCGGTTCGTATCACGATTCTGGAAAGGACTACAACAAGCTATGGGAACGGAACTGAATCTTAGTACTGTGTATCACCCCGAGACCGACGGCCAGTCGGAAAAAATGATACAGACTTTAGAAGACATACTGCGTTTCTGTGTCATAGACTTTGAAGGGAGTTGGGAAGATCAGTTGCCATTGGTGGAGTTCATATACAATAATAGTTATCAAGCTAGTGTTGGTATGGCGCCATATGAGGCATTGTACGGCAGGAAGTGTCGGTCACCACTGTGTTGGACAGAGGTGGGAGAAAGGAAACTCTATGGGCCAGAGATAGTGGAACAGACTGCAGGAAAAATAAAACTGATCCGACAGCATTTATTAGCAACTCAGAGTCGACAGAAAAGCTATGCGAATGTTCACCGACGAGACTTAAAGTTTGCAAAAGACGATTTTGTATACTTGAAAGTGTCACCCATGAAAGGAATAGTCAGGTTTGGCAAAAGGGGAAAGCTTGGCCCCAGATATATTGGGCCTTTCAGGATCACAAAGAGAGTTGGACCCGTAGCCTACGAGCTGGCCTTACCTTCAGAGCTAGCACATGTTCACGATGTGTTTCATGTCTCGATGCTAAGGAAGTGTATACAGAGTAAAGATCAAGTGATCGAGCACGAGCCGTTAGACGTCCAGGAAAATATGAGTTACATAGAGCATCTAGTTCAGATTTTGGATCGTCAAGATCAGGTACTACGAAACAAGACTATTCCATTAGTCAAGGTTCTATGGAGGAATCACCGGATAGAAGAAGCCACTTGGGAGCGAGAAGATGACATGCGCGCCAAGTATCCACAGTTGTTTCCATAGTAGTATATGCTAAGTTTGGGGACAAACTTATTTTTAAGGAGGTAAGAATGTAAT
Source organism: Nyssa sinensis (assembly GCA_008638375.1). Classification (NCBI taxonomy): domain Eukaryota; kingdom Viridiplantae; phylum Streptophyta; class Magnoliopsida; order Cornales; family Nyssaceae; genus Nyssa; species Nyssa sinensis. The sequence goes on from CM018031.1 coordinate 37,120,169, forward strand.
ACCTTGACCCGAGTTAGCACGTATACCTAGGTAACCGGGTCAGGTAACACTTTATCAATTGTACTCAGAACTGTTAAACTCTATATTCTAACATCACATATGACCTTAGAACGTGAACATTATCAATTACACAGTCAATGTTGGGCGATGCCCGAGCAGCCTAGAACTATACTCCGTAATACGTGCACGCACGCAAACCCATGCATGCATAATGCACCCATGAATGTAGACCATGAAATATTAGTGTATGCATACGTGCCCAGAGTTTAGTATATACGTATATATATGGGTATATGTGTATGCATAAAAATAGGTATAATCACGAGTTTATACATGTATATATATATAAAGTATTATACCATATATATACAGATGTGTATATTAAATGAAAACAAAAAGGGAAAGAAAAGAAAATGGGAAAAAGGGCTGTTACCAGCCGTGAGTGTGTGAGTTTAGGTGAGGGAATATATTATGTATATTATATGAATATGTATATATATATATATATTCATAAAGTAACATAACTCCACCAACCCTAATCTAATAGGTATGGTGGAGTAAGGTGCAAATCAGAAGGGGTATGGGAAGAGGTATGGCTGTGACAAGATCAGTGGAGTGAGATTTGGGGCAAGTAATATATGTGTATATTATATAAAAGTGTATATACATATCCTTGTGTGGGAGTGAGGAAATCAGAGAGAGAAAAGCCCAAGGAAATTCGAGTGAGTCAAGAGAGAACTCAGAGAACTCTTGGTGGAATCGGAGGAAGGAACGGAAGGGAAGAGACCCACAAAACAAAGGAAAACTGGAAGTATAGGTAAGCCATTGTTTCTGTTTTGAAATGTTATAGCATGATTCTATTTATTTTGAAAATAGGGTCTAAACAAGCATGAAAAATGGTGTTGATAGGAACAAACCGTACTTCATTTGGTTCACAAATGAGGGAGAAAATCCTAGTTGCAGGTTCGGTGGATAATCTAGGTTCTATAGATTTTACGCTTAAAACTCCATTTAAATGAGAGGAAAATAATCCTCTAAGGTGCAGGAAGATAATAGAAAGAAATTAGAGTAAAAATGATGAAGAAATCATAGAGAACTTGAGAAGTTTCAGTCACCGGAAACTGGGGAAGAACAGCAATGGAAACCTTAGTTTTCTAAGGTTTAAAACGGTCTGGAGGGAAGCTTAAGACTAGGGGAATGATTTGGCATGGAAAGATTTAAAAAGCAGTTAAAAATAGATGTAAAACGGTGAAGTTCAGTAGCTAGGGTTTATTGTTCCAGCGACTGTGGCCAGAAAAACTAGTTGGGGAAGACGACCGGAATATCGGGGTGGCATTTCGGGTTAAGACGAATCGAGTCCGGGTCGGGTCGGGTTGAGATCCGACCGACCGCAACAACGGAGCCAACACTGTGTCATTTTGTATATGAAATTAAAATGGATTGGGCTTGTTTGGTAACAGCGATAGGAAATGTGGAATTTGGGTTTGGGCTTATCCAAACCGTGGATAGGGTAGGAACTAGGATATTGTAATCCGGTTCTTTGAATTAAACTGAACCATTTGGTTCAGTGATATGCAGACCGGTTTAGGGTTTCCAAGCAGTGAACCCACTGGTTCAGACCATAACTCTGGGAAATTGTGAACCGACCCCAGAAGTTTTAGAAATCTCACTATGGCCCAAAAAGAAAAATTAATAAAATATTAAGTTTTACAAAAATACCCCTATTTCAAATATGGGTCAAACGAAGTCCAAACGATGCAAATGAATAGTCAAAATTTATTATCTTAGATGTTCTGAGTCCAATGGTGGGGTCCGTTTTGTGAGACGGGACCCTGAAGGATAAAATACCGTAAAAGTGCAAAATGACCATTTTGCCCTTTTTAGTACAAAAGTCCAAATGGAATTCTGCAAAAGCCTAAACCGACTTGCTTTGGCATTCCGGACTCAATGGTAAGGTCTAAATTAGTATTAGAAATACTTATGATAGCAAGGCATAAAATTTGTTGAATAGCATTTATTCTAAGACGGATTTACTGATATATAGGGAATTCCAAAGGCAAGGCAAACTCACAGATTTCCTGATATAGGACTGCATTAGAGGTAAGTGGATCACTCTCTCTTACATGTGGTGTTTGCACAAGCCAAGTTTATTCTTTTACTGCCAAACTCGTACTCTTGAATGTATTGATATCCTTGTGTTCCACAATTCGATATTTTCTGTCTTGTGGACATTTGATTGACCGATGTATCATTGTTATCATGTTATACTGTGCCTTGAAAGGCCTACTGTTGTATCCTTATTGAATGAATGATATTCCATTTTTATATTCTATGGAATTACTTATGATCATGGCATGTTTATGAACACGGGAGTTGCGCTCAGTCACAACACCCATATAATGCTATCTGATTGACTGGGACCTACGGGTCAAGTCCATGAACGGACAAATGGAAATTCACTAGAATTCATTGGGGGGTATGCCGAGCCCCAAAAGATCGAGGGTGTGCCGAACCCTGACACAGAATAACAACATCTCTTATGACTGATGGAACTTGATTGTTGAATGACATCATCCCTTATGATTTTTTGAGTCTCGAGGGACTTGTATTATTGATTTGATTGTGATCGGTTCATTGTGACAGTAATTCATTGTTGTTATATTATCATTGAAATTCTTCATATTGATATTACACCTAATACTTCTGATTTTGTATTGTGATTACTGTTCATTGGCCCTCGTGGCAATTGTTTCCATTGGCCCTCGTGGCGATTGTTTCCATTGGCCCTCGTGTGTCACATCCCGAACCCCACCCTACGCGGATGTCGAGGACGTGATGCCAGTCAGCCGCCACGCGACCAACCGAAGGCAATTTCTGAACTTTTCAGTGAATTGCACTCCGACTGTAGGGGTCAGATGCAGCAGAATTTAAAAAATTTTTGTCAAGGGAATGCAACTCATGTATCCACCGTAGGATATGTATCACACAGAGCAAGTCTAAAATCCAACTGCTAACAATTCTAACCTCAGAGCATATCTATAATCCGACATATAACAACAGAGCAGAACTATAATCTTTAGAGTACCGTTTAAATCCATGAGCCATGTCTATATCTAGTACATATCAGTCAAGTCAGTCGTATTACATCACTCACCTAATTAAACAGATTCAATCCTCAGTAATCCAGTCTCCACAGATCAGTGCCATCAGATCCAACAGATATCATTCCTGAAAAATGTTAGGGAATGGGGTGAGCTTCGAAAAGCCCAATGAGTAACACAGGTTCCCTGTCAAGGGTTTCAAAACCATTTCTTGTTTACAAAGCACAAGGTAGTTCAGTTGTTTCTGAAATAGCAGTTTTATAAATCTACTTTAAATGCAGTTTTAGTAGAATAAAGCAGGACTGAACTAAACGGAACAACAAATCAGAATAGACGGAACAGTGCATGATGCCAATATCAATGAGAGTATAGGCAATTAATTCAAATATCAGAACAGATCAGTACTGGGCGGAACATAACAGGGCATAACAATAGTATATCAGTTAGGCGCGTAATCAAGCCTACTTATGCCAGACCGCTCATAATCAGAATGGTACCCAGAGTCAGACACATCATAGCAGAACAAAATCAGATAGACCATAAAATGGAACAAGACAGACCGAACAAAATAATAGTAGGACGGGACAAAATCATGCCGCGTACAATACAGTATAAAAGTTTGCATTTAAAACATGCATTCAGACAGTTTAACTTTTAAAACCGTATAGTGCATCAAAATACAGTATCTACGCAGTAACTTATATACCAAGTCAAGAATTCGGACAGATCATAACGGAACTGGACCATATATCAATCAAGACAGACAGATTATTGATGGACGGTACATAACGGGATCAGACGGAACAAAACACCAATTCAAGTAACAGGCATAATCAAGGACAGAGGCATAACAGGACAGATCATAACGGGACAAAACAGAGCAATACATCAATCAGAACAAGACATATCGGAACTGAACATGGCGGATCAAAACGGTACAATATCAGTCAGGTCAAGTCATATCGGAACTGAACATGACGGAACAAAACGAAACAATATCAATCAGGACAAGACATATCGGAACTGAACATGACGGAACAAAACGAAACAATATCAATCAGGACAAGTCATATCGGAACTGAACACGACGGAACAAAATGAAACAATATCAATCAGGACAAGTCATATCGGAACTGAACACTGACGGAACAAAACGAAACAATATCAATCAGGACAAGTCATATCGGAACTGAACATGACGGAACAAAACGAAACAATATCAATCAGGACAAGTCATATCGGAACTGAACACGATGGAACAAAATGAAACAATATCAATCAGGACAAGTCATATCGGAACTGAACATGACGGAACAAAACGAAACAATATCAATCAGGACAAGACATATCGGAACTGAACATGATGGAACAAAACGAAACAATATCAATCAGGACAAGTCATATCGGAACTGAACACGACGGAACAAAATGAAACAATATCAATCAGGACAAGTCATATCGGAACTGAACATGACGGAACAAAACGAAACAATATCAATCAGGACAAGTCATATTGGAACTGAACATGATGGAACAAAATGAAACAATATCAATCAGGACAAGTCATATCGGAACTGAACATGACGGAACAAAACGAAACAATATCAATCAGGACAAGTCATATCGGAACTGAACATGACGGAACAAAATGAAACAATATCAATCAGGACAAGGCATATACTACTTTAAATATATGCTTTTTTTTTTTTAAACAGTATAACGTTCAAAACAGTACAGTGCTTCAAAATACAGTATCTAGACAGAACTTATACACCAATTCAGGAGTCAGGTTTACTCACAAGACGCAACAGTACAGAATAAAACCAGGACAGACCATACAACAGAACAAGACAGACCCGAACTGAACAGGAGAGCAGGACAGTACAAAATCATGTTACGTGTAATGCAGTATAAAAAAGTATGCATTCAGACAGTACAGTATACAAAACAGTACAGTAAATCAAAATACAGTAACTAGACGGTGTACTTATACACCAAGTCAGAAGTTCCAGGTTACTCACAAACTGTTACGGTTATCTCCTTGCGCAAACAATCCGATAACCTCCAGATACGTCAGGCATCTCTATGTATATCCTGAACAATAATCATCAATCATATACAGATCAGAACTCATCCATTCAGGTCTCATTTGTCATCTTAGGTATCTATCGGTTTATCTAAGATAGCCTAGTAGCCTATCGCCCTCTCATCGGGTTTCACCCGGGGCTATTTTATTCTTAAATTAGGCTCAGCAGTCATCAGGATTATAACCCAAGTCATTTAGACTTCAATCGTTATCAGTCAGTCACTTCTTCAGCCTTAGGGGCAAAACGGTCATTTTATCACTCTTGCCCCGGGCCCTGTCAAGGCCCTCCGAATAGTCTTTATATCTTAAATATAAAGTTCTACGTCTTTTAGACTCTAATCGGTATCAGTTAGGTTCTTATTTTAACCATAGGGGCAAAATGGTAATTTTGTCATTCTTGCCCCGGACCCAGTCGTGGTTCTTAGAATATCCCATATATCGTATACATGAAGTTCTAAGTCCTTTAGACTTGAATCGCTATCAGTTAAGGGCTTACTTAGCCTTAGGGGCAAAATGGTAATTTGTCATTCTTACCCCAGACCCTGTCGTGGTCCTCAGAATGTCCCATATATCTCATATGTAAATTCTTAAGTCCTTTGGACTTCGTTTGGTATCTGCTTTTGATCATCGGGACACATCGGTCATTTCTCGTTTTACGCGTTGATAGTTCCGGAGTCTTACGTAGCCCTTCAGTGTTCATAATTATACTTACGATAATTCATCAGATCAGATTGACCTTTATCTTGCACTTACAGTACTCAGGGGTATTTTGGTCATTTTACGCTTCGTAAGATTCTGATCCCGGTTCGTCATTTATTCAGGTATACAGTCTCACCAGTATTCGGGTTTCTATAGGTATCAGTTTCGTCCCAATCGGACTTCATTTGGGCTTCGTACAGTATCAGGGGTAATTTGGTAATTTTACGTGTCATATTTTTCGGCACGTCAGTTCATAAAATGGACCTCACCATTGGGTCCAGAGTGTTCGACATAATTAAGTTGGACTATATGTTATGTTCAATTGACCCTGGGAAGCATCAAGGGCAGTATGGTCATTTACACTTTATGTGTCTGTATTTTTCGGGACTTCAGTTCGTTAAACGGACCTCACCGTTGAGTTCAGAACGCCCGACATAGTCAAAATAGATTGTCTTTTATTTTTATTTGGGTCTGGTGCCATCAGGGGCAGTACAGTAATTTATCACTTACAGGTCTGTATTTTTCGGTACTGTATTTCTAAAATTGGACTGTACCATTGAGTCCGGAATGTTTGAAATAGTGAAAATACACTATTTATTTAATTTATTTGGACTCCGTTTGACATATTAAATGTCCAGGGGTAAAATCGTAATTTTACCTAATTAATAAAATAATAAAATAATTATTTTATTATTTAATTAATTTGTTAGGGGCTTAATTGAACAGTTTCTCAGAAATTTGGGCCACTGTATAATTCTTTGAAACAGTTGGGGACAAATCCGTAATTTCAGAAAGTATTTGGGGGTCAAAACATAATTTCATAATTTAAGGGTTCAAACCGTAGGGTTCAAGAATTAAACTGTTGAACCGGTCCACAATTCAAAGAAGCCAACCGGTTCAGGGTCCCTCAGAAAACCGGGATAACATATTCCTGGTAACCCCAATTGGCCCCTATCCCTGGTTTGGTTATACCCCCAAATCAATTTTCCCTAATTTTGGATTTATTAACTCTGTTTCCAAATGGGCCGAATTCAGGTTTTAAAACAAAACAGTTACATCAAACGGTGCCGTTCCAATTAATTCGGTGGCATCCCTCTTCGCTCAACACGTGTCCGAGTTGGCCCGGTTGACTCGGCTCAAGGCAACGAGTCAACTCGGTCATCTTCTTCATCAATTACCCTCGGTTGCCCTAATCTTCTGCAGATTCCATCTTTAATTTCGTGAGTTTCTCTTCACTGAAACTCTTTGTTTTCTATTCTAAATCATTTCTGGGTTGTTAAGGGATGATTTGGCATTGCTCTAGGTCCATGATTTGGGCTCACGGCCACGGTTTGGAGAGACAATAGAGAGACCTGCAACTTAACCATAAAACCTTATTTCTCAATTGTTTTCACTGAGGTTTGTTGCTACATGATCCCTAGGACGTGTAGTTCCATCCCCCATTCAAAAACATCGGTTTAAAGCATTCAAATCCAAGATGGTATTTTGTGACCGAACCTGTAACTAGTTCTTTGAAGGTGTTGTATGGGGTTTTAGGGTCGCGAGTTGGTGTATTTGAGACCCTCTCAGTGTCTAGATCATTTCTAAACCATCAAAACTTGGTTTTAGGGAGGTCGAATCAGGCTCGGTTTTTGGAGGTGTCATCCATGGCGGTTTGGTCACGGTTTGGGTTTCTAGGCCTATCCGACTGTCCCAATTGATTCAGAACAATTCCAAGGTCTCACAGGAACATATATATATGATTCATATGGATTAAAAATAATCAGAGCAGTACCAATAAATCAAAATAGAAAATTTTGCAGTTGAGGTGTCTACCTCATAAACGGCCACTGTTCCTCCCTCTCAGCTCAGTTCAGTGCCTTGGTTGTGCTTGTTCAGATTCATCCATGCCTCAGATCAGTCACACAGGGCCCAGTTCTTCCTCTCCTATGTTCATTTCTAATGAAGACATCATGCACACCATGCTTGTATTTCCATGGTCTCACCCAAACCCTCTCTCTCTAGCAGATCACATGCATGCCCCCATTGCTGCACAGTCTCCATATTTCACACACCAATATTCTGATTTCTCAATCCTCTCTCATGGTGTGCCTAATTCCTATACCCAATATATATTTCATATATATCCCCTAGGATTCCTATACATATACATATATGTATATCACTTGTAGGGTTCAGTATAGGGCAGAGAAATGATGGAGCTGAGGGGAGCAATCATGTGGGGTTTGCATGCAACCTCATTGGTCAGTTTGGGTGGCAGATTAGGATAATTCAATGCTATATACAAATAAGTTGCAAATATATGCACAAAGGTGTGGGTAGCCCAACTGGTAAGTTTTTGGATAAAATTACTTTCCACTCAAAGGTCAAGGGTTCAATTCCCTTGGCCTCCCATTTGGCCATTTTTCCCATATTTTCGGTTAAGGCCACGTTTGGTTGCGCAGAAATTCAGTTTCAGTATTTCCTTCATAGCTTTCATTCCGTAACTCCTTTTTCGACACGGTTTGTTCCGGGAGTTTCATATTTCAGTTATCTTCAGTGTCAGAGGTTCCGTGTCATTTATTAAACATTCAGGATTTTCCGGGTTAGCTAACTCGGATTTCGTTAGCGTTAAAGCAGTGTTATTTCGTCGAATTAATCAGTAATTGGGTTCGGGTATTTTACCCTTTTCCTCCAGACATATTTAATTATTTTATCGGTCTATCATGATCGCCGGGATTATGATTAATTCCCTAGATCATTCTATAAGCCGGTATTAATTAATAATTAATAACCAATTATTAATTACGCAAAGTCGGGGTGTTACATCGTGGCAATTCTTTTCGTTGGCTATCACAACATCTTATTCTTATCATTGGCTATCATAATCTTATTCATGGATTTATTGATCATCGATACCAGTGTTGGAGATCTGCATTTACTTACTGAGCTTTGTAGCTCATTCCACCCCACTTACCCCCCATTTCAGGTGATGATGCTGCGAGACCCCAGTAGGAGTCTGAGAGGGTAGGGGGACATTTTGAAGTACTGTACCAGTCTATGTTAGTTCTCCCATGTATTCACCACCCCCTGGGTGCTGGTTACGTTTAGTTCTCATTTTGTCTTATGTAGAACTATGTCGTGTATTTGATAGACTTCCGCTATTTAAATTAGTAAAAGACTTCCGCTGGATTACTGTAATTGATAAAGACTTCCGTTGTTCATTGTTTCAAATTTTTAGTACATTACATATTAGTACTATGATACAGGAATGGAAAAAGTAGGGACGGCCTTCGGGTCGGCCCCGCAACACGAGATCCGCATAGGGTGGGTTTCGGGTCGTGACACTTCTTGTATATATATATATTTTTTGTTTTTGTTTCTGATCTATAATCTTCCCTTTTTGGATCTTAAAATATAAAAATTTGATCATTTCAAAGCTTGTGTCCAATTTGGTTGATCTCTTTGAGTTATTTTTAACTTCAAATAATTTCTCAAATGTTTAGACTAGTAGAAAAAAATAAGTTTTTAATAGTTCCAAAATACTTATAAGGTATTTTAGAGGTCTGAATAATAGAATATACAAACCTATAATACTTGTAAAGAATACAAGGTTTATAGGGGTCTAATGGCAATGTCGCAATGATAGGTATATAGACCTGTGACACTTGTAAAGAATACAAAATTTTTAGGGATCAGGTGACAACGCCACAATGATAGGTACACAGACCTATAACACTTGTAAAGAATATAAGGTTTTCAGGGGTTTGTACTTAGGTGGCAATGCCGCAAAAGTAAATGGACTAAACCTTTAACACTTGTAATGAAATACAAGGTTTTTAGGGGTCTGTACATAGGTGGCAATGCCACAACAATAAATGAACTTGACTTGTACCATTTGTAATGAAATACAAGGTTTTTAGGGGTCTGCACATAAGTGGCATTGCCACAACAGTAAATGGACCAAACCTGTAACACTTGTAATGAGATACAAGGTTTTTAAGGGGTTTATACATAGGTGGCAATGTCGCAACAATAAATGGACCAGACCTGTAACACTTATAATGAAATACAACGGTTTTTAGGGGTCTCTAATGGACCAGACTTGTAACATTTGTAATGAAATACAAAGTTTTTAGGGGTTTGTACATAGGTGGCAATGCCGCAATAGTAAATGGACTAGACCTGTAACACTTGTAATGAAATACAAGGTTTTTAGGAGTCTATACATAGGTGGCAATGCCGCAAAAGTAAATGGACCAGACCTATAACACTTGTAATGAAATACAAGGTTTTTAAGGGTCTGTACATAGGTGGCAATGCCACAAAAGTAAATGGACCAGACCTATCATGACCCAAAACCCACCCTATGTGAATTTCAAATCAGACGGGGCCGACCCTCTGGCCGTCCCTACTTTTTCTTTCCTAATATCATGATAACAAAGTGTAATATACAAAACTTTAAATAGTAAATCAGCGGAAGTCTTTGTCATGACCCGAAATCCACCTCGTGCAGATCCCGAATCGAGATCACCGCCCTAAGACCCGAAGGCCTTGGGACAAGGCTCGCATTTGCAACGGTATCAAATAGATGTGTGTCATGTGGTTGCGGAAGCATGAAAAACTTTTTTCTTTTCTTTTCTCATTTTAAAATTTGCACATCCGTCCGGTACTGCTGCTCTTCACATTGCGGTACACATGATCATACATTCAGAGCATAACTAAAGGCTTAAAGATTTTAATAACATTACATGTCCATTACCCCAAGGGGCTTAATGCATAACCTTATATTGTCTGCTAATACAAAACATGCTACTAGAGTTCATATGATTTCCCAAAAGGAGCTACTTAAGCACATCTTCCCAAAAGAGCTGGACTCATCATCCTTGTCTTCAAAATCAATTTGCCATCAATCACTTGAAAGGGGGGTCCGAATACAAATTCGGGTAAGCTAATCTAAGCTTGTGAGTAATTCCTGCATTCGTCATGGGGTTTTCAACTGGTAGTGGTTTAGCACATGAGAGTTTATAAAATACTCACTACCAATTGCTCGTACATTTTAGAACACAGAGTATATGCATTCTTAAAACAGATAGCTTTGAAACATTTAAACTATTCAAGCTAAATACACATTTTTTCAAATAGAGCATATGCAATTTAAAAGCATATAAACACGTATGATAAAATGGGGGTAAAAACTTGCTTCCATTTCCAAAAGCGTTACTTCAAAACATATAAACATGCATAGGAAAAATAGGGGTAAAAACCTGCTTCCATTTCCAAAATCATTTGTCATCTTTTCTCTTTGATTAGATGGAATCTGTTTCGAACCAGACTCCAGTTTTACTACAATGCTGCAATGCTACAATAGAGATATCCCGTACCAGGGGAATCAGATCCTGCTACTTGGCATTTCGACAGTCAATTGAGTTCCTGTGCAACCCAAAATCCCATCATATTTTTGTAGATTAATTGAGTTCCGTACAACCCAAAAATCTGTGGGTGCTTATGCACAATTTATCTTACAAAACATTTATCACATGGCTTCTTCAATAGATATTTTTCATAAATATTTAAAACATGAAATATATATAACTTATCACATGGCTTCTTCAATAGATATTTTTCATGAATATTTAAAACATGAAATATATAACTTCTGCAATAGAACTTCAATATTTGGAATAATCAAGTTCAGACCATTTATGAAAATTTAGCATTTTAAACCCAGACATGCTGAAACATAATTAAAAAGGAAAACCGTGATTCAAACCAATCACCCAGCATGTCACAATACAGTTTATGAAAGCATAAAAGATTTTAAAACATGAATAATGTGATACTGAATTTGATATTCAAGGCTTCAAATAATTTGCACTTAAAACTTCTTCAAATTCATGGAGTTAAATCTTTACTTCAAAGGTAGGGTTACTCACCTTGGTCCTTTAGGGTTAGTGCTAAAAATGCGCTTTCCCACTTCCTCTGTAGTTCCTAAGAGCAATTCATAAATATCCTCATTAACTTCACATCACTGCAATATCACCTACTGATGCTTCTTAACTTATGCTTAGGTCGTATTAAATCCTAACCGATTTACGAATACTCCATAAATTTCATGCGTAGTTAATTTAACTCGTATTCTTATCCTACGACACAATTTAATGTGTTAGGAATTAAATTTATTTTTTTTATTTTTTTATACTCTTCTGGTAGCTCCATTAACTTTAATTTAAATTTATTTACTTCACATGTTTACGTGTCGTGTCTTTTCATATTTCATTTTAAATATGTACCGTACTGTTTAGTTTGGTACCTCGGGCAGTGCACTAATTTTATAGTCACTGGACTTATGCTATTCATCAAATTTTATGTCTTTTTATTTTAGACACTTCTTTTGGTCGATTAGACTCTTCCATCGAGTCCGGAACATCGAAGAAAGTCAATTTAGGCTTCCTTAGAATTTAATTTGACTTAGGACACGTTAGGGGCAATTTGGTAATTTATACCTTAACGTGTCTAAATTTTTTGGAGTCCCATCTCATGAAATGGACCCCACCATTAGATTCAGAATGTTTAAAATAGTCAAAATCTACTGCTCATTTATTTTATTTGGACCTCGTTTGACTCATATATGGTGCAGGGGCATGTTGGTCATTTTGACATTTTTACGGGTCTTAAATTTTTTGGGACCTCATCTCATGTAGTGGACCTCACCATTGGACTCAGGAGATCTGAGGTAGTAAGAATACATATATAACTTATCTTGTTTAGACACCGGGCATTTTTTGACTATTTAATTTAATTAAATCATTTTAATTAAATTAAATCTATTTAATATGATATATATACATTTTGTTTGCATAGAATAACCGGATGAAATGGGTGGCATGCTGGCCAGCATGTCACCTCCCTCCCAATAGAAACTGCCTTCAAGTCCTGTTAGGTGCCAAATGCACCTTTTTATTTTTATTTTTTGATTTTATTATATATATATTTTATATTTATATATCGCCCCATATGAGACAAACGCGCACGCGTGGCCGAGTGGTAAGGGAGGCCATTGGGCGCGTGAGGTCAGGGGTTTGAACCCCACTAACCCCATTTTTCTCTTTTCCTTTAAAAACTCCATACAGTTTTATATATATAAGTATCAGGCCCAAAACGACGTCGTCGTTTTTAATGCGGTGGCAATCCTAAGGACCACCACGTGTTCGAGTTGACTCGGTCAGAGCTTTTAAAACCGAGTCAACCCACTGTCGTCTTCCCCCTCGAATCCTCCCTATTGCCCTAAATCCCGAAGCTAAAGAACTTCAATTTCGAGCCATTTTACTCACCCAAACCCCACTGTTTTTAATCTAAATTACTTCTGGGATCTTATGGGTCATTTTGGCATTCATTTTAGGTTTAAAAACGAGTTCATGTGCTCGGTTTAGGACTTGATAGTCCAAACCTGTAAATCAGTCACTCTTACTCGTTTTTAGCTTAAACTTCATGGGGTTTGTTCTACTATCATCCCTCCATCATGGGGCTTCAACCCCTGTTCTTGAATGTTAGTTTTGGAATGAGTTTAAAAGGTTGGTCTTAAAAACTAAAACCTGCAACTCGTCGTATGGGGGTCGGTTCTTAGGTTTTGTGATCACGGTCAAGTGTTTTGGGGATGCTTGTAGGGTCTACTTTAGGTCTTCATGAGCCAAATGGGATTTGGTTGCCATTGATTCAGACCTGCTCTCAGCATGGTCCATCAATGGCCGACTCATATGGGTTTGATGTTTTTGATGGTTTCTAAGGTCAAATCTCATGCTTAATTAAGTTAAAACATATACTAAGCATCATACGTGCAGAACAAAACTTGAACTACCTACATATATGAAAAATATCTTAGAGAGAGAAAGTATTGTTTAAACATTTTCTCACCTTTGTCACTTGATCTCATTCCCCTTTTCCCTTCCGAATCCTTTCTTCTCCTTCCCAGAGCTCTCTCTCTCTCTCTCTCTCTCTCTCTCTCTCTCAGTTTCTGAAAAAATGTGTGGTGTGTGTATGCAATGGGTATATGATTATGTATGTATGTATATAGTTGCACACATAATCATTTTCTGATTTCACCACCAAATAACCTAACTTGTGGCAGCATCCATGCTCAGTTTTCTTTTACTGTTTTGGGGCAGGCTATGATGGTCGAGTGTGTGTGTTTTGTTTTGCCTATATATGGCTATATATATATATATATATTTATACATATAATATAACTCACACCAACCCTCTTGGACACACACACACACCCACACCCCATTACCCCTTAGGTATTAGCATGCTTCAATGTACTATGTATGGATATATTTAATTATACATGTATACACTTACACATTTTTATATATACTTAGCTATATATATATAGACACACATAATACATTTTTAATGTGTGTATTTTCTATTTATTTTAACAAATCAATTTAATTAATTAATTATATTAAATTAATTAATCATTTTCTTAAGTGTAGACATCTTTATACTGACTTTTCATAACCTCGAAATGCATGCCCAAATCTCATACTTGTATCGATGATCGGCAGTTGACGTGAAAATATAATTATCACGGAACCGACATGTTAGTGACTGCAACGAAAGTGACGTACAGTCGTCCTGAGTTTTCAGGACTACTACTAAAAATTCGCGTGTCGGGGTTGAAACCGACCTCATTACTTAAGGTGTCGATTACCCATTTAACACCAATGGCTTAATAGTCCTTAATTCAGGTAAGGATATTACAGTCTTAATTATACATAATACGGTTCTACATATATCAAAATGGGAACCAACATAACATCACCCTTAGGTGGTGAATACATAGGAGAACTACATCATCATTAGTACATTTTTTAAAATGTTCTCCTATGTTCTTAGGCTCATATTGCTGTCTCGTAGCATCCTCTCCTGAAACAATAAGTAAGTCTGAGTGAGTGAGTGAGCTAACAAAGCTCAGTAAGTAAATTCCCTTCTGTATGCCAAGGGTCGGGGTCAATATAGAAAAGAACATAATCCAAGAAATAGTGATACGATAACATGATAGCCAGTCATAAAATAGGATGCCACTATAGCCAATAAAGAGGAACGTCTCAGTAATCAATAAAATGGACATTTAGTTGCGCCCCCTTCCGTGTTGCTTGGCCTCTTCTGATTGGATCCTACCGCTTGGGACCCAGCTCCAGGCCTAGTGAATGTGGATCCCTATCTAGAGAAAGAAGATCTTGACCTCCGATTCTGATTTCCTCCTGACTTTGATTTGCCCGTCTTTTGGCGAACTCTTCACCACTCTTCTCAATAATTTTTGCAGTGATCACCACCTTATTATAGGTGGGTATCCGTTGAGGCTTCGATTTTTCCTTAATGGCCCATCGTAGGCCCTCCTCAAACTTCTGGGCTTTGAGATCCTCACTGTTAATAACATTAGGGGCAAATCTGGCCAACTCATTGAACTTGGTCTCATATTGTTCTACTATCATATTGCCCTGCTAAAGTACTATGAACTCAGCAATTTTTTGGTTCTTCACTTCTCGGGGAAAATACTTGTCATAGAAAACTATGGTAAAGCGCTACCAGTCTATGTTCTGCTCCTTTGCCTCCTTAAGCAGCCACTATACATGGGTATCTCCCTTGAATTGGTATGTGGCATATGCCACCTTCGGCGTTTCAGTGCACAGTAGGATACAGAAAATCCTGTTCATTTCCAAGAACCACTCCTCTGCAGCCATAGCTCCCTGAGTACCGTTAAAGGTTAGAGGCTTCATTTTCTAAAATCGCTCATATGGGAATACCGGGTCGCACTCGTTCCCTTGATAACCTCTCGTGTTGATGGGCTGCCCCTTTTGCACTGGTTGACTAGTATCTTCATTGACCGGCTGCTCCTGTCGCACTGGCTGAGCACCCATGTTGACAGGCTACTCTTGTTGTACTGGTTGGCTAGTGCCCGTCTGATTTGTACCGGCCTGACTCTAGGGTAAGGCCTCGATAACCCTTTTCATCAACTATTCCAAACGCTCAATGTGCTCCATCGCTTCTGCGGTAGTTCTTGTGTTAACCATTGCTGAAAAAGACATTCAGTGCATTTACATAAAACAATAATTAGTAACCACGTAAGGTTTATTATAAAGGTATTGGTATTACTATCGCTTCATTCGTAGATGTAATAGTTTTAGTGTTCTAATCCTATCTCCCATGACTCTCTAGCACCTAAAACTTAGCTCTGATACCAAGCTGTCCGACCCAAAACCCACCCTATACGGATCTCGTGTCGTGGGGCTGGCCCAATAGCCGCCCCTACTTTTTTCCTTTTCCATCAACAATGATACCAGTAAATAATATAGACATAATATTAAAAAGCGAAAGTCTTAATACAATTCATTGTTCTATGACTGAAAATGAAACTGAAAATAAACTAAACATAAACCACTTTTAGGGGGTGAGTACATGGGAGAGACTACATTATTTTATTCCTCAACTGCCTCCCTACGCTCCTGATCTCCTACTGTAGTGTTCTCACCTGAAAAATATAATAAATGGGGTGAGCTACAAGCTCAGTAAGCAAAAGCCTATCTCCAATACAAGTTAGGAATCACACGAAAAAATACAAACTCAAAGGTAACATGATAGCTAATCATGACAACGGTTGTAGTTAGCAATAAAATGCCGTAAGGGCCAACGAATAATAAGGCACAATAATAACAATGTAACATGAGTGTGGGAAAAGTTCAATGATCACGATAAACATAAATATACTGCCACAATAAATCAGTCACAGTCAAATCTAATAAATAAGGAACAATCAATCATAGATCTATTCATAGGGAGCTGAAAACATCCTATGAATCCAATAAATATTGATACAATAGTCAAACATGAATGATGCATTTACTCTGTTCAGGGTTTGGCAGACCCTCAGTCTTTTGGGGGCCCGGCATACCCCCCTTAACATGAATGCATATAAAATGCCCTTTTAACTCACTACGTAAAAACGCCATCATTTCCATGTGTCTGTTCACGGACTCGACCCGTAGGTCTTGTAAATCAGATAGCATCGAATGGGTAATGTGACTGAGCGCAAAACCCAACATTTAACATGAATCAATCAAGAGTATATCATAATTCCATAAAAAGTGTATAAGATATGGAACATCATAAGCATTCAATGATAAGTATCAGTACCATGAATCAAATCATGAGATATCAGTCCATAGGCCTCCACCAGATAGAACAATATCAATGGTGGGAACGATAACAGTGGACAAATATATGAGTGCAAGTTTTGGCAGTAATAGAAAGATTGTGGCTTGGAAAACCACATATAAGAGATAGAAGTTTACTTACCTTATCAATGCCTTAGTATTCTGTGGCTTTCCCTTTTTCTTTCAAGTCCCTTATATATCAGTAAACATGTTTCAGTTTTAATGCTATTCATTAAATTTTATGCCTCATTATTATAGGTATCTCTTTTACTAATTTACGCTTTTACTAACCCAAGGGTAAAATGGTCATTTATGCGTCTCTATTTTTCGGGTTCTGTTTTCATAATTTAGACTTCATCGTTGAGTTCAAAAGGTTTAAAGTAATAAAAATTTACTATTTACTTAACTTAATCAGAATCCGTTTGACTCACTTTTGACGTAGGGGTATTTTGGTTATTTTGGTGTTTTTACGGGTATTTTATTTTTCGGGACTCCGTCTCGTGACATGGACCTCACCATTAAATCCAGAAAGTCCAAAACAGTAAGTTTTCATTATTCATTCGACTAATTTACGCATCGAAATTTAATTCGAATTTATTTAGTTTTCTTTTTTTTTTAATTTACTAAATTGTATCTAATATATATATATATATATATATATATATATTATTTGAAGCAAAGTAAATCACATGTGGCATAGTGGTTCATCCTTCCCACTCCTTCCCTTTGGTCACTGGTTCCAATCACAGGGTGTGCAACCCTTTTGTTTTTTTTTTCTTTTTTTTTTTTTTTTATTTCCTGTACCTGTTTAAGCCAACCATTGGATAGCTTCCCATTTCTAACCAAACACCCCCCAAACTCAAATTTAAAATTTTACCCATAAAGTAACAGTGTTGGGCAGTCATCTGAATGGGTGGGTTGGGTCGAACCCGATTGGCCCAAATTAAATCACAAAAACTCAGCCATAGCAGCAGCGTTTCCAGTGTGGCTGGTTGTCTTCTCCGTCAACGGCGACTTGCCAGCGATGGATTTTCTTGCGTTTTTCAGTGGGGTTCACACCTACAGGTCATGGGAAACTCAAATCTACCCTCGGGTTTCCGATCAGAGCGTCGGAACACTCCCAAAATAGGGAAAACCATAGCCTCAGTAGGGCTATGCGATTTTCCGGCAGCCCCTTTTCTCCTCTATTTTCCCACCTTTTCTCTTACTGTTTCAACACAAAAAGATCCCAACAATGTTCTTGCATCTTATACACATAATTCCTAAGCATTCAAATTGAATTTCATGCAACAAGATCATAAAACCAATTTTTAAATCTGTCCCTGTAATTTTCGTTTTCTCACTCGTTTCTAGTCGGTTTTTCTTGATTCAATTTGCAATACAACCCCTATTTACATGCTTAATAAGATTCTAAAATTAGATTGATCATTCATGCTTAAAATAAAAACACAGAAGTTGATCCAACTCACTATTCCAAACGTGTGCTCTGTCCGGCTCCTCCGCCCTTGCTTCTGGTTTGTTCTACACCTTTTCTTTTCTACTCTGGATTCATGTTCTATACTCATATACAACTCAAAGGAAATTTTAAAGCAGCCCAAAAATTGGAATCACAAGAACAGTGGCTTACCTCTTGCGCTGCTTCTTCCTTCTCTGTTTTTTTTTCTTTTCTTTTTCCTTGTTTCTAACGCATGGTTCAATTTACAAACTGCCCTTCACTTAATTTTTCTTCTTTCTTGGTTCTGATTTTCCTCACATCTCATACTCCGATTTATAGGAAAATTCCCCCTACTTGGCACCAACTAGCTCTCTCTCTTTCTCTCTCTCTCTCTCTCTCTCTCTCTCTCTCTCTCTCTCTCTCTCTCTCTCCTTTTTCTGCAGTTTTCCTTGACTGCCTTTCCTACATTTCGGCTGTCTCCCCCATTTTTTCTCCAGTTGGTTCAGTTTCATTTAATGCTTTAAGACTTTTATACACCTTGTAAATTTCATGGGAATTTTCCTCAATACACTCCTTCACACGGTGCAACACCTGCTGCATAGAAGCGCTTACATATATATATATATAGTTCATAATGCATATCTCTCTCTCTCTCTATATATATATATATATATATATAGATATCTACCCATACATATGTTCAATTTCTTACACACACACACATATATATATTATGTATACATCCATATGTATAGCTATATTTACATGTACATATATATAGAGCCTCAACAGCTCAGGTGTTCATGGTTGCTCCGTCATATCCCGGGTCGAGGTATTACAGCGTATACGTATATATACGAATATATATAGATATGTATATATGTAAAATTAAAGTATATATATATAGGTATACATACGGTATAGTATAATGTATATATATATATATATGTTTGTGTATGAAAGGAAAAGGGGAGGAAGGTGGGGACTGCATGGCAGTGTTATGTGTGTGGCTATGTGTATAGGTGTGTTGTGTGGTTGTGGTAAAGGCAGCAAGGCTGCCGACACCCAAGGAAAGTGGGGAGAGTTTTTATATAGATATATATATATATATATGTATCATTGGTGCGTGGAGAGTGAGGATTTAAGGGGCGGTTGAAGGGCAGTCCATTTTGGCTGCAAGAAAGGGAGGAAGAGAGAGAAAAGGTAGGTGTGAGAGTGGGGCAAGTAGGAAGAACTGTGCCAATAAATACAGCAGAGGTTTTGAGGGGAATTAAGAAACAAAGAAGGAAATTGAAGAATTGAGACTGAGAGGATTGATTTCACGAATTCAGAAGCAGAAGCTAGGTGGTTCTGAAGGGTTATAGTGAGTAAAAACAGAGGCAAATAAGGTGAGTTAGCAAGCTACTATTTTTATGATTTATAGCATAAATCTAGATTCTATTAATAGGGTCTAAATCAACATGAATTAGGGAGTATTTTGGAAAAGAAATCAATAGAAATGATGCCACGAAGAGGCATAAATAGTGAGTTGCAGATTTAAGGGATAATTCGGGTTTATGAATTTTCATGCTTCAAACTTTCTTTTAACTATGAGGAATTAATCCTCAATAGTGCAAAAACCATTTAGAATTAAATTAGGGTGAAACCATGTCATGACCCGAAAATTCGCTTCGCACGGATCACGGACCGCAACCACCGCCTGCAAACCCGGGGGTTTAAGGCAAGGCTCACATAAGCAGCAGTATCAAATAGATGTGCAACATGTGGTTGCGGAAGCGTGAAATTTTTTTTCTTTTCTTTTCTTTTCTCATTTTAAAATTTGCACATCCGTCCAGTACTACCGCTCTTTACATTGCAGTATACATGATTATACATTCAGAGCATAATTAAAAACTTAAAGGCTTTATAATCAATACATGTTTAACTGCCCCACGGGGCTTAATACACAACAGTTTACTACTTCCTAATACGAAAGCTACTATTAAAGTCCATAGTGTTCCACAAAAGATACTACTTAAACAACCCCTCCAAAAATGGCCAGACTCTTGATCATCATCATCAAAATCAAGATTGCCGCTAATTACCTGAAAGGGGGACGAATAAAAATCCGGGTAAGCTAATCTAAGCTTGTGAGTAATTCCTGCATTCGTCATGGGGTTTTCAACTGGTAGTGGTTTAGCACATAAGAATTTATAAAATACTCACTACCAATCACTCGTACGTTTAGAACACAGAATATATGCATTCTCAAAATAGATAGCTTTGAAACATTTAAAGTATTCAAGCTAAACATACATTTCTTCAAGTAGAGTATATGCACTTCAAAAGCATATAAACATGCATAGTAAAAATGGGGGTGAAAACCAGCTTCCATTTTCAAAAGCGTTTGTCATCTTTTCTCTTTAATTAAGTGGAATCTGTTTCGAACCAGACTCTTGTTTTACTGCAATGCTACAATGGAGATATCTCATTTGCTTGGGGGATTAGATCCTGCTACCGAACATTTCTTCGTGTCATAGTTGAATCCCAAAGGATTTCAACGTCGCATGTGGTACTTAAGTACCATTTATCTTATGAAACATTTATCACATGGCTTATTCAATAGATACTTTTCATGAGTATTTAAAACATGAAATATATATCTTCTGCAATAGGACTTCAAATACGTGGAATAATCAAATTCATAATATTTAAAGAAATTGGCATTTTACTTAGACATGCTCAATATTTCTAAGAAAGGAACTGTATAAAAACATTTACGGAGCATGTCATAACAGAATATTTTAAAATAGCAATCATATAAAGACTGAATTTGATATTCAAATGCTTCACATAACATGAACTTAAAACTTTTTCAAATATATGGAGTTAAATCTCCACTTCAAATACAGCGTTACTCACCTTATATGTCTGGGTTAGCGCTATTGAGGTGCCTTCCCTTTGCCTTTCCCTTTTCTCAACCTAAAATAGTTTAAGGGAATCTCATAAACTTCATATACATTCAAATCAACTTATGGTGTAAATCTATCCTTGGACTGTGTAGGCCAAACTTTAAAAATTAGCCTAATTATAATTGTACTAAATATCTGATAAATAAATATTACCTCTTGATATACCACAAACAGACGCACCAATCACCTTGAGACACGTGTTCTTACAGGATTGATAAACTCGGTCATACAGAGCAGGCGTAGCCTTCAGGACATTCTCATACACATATCCTCCAGACCTTTCTCTGGGCAATATTCACTCAGTATTTTGTATGGTTCCGACCTTGTTGTTTCCTTAACGAATACCGAGCAGGGAATAAGGAAACAGTCTTCAACACGGAAACAGACTTCAACAAGGAAACTACTATCTATGAGTATCTCTATCTACGGTGCAATACTCCATAAGGTAACTGCAATCTCCGATGATCAAATCCCTATATTAACGGCTCCGAATCCTAATCAACTTAGGAAGGCCACAGACTATAAATTAAACCCTACAGGTACGCTTTATTTTCATGCTCATTCTTTGGCTTTCAATACAATCTTTTCAATTTAGTTTACTTACTTAAGCATCGGAGCGGCTACCGCCATAGCCAATTCAGTGGCCCTCTGATCCCCCTTTTGAGTGTTCTACAGGTCTTGGAGCCCAGATTTCTTGTAAGCCAAAAAGTGCAGCATCAGTTTGGCGCCGTCTGCGGGAAACGACTAATCTCCAAGTGCTCTATTCACAAACTTATCTTTTTCCTCACCGGAAAACCATGGCCCCAAATCTCCGACCGAGACAGAACGCTCAAAAACCACAAAGCTCTCAACGTCGGCCTCCTGTTCCACGAGCAAGAGGGCCGACGGTTGATCCCATGCGACAAAAGATTGAATCAATCAAACGACACAATGAACTAGTATAGGAACAGTTGCTTGCCATATCTAGAACTCTGGCAATACTCACACAGAATCAAGGGACGAGTCCTCCTAATCTGCCGGTCGATGTGGCTGAAAGGACGCAACCCCATATTGTCACTGAGAATGAAGAACCCCATGAGCAGGCTCCAAATAACCAGCCTGGGTACCCCCAGGATGTTGCTCACGACGGCAGAGATCCATAGCCGTCAGCAGCCCCAGGTTGGGGGACATCAGCCTTCATCCCTGACGTCCGCTACCGAAGCACTACTAGAGCCCCGACTCCAAGGGCTTCGGGAGCACATCTGGCACCACAGAAGCCTCATCCCCAAGCAGCACCAATCCCGCTAGCTCGAAACCCTCCTCCGTCCGAGAGAGGTGCTCAGCCCGACTACCCTGAAGCCGAGGCTGTAAGGCAGGGTTCACAAGAGGTCCGGCTCAGAAACCCACGGAGGGTCGAAGAAATTTTCGAATCTATGGACCGAACAATAGCTTTGAGAGGTGTCCAGAACCCTCTAGAGCAGGATGAGTTGGCCAGGCTGCTCGGAAGACTTGCCACCCCATTCACTCCCGCTATCATGTCGGAAGAAAGGCCTAAGAAGTTCATGGTGCCAAAGTTCACCCTGTACGATGGGACTGGAGACCCAGGGGATCATCTCTCGCACTACTAGCATACGATGGCCCTCCACGGGGCCTCTGATGCTTTTATGTGCCGAACTTTCATTACCAGTTTGAAAGGAACTGCTTTAAAATGGTTCCACCACGTCCCTCTGAACTCAATTACCGGCTTCTATGAGCTCGGTAGGCAATTCCTGGAAAGATTTATGACCAGCAGAAGACTCAGAAGGGGACCAGAATTCCTGTTAAATGTCAAGCAGACTAAGGAGGAGTCCCTCAGAGCCTACATTGCGCGCTTTAATGCCGAACTCACAGAGATCACCGATTGCAGCCCAAGATTCCTTATAGCTGCCTTAACTGCTGGACTTGCTCACGGTGGCTTCAGAGATTCCTTGACCAAAAGCCCTCCTGCCGACATAGCGGCATTAATGGACTGGGCCAAGAAGTACATCAACTTGGAAGAAGCCAACCACACATCCTAGAAGGGCAAAGAACAAAACCAGAAGGATAATCCGAAGAGGGAGGATCATAAGAAGGAGGACCATAGAAGAGACCCTAGCAAGAAGAGAGCCAGAAGTCCAAAAAAAAGAACGGCACCCAAGGCTGTTTACAATTCCGGACTAAGGGAGTTCACTAATTTCACCCCTTTGAACACTACACCGAATCAGGTACTTCAGCAAATTCGAGATCGGGAAAACCTGAGATGGCTAGAACCCATCAAAGGAGATCCCAGCCATCGGGACCTAGGTAAATATTGCAAGTTCCACAAAGATCATAGGCATACGACTAACTCATGCAGGTCCCTTAGATATGAGATTGAGCAACTCATAAAGAAAGGACGTCTCCGGGAGTTCATTAAGCAGGATGGGAGGCAAAACCCCCACGAAGACAAGCCTTAGCAATGGATAGAGCAGAGGGAAGTTCGAAATAAGCCTCAAAGGCATAACAACCATGTCATTTATGTCCTCCATGTAGACTCCCCTATTACAGGAATGTCCAACAAGGCAAGAAAGAGATATGCTCGGGAGGCCAGGGTTGCCCCAGATGTATTGCAGATCTCCAACGTTGAAAAAAGGCTCAAACCAGCACCGGAGATCCAATTCATAGAACAGGACCTAGCAAGGGTGCACTGCCCTTACAGTGATGCCCTCGTCATCACTCTCAAGATTGCAAACTTCGAGATCAGAAGAGTTCTGGTTGACACCGGCAGCTCCGTCAATATACTATTCCATGAGCCACTCAAACAGATGGGGATGGACCACAACAGCATCAAACCTACCACAGCCGTAATGGCAGCGTTTAATGGTAATCTCAGTACCCCATTGGGAAGGATCGACCTGTCTACTACTGTAGGGGAAGGTGAAGGGCAGAAAACCACCATCTTATAATACATGGTGTTGAATATGAAATCTCCCTACAATGTCATAATTGGGAGACCATGGTTGCACCAGATAGGGGCGGTTACCTCGACCCTCCATCAATGTCTGAAGTATGTTCACAATCAGAATGTTTATTCTGTTAGAGGGTGCCAGCCAACTTCTCGAAAGTGCCATGCCATTGCACTCAAGGAAAAAACTGCCAAATAGCAATTACAGTACACCCGAGACTATGTAGATCCAATTCTCTCCCACACTCCCAAGGAGAAAAGTTGCCCTTCCAAAATCGAAGAACCCCTAAGCCCAAAGGGACGTGACAGTAAAGCCAAACCCATTGGCGAGCCTATCAAAGTATTGGTCAGTTTAGAATCAGAGGGGCGCTATTTGTACATTGGTCCAGATCTGACACACGCTGAGCAAGAGAAAATAATCAAGTTTCTGAAAGACAACCTCTCTATGTTTTCGTGGGAGACCAAAGACATGGAGGGTATAGATCCAAACCTGATAACTCACAAACTAATGGTGGATCCAGATCACCCACCAGTGAGACAGAAAAAAAGGCCGCTAGCCCTAGAGCGACATCAGATCATAAACGAGGAAGTCCAAAGGCTGCTTGAAGCCAAAATGATACGTGAAATATTCTACCCCGAGTGGTTAGCCAACACCGTCCTGGTCAAGAAGAAAAATGGCAAGGAGAGGGTCTGCATTGATTATACAGACCTCAATAAGGCGTGCCCCAAAGATAGCTTTCCACTGCTAAGGATAGACCGATGGTTGACGCTACTGCAGGGCACGAACTCATGAGTTTTATGGATGCCTATTCTGGGTATAACCAAATTCAGATGTACCTTCCAGACCAGGAGAAGACAACCTTCATAACCGAACGAGGTCTCTACTGCTACAGAGTAATGCTATTCGGTTTGAAGAATGCTGGGGCCACATACCAGCGGCTGGTTAACAAGATGTTCAGCCCACTGCTCAGCAATACCATAGAGGTGTACATCGATGATATGCTAGTCAAAAGTCTGCAGAAAGGTAGTCACCTCCAGCATTTATCCCAGACCTTTGATATCCTAAGACAGCACAAAATGAAGCTCAATCCCTCAAAATGTACCTTCGAGGTGACGAAGGGAAAATTCTTGGGATACATTGTCTCTCAGAGGGGTATCGAAGCAGACCCCACTCAGATCCAAGCCCTGATTGGACTGAAGTCACCAAAAACTAGAAAAGACATTCAAGCACTGAATGGCAGAATCGCGGCACTAAGAAGATTTATCTCCAAGTCCACTGATCGCTTCCTATCCTTCTTCAAAGCTTTAAAGGGCAACAAAGATTTACAATGGACGGAAGAATGTGAGAAAGCTTTTCAGGAACTGAAAAAGTATCTTGCATCTCCGGAGCTTCTGTGAAAACTAGTACAGGGGGAAAAGCTACTCCTGTACCTCGCAGTTTCTAAAAACGCGGTCAGCTCCGCATTAGTCAGGCAGGATAGGGGAGTACAGAGACCCATATTCTACATCAGTAGGGCACTACTCGACACAGAAAAGAGATACCCAGAGGCTAAGAAGCTAGCCTTTGCTTTGGTAATATCAGCTCGGAAGCTCCGACCTTATTTCCAAGCTCATCGAATTGAAATCCCAACCGCCTATCCTCTGAAGTCAATATTGAGGAAGCCTGAGGTTTCGGGAAGATTAGTAAAGTGGTCAGTGGAGTTAGAGGAATTTGACATATCATATGTACCACGGAACTCCATCAAAGGGCAGGCTTTGGCGGATTTCGTTGCCGAGTTCACCCCGGCACTTCAAAACAAGGCACAGTTCATCGAAACTTTAGGAACCTTGTCACGACCCGAAACCCACCCTGTGCGGATCTCGGATCGCGACCGCCGCCTTCAGGCCCGGGAGCCTGAGGGCAAGGCAAAACATGGGCGACGGTATCGAATAGCGGTGCGGCCTTGATTTGCGGAAGCGTGAAAACCCTTTTCTTTTTTTTTGTTTATAAAAATCCTTTAAAAACTTTCGCACAGCCGTCCGGTACTGTCGCTCTTCATAGCGGTACACATGAATAATCACATCAGAGCATACTAAAAATTAAAGTCTTATACATAATACATATTCGAATGCCTCAAGGGCTTAAGTACATATTTGGTTGCCTCTTGGGCTTAAATACATAATTGTCCAAAAGTACGACATCAAAATTCGACTGACCATAGGCCCTAATACTTCCCAAAAATATCTCCAGAATCCTAATGGAGCTGCCTATCATTTCTCCCCAAATTGGGCGAGGGTCCACCCATCGTCATCACCTGAAAAATGTTAGGGAATGGGGTGAGCTTCGAAAAGCCCAGTGAGTAATTCTAACATCTGTCATGGGTTTCAATTGGTAGTGGTTTCGCACGTGAGAATTTTGTAAAATACTCACTACCAATTGCTCGTATACTTGGAACATAGAGTACATGCATTCTTTAAACAATGACTTTGAAACATTAAAGTATTCAAGCTAACTTGTACTTTCGAAATAAAGTATATGAATTTCAAATCATGTAAATATGCATGGTGAAAATGAGGGAAAAAGCCTGCTTCCATTTTCAACACACACCTTATCACTTTCATTAACAGAATCCGTTTCGAACCAGATTCCCATTTTACTTTCCGTGGAGATATCTCATATGCCTGGGGGATTAGATCCTGCTACCTGGCATTTATTCGTATCGTAGTTGGGTTCCTAAGAAACCCGATAGAAATCCGTGGTGCTTATGCACAATTTATCTTGCATTTAAAAGCATTTAACCCATAATTCCTTCGTGTGGATGCATTTAAAAGCATTCAAAACATACAGTTCATAATCTCATGATAGGGTATTGAAATACGTGAAACATGTAAGTTCAGGATATATAATAACATTTGAAATCGAAATTTTAGACATGCAGAAGTATATCTCAGAGAACAGTAGTAAATTATTCAGAAAGCATGTCATAACAGAATATTTAAAACGGAATTGTGTAAAGACAGAATTTGATATTTAAAACATCATTCAAATCCGTGGAATTAAATCTCCACTTCAAATGTGAGGTTACTCACCTTGATTCCCCGGGTTTGCACTACTGGTGGGCTTTTCCCTTTCCTTTGTATTTCCTAAGAAAATTATAAAGAACTCGTTAACTTCACATTTACCTTAAATCGTTACCTATTCATGCTCTTTCATTTAATTTTAGGCCTGACGTATTCTAACTTCTTAGGATTGGTCTTACTAGTCAACTTGTGGTGACTTGATGAGTTTTATTTTTCACGTGACTAAATTTTCAGTGCCTATTTTGGCGTTATGGACTTCACCGTTGGGTTTGGAATGTCCGACATAGTCAAAATAGACTATCTGTTAGTTTCATTTGGGCTTCGGATACCATAGGGGTAGTTTGGTCATTTCGCGTGTCATATCTTTCGGAGTCCTGTCTCGTGAATCGGACCTCACTGTTGATCTCAGAAGGCCCAAGAAAATAAGATTACACTAATAACTTGTCTTATTTGGGCATCGACTATATTAGGGGCAATTTGGTAATTTGTACTTTAACGTGTCCTAATTTTTGGAGTCTCGTCTCATAAAACGGACCACGCCATTGAGTCCAGAACGTCCAAAATAGTCAAAATTCACTATTCATTTACTTTATTCGGACTCCGTTTGACTTATTTATGACCTAGGGGTAATTTGGTCATTTTTATTTAATTAATAAATTAATTAAATAATTTAATTTATTATTTATTAATTTATCAGGGGCATAAATGGAATAAAATTCCAAAATCTGGGGCAGAGTTGAATTTCCAAAACTGTTGGGGTCATTTTGTAAATATTATAAACCTTGGTTTTTATTTATTTTAAATTTTCCTGTGAACCAGTGGGCTTTGGGTTTGAAACCCTAGACCGGTCGACCAACTGACTGAACCAGCCGGTCCAGTCCACTTCAGGAAAACCGGAATGCCATAGCCCTATTAAACCCCTTATCCCTGATTTGGTTAACTCAAAATCTGATTTTAATTGACAAAACCCGTGACCAAACAAGCCATCTCCAGGTTTTAATTTAAAACGTTTAAATCAAAACGACACAGTTTTGATTAAACGGTGGCACGGTCTCGTCTTGACACGTGTTAGAGTCGATTCAGTGGGTCTAAACGGGTTGGACGAGTCGACTCAGTCGACTCGTCGTCTTCTTCATCGAACAGTGGACTGTTGCCCTAATTTCTGGGTTTCTTTCCTTTCTATTTCGTGTGTTTTGAAACACTGATTCTCTCTGTTCTTAGTCGATACACGTTCCTAAGGGTTTGGCCTACATCTTGGCATTCATTTGGGGTCGTGTAGCTAATCCAAATGCTCGGTCTAAAACATGATAGCCGAACTGGATAATTTGACAATAAACCCTCATCTCGCAACCATTTTCAATGGGGTTGGGTTCTGTGTGATCCTTAGGGCATGGGGGTTCCTTTCCTATTCTCAAAGTCGAGCTTAGAAGTGTCAAGCAAGAATTTGGTTTCACGACCGAAACCTGCAACTCGATATTAAGGGCTCATTTCTTAGGTTTCAAGGTCGTGGGTTAGTGGTTTAGGAACCCTAGTGAGGTCTAATTTAAGGCTAGATAACCCATTTTAGGTTTTGTGCAAGTTGATTCAGACCTGCACAATCCGAGGTCCTTCCATGGCGGTTTTGCTTTCGGGTTGATGGTTTGGCAGTTCTGTTGGTCCAAACGGTTCACGACCAACCCAGTTTTTATTGTTAAGTCTTCCTACATGCATTAACAGTCCCAATAGAATGAAACAATGGCCGAAATTCAAAGAGAAAATGCTTAGAAAAATTTTGAATTCCTTACCTTGTACACTGTGGTCTCCTAGGGTTCGTTTCAGTCAGAAGCCTTCCACTGGAGCAGGTCGGGTCTAGTGGTGCAGCCCTTCAGTTCCCAGTCCTTAGCCCCTTCAATGGATTCCCACAACTCAAGCTTCCTCTCTCTAACTTCCTCTCTCTAACCCACTTTCTCTCTCTATAAGATCAGTGCACTAGGTTCTCTACTGATTTCAGATCTGCACATATGGAGAATGCATATATGGAGATATACATATCTTACATTTCTCTTGCCCTTTTCATCTCCCCAAATGCATGATTATTTTGCATGCAATTTGGTTGGGAGAGAGGTTTCATCATGAGACTATAGGCATGATGGCTATAGCATGATGTAATGCTGAGGTGTTGCATGTTTGGCTATTGGTCACTTTGGGGAGAGGTCAAATCTGATTGCTATTTATATATATATCTTTGCATATATATGCACAAAGGTGCTCTTAGCTTAGTTGGTAAATTTTTGGTAACAATAATCATGCCCCCTTGGTCAAGGGTTCAAGTCCCCCCTTGGCCACACTTTTGGCTATTTTTCCCTATTTTAGGCTTAGGCCCTGTTTGGCTGCGCATTAATGCAGTTTCACTATTTCCTACTTAACTTTTATTCTGTGACTTATCTTTCGACGCCGTTTCTTCTGGTCAACTCCTAATTAGGTTAGCTTCTTAATTATTCTTTATGTTTGGTTCAGATAAATGATTAGTAACTAATCATTACTTAATTAGGGTCGGGGTGTTACATCCTTCCCCCCTTAAAATAGTTTTGTCCTCAAAACTCGAGTGTTCTTATTTTCAGGGTTTTAGTCTCCTTACGTTATTTCGGTCTATCACATTCATGTGTTAAGTAGTCGAAAATAAGCTACAAGTCTATATGCAGTAATGTAAGCATTAAGATATGTACCTAATTGACATGTTGAAGGTTGTGCAGCATTAGAATATATGTTGAACACTCGCCCGTACCTCATAGGTTCTTTGCCTCCTCCTGGTTTTTCAGTAGTTGCAGCCTGCACTTGTGGCGTAGTAGATGAAGCTATCGCGGTAGGCTCCTTGACAGCTGAACTTCCTTGGGGACAATCTTTGATAAGATGCCCACGTAGGCCACATCTGTAGCAGACTCCTGAATACTGTCGACAGGGCGCAAAGTGCTTCTTCTGACAAGTAGGGCAAGTAGGAATCTCTCCTGACTTCTGGCTACCGTCACTCTTATCATTGACAGTAGTCATACTCTTGGTTCCTGCCTTTGTCTTTTTCATTTGTTGGGAAGTGGCGCCTACTTTATTTTTGTCCTTCTTTTGAGATAAGGCATTACCCGCTCTCTCAAAAATCTTAGCACGATCTACTACTGCATTATATGTAGGGAGTTCGAATGGCTCAAGTCGGTATCTGATACTATCCTTGAGGCCAGCTTCAAATTTCCTAGCCTTCAGATCTTCGGTTTGGACCATGTGGGGTGCAAATCGGGCTAATCTCATAAACTTAGTCTCGTATTCAGCCACTGTCATTGTTCCCTGGGTCAGAATTGCAAACTCTGTTATTTTTTGGTTTTTCAATGACCTTGGAAAGTATTTTTCATAAAACACTTCTAGAAATCTTGTCCAGGTCATTGGCGGCTCCCTTTCTTTCTCCAGCAGCCACCACTCATGAGCTCCATCCTTAAAGGTAAAAGTAGCAAAAGAGACCTTTTGCTCCTCAGTACATGTCATAACCGTAAATATACGTTCCATCTCCCGAACCCATGATTCTGCATCGATTGTCGTATCTAGACCGTCAAATCTAGGGGGTTTAAAACCTTGGAACGTTTTATAACTCGTCGTGTTGACTGTTTCAGTAGGTTGTCCTGGATTTGGTTGTGGCTCAGGATTTTGCACCTGTTGGGGCGCTCTGACTTGTGCTTGCATGTTAACTATGTTCTGAGCCATTGCCTCTAGTATATGTTCAACTCGGTCGAGTCTGTCATTTGAATTCCTCGCGTTTCTTCTGGTGTTTACCATTTTGCTGAAAAACACATATTTCTGTTAGTTTTTCATCATCGCATAAGGTCTTCATTTACTTATCTCATGTTTCGAGGTTTATTATATATCACTATCTCTGATTCTGTGGTGTTTTATAACCTACATTTATTTCTTGTCTTCATTACACTACCTTATCTAACTACGGGTCCCATACCCCGTCTTCGTTTCGTATCACATACTTCATATCTCTATTTCATGTACTACGGGTCCCATACCCCGCCTTTACTTCACGTCACATACTTCACATATCTGTATCCTATAACGCGGGTCCCATACCCCGCCTTCACTTCACGTCACATACTTCACATATCTGTATCCTATAACGCGGGTCCCATACCCCGCCTTCACATTTCGTCGCACACTTTACATATCTTAGGCAGCCTAAAGTCTACCTAACTTATGGTTCCGTTCCTAATTCCTCTAATGTCACTAAGTTTGTTTTAGTTAACCTAGTGCTCTGATACCACTCTTGTGGTATCAGAAATCTAAAATTTTTTTTTTTTTTCCAACCTTTGCTCTGATACCACTCTTGTCACGACCCGAAACCCACCCTGTGCGGATCTCGGATCGCGACCGCCGCCTTCAGGCCCGGGAGCCTGAGGGCAAGGCAAAACATGGGCGACGGTATCGAATAGCGGTGCGGCCTTGATTTGCGGAAGCGTGAAAACCCTTTTCTTTTTTTTTGTTTATAAAAATCCTTTAAAAACTTTCGCACAGCCGTCCGGTACTGTCGCTCTTCATAGCGGTACACATGAATAATCACATCAGAGCATACTAAAAATTAAAGTCTTATACATAATACATATTCGAATGCCTCAAGGGCTTAAGTACATATTTGGTTGCCTCTTGGGCTTAAATACATAATTGTCCAAAAGTACGACATCAAAATTCGACTGACCATAGGCCCTAATACTTCCCAAAAATATCTCCAGAATCCTAATGGAGCTGCCTATCATTTCTCCCCAAATTGGGCGAGGGTCCACCCATCGTCATCACCTGAAAAATGTTAGGGAATGGGGTGAGCTTCGAAAAGCCCAGTGAGTAATTCTAACATCTGTCATGGGTTTCAATTGGTAGTGGTTTCGCACGTGAGAATTTTGTAAAATACTCACTACCAATTGCTCGTATACTTGGAACATAGAGTACATGCATTCTTTAAACAATGACTTTGAAACATTAAAGTATTCAAGCTAACTTGTACTTTCGAAATAAAGTATATGAATTTCAAATCATGTAAATATGCATGGTGAAAATGAGGGAAAAAGCCTGCTTCCATTTTCAACACACACCTTATCACTTTCATTAACAGAATCCGTTTCGAACCAGATTCCCATTTTACTTTCCGTGGAGATATCTCATATGCCTGGGGGATTAGATCCTGCTACCTGGCATTTATTCGTATCGTAGTTGGGTTCCTAAGAAACCCGATAGAAATCCGTGGTGCTTATGCACAATTTATCTTGCATTTAAAAGCATTTAACCCATAATTCCTTCGTGTGGATGCATTTAAAAGCATTCAAAACATACAGTTCATAATCTCATGATAGGGTATTGAAATACGTGAAACATGTAAGTTCAGGATATATAATAACATTTGAAATCGAAATTTTAGACATGCAGAAGTATATCTCAGAGAACAGTAGTAAATTATTCAGAAAGCATGTCATAACAGAATATTTAAAACGGAATTGTGTAAAGACAGAATTTGATATTTAAAACATCATTCAAATCCGTGGAATTAAATCTCCACTTCAAATGTGAGGTTACTCACCTTGATTCCCCGGGTTTGCACTACTGGTGGGCTTTTCCCTTTCCTTTGTATTTCCTAAGAAAATTATAAAGAACTCGTTAACTTCACATTTACCTTAAATCGTTACCTATTCATGCTCTTTCATTTAATTTTAGGCCTGACGTATTCTAACTTCTTAGGATTGGTCTTACTAGTCAACTTGTGGTGACTTGATGAGTTTTATTTTTCACGTGACTAAATTTTCAGTGCCTATTTTGGCGTTATGGACTTCACCGTTGGGTTTGGAATGTCCGACATAGTCAAAATAGACTATCTGTTAGTTTCATTTGGGCTTCGGATACCATAGGGGTAGTTTGGTCATTTCGCGTGTCATATCTTTCGGAGTCCTGTCTCGTGAATCGGACCTCACTGTTGATCTCAGAAGGCCCAAGAAAATAAGATTACACTAATAACTTGTCTTATTTGGGCATCGACTATATTAGGGGCAATTTGGTAATTTGTACTTTAACGTGTCCTAATTTTTGGAGTCTCGTCTCATAAAACGGACCACGCCATTGAGTCCAGAACGTCCAAAATAGTCAAAATTCACTATTCATTTACTTTATTCGGACTCCGTTTGACTTATTTATGACCTAGGGGTAATTTGGTCATTTTTATTTAATTAATAAATTAATTAAATAATTTAATTTATTATTTATTAATTTATCAGGGGCATAAATGGAATAAAATTCCAAAATCTGGGGCAGAGTTGAATTTCCAAAACTGTTGGGGTCATTTTGTAAATATTATAAACCTTGGTTTTTATTTATTTTAAATTTTCCTGTGAACCAGTGGGCTTTGGGTTTGAAACCCTAGACCGGTCGACCAACTGACTGAACCAGCCGGTCCAGTCCACTTCAGGAAAACCGGAATGCCATAGCTGTAACACCCCGACTTTGTATAATTAATAATTAAATAATTAATTATTAATTAGTACCGGCTTAGGGAATAATTAAGGAAAATTAACCTTAATCTCCTGGTGGTCACACTAGACCAATAGAACAATTAAAACATGTTCTGGAATAGGGTACAATACCTGAACCTAAATGCCAATTAATTAGGTGAAATAGTGTCAATTTAACACTGACGGAATTCGAATTAATTAACTACGGAAATTCCAAATGACTAATAAATGACACGGAACCTCTGACATTGAAGATAACGGAATTAGGAACTGACCGGAACAAACCGCATCGAAAAAGGAGTTACAGATTGAGAGTTAAGGCCAAAACAGTGAAACTGGAATTTAGCGACAACCAAACAGGGCCTTAACCAGAAAATAAGAGAAAATGGTCACTTGGGAGGCCAAGGGGAATTGAACCCTTGACCTACCAAGGTAAGCAACTTTGTCTCAAAAAGTTACCAACTAGGCTGTTGGTTACTTTGTGCATAAATACAGCAATATATGTATATAACCTATAATCTGCTCAAGCCACCACCCAAATTGGCCAATGGCCTTGCATGCATTCCCTTCATCATAGCCCTCCATCACCTCCATCAAGTCAGCAGTCACAAACCCACTAAGGGTAGAGATACACTCATATGTGTATAGCCCTATATGTACATATATATATAAGCTATAACTTGCATCAATTCTCCCTTTAGAGAATTCTGAAAATACAGAATTGTGTGAGTGTGTGTGTGCATACGTGAGGGACTGTGAGAGAGGGTGAAGTGTGGAGAGAGAGAGAGAGAAGGGAGATTGTGCATGCAAGTGAGAGAGGAAATTGGCAATTGAAGTAAAGGCTTGAAGTTGAAGTTCATGACCCGAGGAAGCTTGAGGAGCACTGTGAGGATTCTGGACTGAGCCACTGAGAGAGAGAGGGTCACTGTTGAAGGTAAATTTCCAAAATTTGCCTCATTTCTTATTTTGATTTTTGGAACTGTTTTGATGGGTTATTGAGGGTATAGGCTGCATGCATGCATTTATATCGATTCTAGGATGTATATTATGTATGCTGTGAGAGTCATAAGTGTCGGGTTGGCCAAAAACCATGAAACCCGAAACCAACCTCCATTAAAGGACCTTGAAACACCAAGTCTGATTTGACCGAAACAGTTTTAGATTTGGCATATTGGAACTCAGAATAGACCCCAAGGGGACCTTAAACACCATGATCCGCGACCCTAGAACTCACCACAGCCCATCGAATTTAAAAATAAAGCCACGGGTCAAAAATACAATCTGCCAAAACATGCAACCAAACCGAAATATAAAAACTAGAACTTGAACCTTATGATCCGTAGATCATTTAGCAACAAACCGCATTGGAAACGGTTGAGGCATGAAGGTTTCGTACCGAATTGCAGGTTCGGTTATCCTCTGTTGAACCGAGCCATTGTGCTTGATTGGAAGCACCAAATCGATGCCAATTTGTTGGCTTGACATCCAGAGATATAATGGGATGGATGGCAGTTGAAAACCATGTGTCAAAACTCACGAAATAGAAGCTAAAAATCTGCAGAAAATAGGGCAACATCGAGTCAGTTTGTGGAGAAGACGGAGTTGACTCGGCCGAGTCGACCGAGTCGATCGAGTCGAGATGGGTTGGGCCGAGCCAACTCGGACACGTGTCTGTCCCAGGGACTGCCACTGCATTAATAAAGCTACGTCGTTTTGAGTAAACTAGTTTTTTAAATTATTTTAGGGCTGACGTCATCGTGACGTCAGCAATGTAACAGGACCGGTCAGAACCGGACTGAACCGGACCGGTTCAGTTGCAAGGAGACTGAACCCTTTGGTTCAGTTTTGAACTTTTAAAGATTTGCAAACTGACCCCCACTGTTTGACAGAATTACACTAAGGCCCAGATTTTGAAAATCTTATGCAATTATACCCCTGAAAAATTAATTAAAATAATAAAATAATTATTTAATTATTTTATTAAAAGGGAATAATTACTATAATGCCCCTGGACCTTAAACAAGTCAAACCAAGTCCGAATTTAATGATTAAATAGTGTATTTTCACTATTTCAAGCATTCTGGACTCAATGGTACAGTCCGATTTTGGAAATACAGTCCCGAAAAATACAGACCCGTAAGTGTTAAATGACCGAACTACCCCTAATGGTACCCAGACCCAAATAAAAATATCAGATAGCCTAATTTGACTATCTCGGGCATTCTGAACTCAACGGTGAGGTCCGTTTAATGAACCGAGGTCCCGAAAAATACAGACACGTAGGTATAAATGACCGAATTGCCCTTAATAATACCCAGGGCCAGTTAAACATAACAGATAGTCCAATTTCACTATGTTGGACACTCTGGACCCAATGGTGAGGTCCATTTTATGTACTGACGTGCCGAAAAATACGACGCATGAAATTACCAAATTACCCCTAATACCGTACGAGACCTAAACAAAGTCCGATCGGGACGAAACTGATAACGGTAGGAGCCCAGACACTGGTGAGACTGTATACTTGATTAAATGACGAATCGGGGTCAGAATTACACAAAACATAAAATGACCAAAATACCCCTGAGCACTGTAAGTGCCAAGTAGAGGTCGAATAAAGGTCAAACTGATATGATAAATTATCATAGGGATAATTATGAACACTGAAGGGCTAAATAAGACTCCGAGACAGTCAACGCGTAAAACGAGAAATGACCGATGTGTCCCAACGATCTAAAGCAGATACCAAATGAAGTCCAAGGGACTTACAAATTTATACATGAGATATATGGGACGTTCTGAGGACCATGATAGGGTCCCGGGCAAAAATGACAAAATTACCATTTTGCCCCTAAGACTAAATAAGTACCCAACTGATACCGATTAAAGTCTAAAAGACTTAAAACTTCATATATACGATATATGGGATATTCTGAGGACCATAACAGGGTCCGGGATAAGAATGGCAAAATTACCATTTTGCCCCTATGGTTAAAATGAGAACCTAACTAATACCGATTGGAGTCCAAAGGACGTAGAACTTTGTACTTAAGATATAAAGACTATTTCGAAGACCACGACAGGGTCCGGGACAAGAATGGTAAAATTACCATTTTGCCCCTAAGGTTGAATGAGTGCCTGACTGATAACAATTGAAGTCTAAATGACTTAGGATATAATCCTAATAATTGCTAAGCCTAATTAAAGAATGAAATAGCCTCGGGTGAGACCCAATGGAAGGGCGATAGGCTACTAGGCTATCTTAGGTAATCCGATAGACACCTAAGATGGCGAATAAGACCTGAATGGATGAATTCTGATCTATCTATGATTAATGATGATTATTCAGGATGTACAAGGATGTACCTGAAACAATGTTTGAAGGTTGTCAGATTATTTGCGCAAGGAGATAAACCTAAAAGTTTGTGAGTAACTTCTGACACTGTTTTGATACTGTCCCTTGATTTATTGATCTGTTTTGAATGCAATTATTTAAGTGCAATTATTCAAATGCATGCCTTTTCGTACTATATCACTTATGACATGGTTTTAGTCTTTTTAAATACTTGACTATATTCCTGATCCCTGTGCTAGCATCCCGTACTGTTTTGCCTGTTTTGAACTGTTGAGATAAATGGATGTATTGAACCATTATTCCCGAAATGATTAAACTAACCATGTGATATAGGCAAAGAACGATATTTTGTCGTACCGTACTACTTGTATAGTATACTGTCTAAATACTATATTGTTTAAATGTACGTACTTAATGTAGGCCCTTTGCACTACATTTCACGCGATGTGATTGTGTCCTTTGAATTAGGAATTCCGTTCAGTTCGGTTATGTGTTATCCGTTAATGCTATGTCTATGTCCCTGATTGATACGTTCGATTCCGTTGTGTACCGCCGGTCGATAATAGGTCTGTTTGGATTGATGTATTGTCCAGTTCCGTTATGTTCTACCCGTGATGACATGCCCCTGTCTTGATTAAAACGTTGTTCAGTTCGGTCATGATTCGTTCCGCTAGTGATATGTCTCCGACTTGATTGTTATACCGTTTCTACTCAGCTCCGTTATGTTTCGTTCCGTTCATGATGTGCTTGTGTCTTGATTAGTATATTGTTTTTGTTCAGTTCCGTTATGTTCTAGCTATTGAAGGTATGCTTTCGTCTTGATTGATGTCTTGTTCAGATCCGCTATGTTTTAGCTGTCGATGATATGCCTCTGTCTTAATTGACTTATTGTTCCCACTCAGTCTCAGTTGTGATTCGTTCCGTTAATGAAGTGTTTGTGTCTCGATCGATATATTGGCAATGGTTATTGTTTTGGTCCGATTGGTTATGTTATGTTCCGATTCGTTTGTACTGTTTGTGCAATCTTGTTCCATTGTACTAGACTGCTTATGAAATGGATTTAGAAAATGGTTATTTTGAAATGATTAAATTATCCACGTGCCTTGGAAGCAAGGACTGGTTTTGAAACCCATGATAGGGAATCTGTGTTACTCACTGGGCTTATTTAAGCTCACCCCATTATTCTGACATTTTTCAGGAATTACCTCCATTGGATTAGAAGGTACTATGACATGACGTGAATAGGCCAAGTGGCATTGCAAATAAGGATCAGATGGCACTGATTTGTAGAGAGTTACATTCTTGTGAATCGAATCCGTATATCCAGGTAAGTGATATGATACGACTAACTTGATTGACATGCACTAGATATTGGAACATGGCTCATGGAACTAAATGGTACTCTAGAGATATTAGATCTGCTATGTTGTTATATGCTTGATTTTAGATATGCTCTGAAATTAGAATTGTTGACTGACTGGATTTAGTCTTGCTCTGTGATACATATACTTATGATGGATAAGTGAGTTGCATTCCCGTGATACAAAGAAAAAGTTTTAAATTCCGCTGCATCTGACCCTACAGTTGGAGTGCAATTCGTCGGAAAGTTCAGAATTTGCCTTTGGTTGGTCGCGTCGCGACCGACTGGCAGTCACGTCCTCGACATCCGCGTAGGGTGGGGTTCGGGATGTGACAATAGCCCTATTAAACCCCTTATCCCTGATTTGGTTAACTCAAAATCTGATTTTAATTGACAAAACCCGTGACCAAACAAGCCATCTCTAGGTTTTAATTTAAAACGTTTAAATCAAAACGACACAGTTTTGATTAAACGGTGGCACGGTCTCGTCTTGACACGTGTTAGAGTCGATTCAGTGGGTCTAAACGGGTTGGACGAGTCGACTCAGTCGACTCGTCGTCTTCTTCATCGAACAGTGGACTGTTGCCCTAATTTCTGGGTTTCTTTCCTTTCTATTTCGTGTGTTTTGAAACACTGATTCTCTCTGTTC
This sequence comes from Nyssa sinensis, assembly GCA_008638375.1. Taxonomy (NCBI): domain Eukaryota; kingdom Viridiplantae; phylum Streptophyta; class Magnoliopsida; order Cornales; family Nyssaceae; genus Nyssa; species Nyssa sinensis. The sequence goes on from CM018031.1 coordinate 37,159,513, forward strand.
TTAGTCGATACACGTTCCTAAGGGTTTGGCCTACATCTTGGCATTCATTTGGGGTCGTGTAGCTAATCCAAATGCTCGGTCTAAAACATGATAGCCGAACTGGATAATTTGACAATAAACCATCATCTCGCAACCATTTTCAATGGGGTTGGGTTCTGTGTGATCCTTAGGGCATGGGGGTTCCTTTCCTATTCTCAAAGTCGAGCTTAGAAGTGTCAAGCAAGAATTTGGTTTCACGACCGAAACCTGCAACTCGATATTAAGGGCTCATTTCTTAGGTTTCAAGGTCGTGGGTTAGTGGTTTAGGAACCCTAGTGAGGTCTAATTTAAGGCTAGATAACCCATTTTAGGTTTTGTGCAAGTTGATTCAGACCTGCACAATCCGAGGTCCTTCCATGGCGGTTTTGCTTTCGGGTTGATGGTTTGGCAGTTCTGTTGGTCCAAACGGTTCACGACCAACCCAGTTTTTATTGTTAAGTCTTCCTACATGCATTAACAGTCCCAATAGAATGAAACAATGGCCGAAATTCAAAGAGAAAATGCTTAGAAAAATTTTGAATTCCTTACCTTGTACACTGTGGTCTCCTAGGGTTCGTTTCAGTCAGAAGCCTTCCACTGGAGCAGGTCGGGTCTAGTGGTGCAGCCCTTCAGTTCCCAGTCCTTAGCCCCTTCAATGGATTCCCACAACTCAAGCTTCCTCTCTCTAACTTCCTCTCTCTAACCCACTTTCTCTCTCTATAAGATCAGTGCACTAGGTTCTCTACTGATTTCAGATCTGCACATATGGAGAATGCATATATGGAGATATACATATCTTACATTTCTCTTGCCCTTTTCATCTCCCCAAATGCATGATTATTTTGCATGCAATTTGGTTGGGAGAGAGGTTTCATCATGAGACTATAGGCATGATGGCTATAGCATGATGTAATGTTGAGGTGTTGCATGTTTGGCTATTGGTCACTTTGGGGAGAGGTCAAATCTGATTGCTATTTATATATATATCTTTGCATATATATGCACAAAGGTGCTCTTAGCTTAGTTGGTAAATTTTTGGTAACAATAATCATGCCCCCTTGGTCAAGGGTTCAAGTCCCCCCTTGGCCACACTTTTGGCTATTTTTCCCTATTTTAGGCTTAGGCCCTGTTTGGCTGCGCATTAATGCAGTTTCACTATTTCCTACTTAACTTTTATTCTGTGACTTATCTTTCGACGCCGTTTCTTCTGGTCAACTCCTAATTAGGTTAGCTTCTTAATTATTCTTTATGTTTGGTTCAGATAAATGATTAGTAACTAATCATTACTTAATTAGGGTCGGGGTGTTACAAACCTGGCTGCTCTATATTGATGGGTCGTCAACTGATCAAGGCTCAGGAGTGGGCCTAGTATTACAGTCCCCTGATGGGCTCTCATCAAAAAAAGCAGTCAGTTTGGGATTCAGAGCTTCCAACAATGAAGCAGAATACGAAGCCCTAATCCTAGGCATGAAGTTGGCTCTGGAATGCGAAATTCAAAACCTTAAAGTCTTCTCAGATTCCCAATTGGTGGTAAGCCAAGTCCTGGGAGAATTCTCCATTAAAGATGACAGGATGCTTCGGTACTCCGAACTGGTGAACTACTTGAAGCACTCCCTCCAGACGTTCACTATCCAGAATATAGAAAAAAGCCAGAACTGCAGGGCAGATGCTTTGGAAAACATGGCGTCCTGCTTAAAGTTAGAAGGGAACTCCACAGTAAAAATTTCCTACCAGCCAAGACCCAGCATAGAGGAAACCCAAGTTGCCCAAATTACTGAATAGCCCCAGAACTGGATGACCCCCAATCCTCCAGTACCTAGAATTCGGGCTCCTTTAGGAAGATAAAAACAAAGCAAGGAGAATCCGAATCAGAGCGGCTCGGTACCTGATCCTGAACAACAAGCTTTACAGAAGGTCTTATTCTCAACCCCTGTTAAAATGCTTAGCTCTAGAAGAATCACAATATGTCTTGGCTGAAATACATGAGGGTATTTGCGGGAATCATAATGGGGGAAAAACGATAGCTCACCGAGCTCTAACTCAGGGCTATTATTGGCCTAGCATGCTAAGGCAGGCTAAGGAGTACGTCCAAAAGTGCGACAAATGCCAAAAGTTTGCTCCATATCAATACCAGCCTCATCACGAGCTCATCCTGATTACTAGTCCTTGGCCTTTTGCTCAGTGGGGGATGGACATCGTGGATCCATTACCCAAAGCCCCACCAAACAGGAAGTATCTTTTGGTAGCCATTGACTACTTCTCTAAATGGGCCGAAGCTGAACCTCTAACACACATCATAGAAAAGGAAGTTGAAAACTTCACCTGGAAGAATATTGTCTGCAGGTTCGGTATACCACGTGTGATCATCTCTGACAATGAGACGCCGTTCACCGGTAAAGGCTTCAAGAAATTTTGTGAAGATCTCAACATCAGATAACACTTTGCCTCTCCAGGCCATCCACAAGAAAATGGGTAAGTGGAGGTCACCAACCGAACGATCCTTAATGGATTAAAGAAAAGGTTGGAGCAGGCCAAAGGAAAGTGGGTGGAGGAACTCCCCGGTGTTCTTTGGGCCTACAGAACAACCAGAAGAACTCCTACCTCTGAAACTCCCTTTTCACTGGCCTATGGTACAGAAGCAGTAATCCCGGTTGAGATCGGTATGCCACTTTTAAGGACTGAAGCCTTCGAACAAGAATCCAATGATCAGCAGCTGACAGAAAATTTGGATTTACTTGAAGAAAAAAGAGATCAAACCAGCATCAGGATGAAAACCTATCAGCAGAGAATGGTCAACAAATCCAAGGTGTGGCTCAAGATGGTTAGCTTTCAAGTTGGAGACTTTGTTTTAAGAAGAGCTTTTCCAAACACCAAGGATCCCATTATGGAAAAGTTGTCACCCAACTGGAAGGGCCCTTACAGAGTGACAAAGGTTGTTAGGCTTACCACCTACTGGCTAGAAGACATGATGGGGAAGCCTATTCCTAGGCCTTGGAATGTAGAGCATTTACGGAAGTATTATCAATAAAGATGTTTCTTTCTTTTTAATACCTCCATAAGATGTTCATAATGCACAAGCCTTCAGAGTCTGGTCCATCTATAATGCACAGGCCTTCAGAGCCTGGTCCATCCATAATGCACAGGCCTTCAGAGCCTGGTCCATCCATAATGTGCAGGCCTTCAGAGCCTGGTCCATCCATAATGCACAGGCCTTCAAAGCCCGGTCCATCTATAATGCACAGGCCTTCAGAGCCGGGTCCATCCATAATGCACAGGCCTTCAGAGCCTGGTCCATTTACAATGCACAGGCCTTCAGAGCCTGGTCCATTTACAATACAAGGGCCTTCAGAGCCTGGTCCATCCATAATGTACAGACCTTCAAAGCCTGGTCCATTTACAATGCACAGGCCTCCAGAGCCTGGTCCATCCATAATACACAGGCCTTTCGAGCCTGGTCCATCTACAATATACAGATTCTATGATCCAGTCCATCTAAAGATAGAAGTTCCAAACATCTTCAACTAAAGTCCGACTACTATTTACACAAGTTTCCTAGATCGAAATACCTCAGAGCTGATACTTAGATTAATTGGCTTACGAACCAGCAAGCAACGAATACTACAGTACCAAGCAGGCTTAAAGTACTTTGGCTCAAGGCTTCAAGTTTTATGTAAGTTTCTTTGATCTACTCTTATAACATACAGAAGAGTTATTCATCAGAAGTGCACGAGAAGGTGTTTTAACTCCAAAAAAGCACATCCAAACACAAAGTACATCAGATTTGAGGAGAAGGAACTCAATTTTATTGATGATTCAGAAAATTTACATCAGTACAAGAAGACTGGAAATAAAACAAGTACACGAAAGACATCACTACATTTTACAGAAGTGATAACAAAGACATCACTACGTTTTTACAACATCATGGCTTTCTTCCTTGAATGAGAAAGGGACCCAAGTTCCAAACCTCCATTATCGCCATCGCTGGCTTCATTTGAAAGGAAGGAACCCTGAACCCCAATCTGCATCAACAAGCACCCAAGCCATTTCATCATCACTGTCACTAATATCAATACCAACGGATGATGAGGGCTTTGGGTCTCAAGAGGGCTCTGGGTCTCAAGACACCTCCATTCTCCACCTTCGTTTCCCTCAAATTCGGCATGACACCCCAGCCGGCTTGAGCAAGGGTCTCTACTAAGACACAAAGGGAAGGAGGCATCCCACCTTCGTCTTCATCACCAATGCTCTAAGCCTCGGTTGAATCAAAGAGGGTCCACCTCTAATCGAAGAAATCTCGACCGGATGCTAAGATGGACAAGAAGATCTTTGCTTCCTCTAATCCTTCCTTAGAGACTGAATCAAAGGAAAGGTTAACTCTCGACCACAGTTTACTCATTCCCAACTCGGACTGAAAATCGTCAATCATCTCTGAGCAACCGGTAAGCCTCTAAAAGACATTCAAATTCTCTACGACGAGGAACAGTCTGAGAGCAAAAGTAAAGAGATGGGGCACAACCGTATGCTCCTCTCTCATATATATAGACCCTCGAAGCCCAAAAGTCACCTAGTTGGACCATCGCAACGGTTAAAAGAGGAGTTGGCCTCGAAAACCCAAAAGATAGCTATATAAATGAATGACGTATAAAGCTATCCTTTCGGATACATAGAAGACGGGATACAAGGCTTCCCCAAGCATACTGTACTGGTCAAACAAACAGAGTCCGATCTACCTTAATACAAAAGACCTTGGTTTAACGTACAGACCTTTCAGTCTTGGCCATTCCGTTGATCCCTGACAGACCACGTGTATAACAAAAGACCATCAGTTTGGATGTATCTTAGTCGTGGTCTGAATCACTTAAGAGGCAGAAGTCTCAGTCATCAGAGTGACAGATATGAGATACCAAATCTCTACTACAAAACTTGGGTTCAGAACGAACTGCCTCAGAATTCTTTAGAATTTACTCCCAATATATGTGACACAAGATTAGTATTAGATCCCTGCTTGTCTGATTGAAATTACCTTCCTATCTCGTCCAAAGAGGGAGAAGTAATCAGAATTAGTCTACAGTCATTATCTTATTGCAAATACAGCTCGGAAGACAACTGCCAACCGTTAAAAAGCTAGCCTGGAGGGCTCCAGAACAGCTGCACTTGCAACAATTTCTCACATCGACCATAAATTCAAAGGACCAACATACTACACAGCAATGCAACGTAATACTACGTGGTTCAACCAAACACAAAAGAAAAGGGATGAAGACATTTGAGAAAGAAAACATTGTTTCATTCAACAAAAATATTCTATTACATTGGAGGTTCAAAAAACTAAGCAAAATACATATATCCTAAACCTGATCAGCAGAAGCAGGCTCAACAGCCGGGGAAGGATCGGTAGGAGCAACATTAACCATCTCACTCCGGACGGCAACTTCAGTGGGATCAACAGGGGGATCGTCGATCACCTCTCTCGGAACGGCAACCTCGGGAGGGATAACCCCTGGAGGCACAATCGAGGATATGTCGAAATCAGGAAATTTGGCAAAGAACCCAGAGCGGAAGTTGTTAAAGCCAAACATGATCAGGTTGTTGAGCATTCCTTCTAGTTCCATCTTTATTTCTGTCTCGTTCTCTAGCTTGGCCTGCTCCACTGCATCCTCAAGCTTTTGGTGATAGAGGTACCGTATGCTTTCCATCTCCCTCTAAAGCCTCTTTGCCTACTGAACAGAAAGATTCTTCTCTGACTCCATGACAGCCAGAGAATTCTGGGACTCCTTCTGCCTCTCCGAAGCTTCATGAGCCTCAGACCTAGCAGTACCGAGCTGAAGCCTAACTTCGTCCAGCTCGGCCTGAAGTTTGTCAACTTCCTCTGAAGGAGGAGAGACCTCTGTCAGAGCAGATAGGGTATGCAAGGTCTGTAGTATATAGAGCAAACAGTTCAGTACCCAGCCAAAAACACTTGGAAAAAGGGATAGAGACTCAAAGAACTTACCTTAACCTAGAGAGAAGCCAGATCAGCTAGAAGCTTCTCCGACTTCTGTGGCTTAAGTTTGATTGAGCCCTTGGCCCAAAAGTCCCTCAGAACCTTCTTGGCCGCCTGATTGACAGCACCGGGGGCCACTGAGGATGACGTCCCCTTACCCGCTTGGTTGGATGGGGCTAGGAGGGAGCACAGAAATAGGGGCAGGTGCCTCCCTCTCCCCCTCAGCAGGTTCAGGAGAGGTCGAAAGTAACCTCCTTCTTTTTGTCTAGAGGGGAGGGTCTACTGGGGAAAAAGCCTCCCCCACTGCCGCAGATGAAGATGGCTCGGTCTCCCACCTAGCCATCAGATCTTTTGTCAGCTCCTCAACACGTCCCTTGGCAGCCATTAACTTATCACGATTAACAATGGAGGAATGGTCTCGATTGTTGGGCTGTAAGAGCTTTTTGTATTGCTTCTGAAGCACGGGAGAAAAGCTCAGCCTCTTCCACACACTCCTATCTGCACAAAGGATACAGAGTTAATCAGCTCGACAATTGATGCACAAAACAAAATCAAAGCAGCCACGGGAAAAATTGGGTCTCACCCTTTGGCCCAGTGGTTCGAGGGAATATTGAAAGTTGGTCTTGGAAGTCCTCATATTCCCATCCTCCTTTTATGAAGAAATACCACTTCTTCCAGGTCTTGTTAGAGGAGAGCACGAAAGTAAGGGGTCTGAACCCATTATCAAAAAACATATAATAGAGGCCTTCCGACCTCATGTATTTTAGATCCATTTTACTACGGATCAAGTCAAGGGACACTTCAATATTATTCATATGCCCCAACACTATAAAGCTTAACAGATGTCTCCAACTATTGAGATTAAGGTCTGCAGGGCAAAGGTTGAACCAACAGAAGAATTGTTTTACAAGGTCGGGAAGGGGGAGTGTCAGTCCCATTTCAAACCAAGCCAAGTAAACACAAATTTCCCCCACTCTAACATCACGTGGGCAATCCAGAGCATCCGGGACCCTAAAAGTAACGTTCGAGGGGAGATTGAATTTCTCCCACAACTCTACTAACATACTCTCGATAATTGCACTCTCACCCTCCTCTCTACCGCCAGGTCGACCAGAGGTCTCACCGGCCCTATTTGGGGGTTCCTCGAATACGTCAACTATCCTAACCTCCGGACTGGAAGGGGGCTCTACCAATCTATTTTCAGCATCATCAATGGAAGGAAGGTTCACAAGTTGAAGTTGAGAAATGGTCCTAGAAGAACTGCTTGAACCAGAAGGTGACCTAGGGCCAGACATGGCGGACAAAGGAAAGTAACGAAGCAAAGGAAAGGGAATGTAAAAGGGGCTAAAAATCAAACCTAAAATTAAGAAAGGCTACAAACATCGGATATGCTTCGACCCTCGAAATGCGTCAACCGACGGTAACAGAGTCTCTGATACTGTAGAGGCAAGTGTAGAAGAAAGGCATAAAAAGTTCTTTCCCCTCTTTATATACATATTCGAAATATGAGCCCCCCAAGCCGATTCGACACGACGGTTGAGGGTAATGATGGCTTCTCAAGTATCGACTACGCAATAAATGACCCATTAAACAGACGTCTCGAAAAATGGAGAAACAAAACGTGTGACTCTTCATAAAGCCCATAGCCCTAGTTACGCCCTAGCTCCTAACTAGGGCTCGGGGGGGGAGTAGCTGATATACCACAAACAGATGCACCAATCACCTTGAGACACGTGTGCTTATAGAACTGATAAACTAGATCATACAGAGCAGGCGTAGCCTCCAGGGCATTCTCTTACACATATCCTCCAGACCTTTCTCTGGGCAATATTCACTCAGTATTTTGTATGGTTTCGACCTTGTTGTTTCCTTAACGACTGCCGAACAGGGAATAAGGAAACAGTCTTCAACACAAAAACAAACTTCAACAAGGAAACTACTATCTATGATTATCTCTATCTACGGTGCAATACTCCACAAAGTAACTACAATTTCCGATGATCAAATACCTATATTAACGGCTCCGAATCCTAATCAACTTAGGAAGGCCACAGACTATAAATTAAACCCTACAGGTACGCTTTATTTTCATGCTCATTCTTTGGCTTTCAATACAGTCTTTTCAATTCAGTTTACTTAAGCATCGGAACAGCTACCGCCGGAGCCAATCCGATGGCCCTCTGATCCCCCTTTTGAGTGTTCTACAGGTCTTAGAGCCCGGATTTCTTGCGAGCCGAAAAGTGCAGCATCACCTCTGAAGCCATTCACTTAAAGTTTCAGTGTTTTCTTGCTCTTTAATTTTTGCTTCAGCAAGTTGTGCCTTCGTTGGGGTTTTATACATGAACGGCCTAACTGAAACGATTTCGGTTGACCTGGCAATCCTTATTTTCATGGCAATCACTTTCTGTTGCCATAGTAAGTCCTCCATGAACTCTTGTTGCTTTTTATCCGTTGCTCTCTGAGCTTTGGTCATAATTGTGAACTCCTTCTGTTTCTTATCCATTATGGTCTACTTGTATATTTTAGCCTAAAACACAATTTAGCGTGTTAGAGAAATCAATTTTATTTTAAAATTTTACTCTTCTGGTAGCTCCATTAACTTTAATTTAAATTTAATTACTTCACATGTTTCTGTATTTTACTTCGAAATACGAGCCTTAGTTTAGTACCTCGGCAATGTTCTAGTTTATAGCCACTTGACTGATGCTATTCATCAAATTTTATGTCTCTTTATTTTAGACACTTCTTTTGGTCAAATAGACTCTACCATTGAGTCTGGAACATCGAAGAAAGTCAATTTAGGCTTTCGCAAAACTCTGTTTGGGTTTGGTAGCCGGAGGGGCATTTTGGTCATTTTACACTTTTACGGGTCTTTAATTTTTTGGGACCTCGTCTTGTGACATGGACCTCACCATTGGACTCAGAAGGTTTGAGATAGTAAGAATACACTAATAACTTGTTAATTTTGGTCAACGGGCATTTTTGACATTATTTATTTTAATTAATTAATTTAATTTCATTTATTTAATATATTAAATATATATTATATATTTAAATGTGGGAGAACAGGACACGGGATTGTCCTGTCTCCACACGGTTCGCATGCTTGGTTCTTGCCCCTTGATCTCTGGTTCGAATCCCCCCAGGTGCAGTGTACCTTTTTGTTTTTAATTTTTTATATATATTAATTACATAATATATATATATATATATATATATATATTTTTCTTTATACGTATAACGCGCGAGCGCGTGGCCAAGTGGAAAGAATTAGGTTTTGGTGCGTGGGGTCAGGGATTTGAACCCCAGGAACGGCGGTTCCTCATTTTTTTCTGGTTTTCTTTGAAACAAACGACGGATAAGGGCTTCAAACGTGGATAGGCTATCCTTGTCCGCGTTCCGTTTATTAAATTGGACCCTATTCAAGTAACCAAACAGCTAAATTCAGGTTTTAAAAACCTTTAAATAAAACGACGCAATTTCATTTATTCGGTGGCAGTTCTAGACGCTGTGTAATATCCCGACCCGGGATATAACATGTACACCGGGCTGGACCGGGCTATAAAATGAAATCCCGAATTATAAGCCGTTATATGACATAAATAAAAGTGGATGCGTAATAGACTGTATTGTTTAATTACGATGCATAGGTACGAGAGGCAAACAGTCACGGGTGTCCGGGTGCCATTGCACCAGAAGCCGAGTTTACTGAAAAACGTGCAAGTGAATATAGACGTATAAATAATTAAGGTAATCTAAGTGATTATGAATATTATATATACATATATATATATATATATATGTATACGGTTGCATATATATATATATATATAATAGGTATGTAAAGTGTGTGTCATGTGGGCCTTGCATGATGAGAAGGTGGCAAAGCCACCGAGTGGGAAATCAGCAAGAGAGGGCCAGGTGTGCAAGTGTGCATACATGTGAATTCTTGCAACAAAAGGCAGAAATAGTGAGGTGCCGTGTGTGCATGGATATGCTGCCACCGCAGCTACAGGTGGCAAGGGCCACCGACTAGGGGGTCGGTTAAGGGAAGAAAGAAAGGGTTAGTGGAAGAGAGAAAAACTGAAATGTAGGAAAAGAAGGAAATCGAGGCGCAAGAAGTTAAAGAGAGAGAGAACCGATTTAAGCAGTTGAAGGAAATCAGCAACTAAAACAGGTAACCAAATCTTGCTGTGTTGCGTAGATTCTTCTTGCATGCTATTGTGAATTGGTAGGACTCGAAACAGGAAAGAAAAACAAGGAAAACCAGAACTGGGTTTACGGTTGGAAATGGTGATTTAAAATAGGTGAACCTAAATAGAAATTTGAACCCTAATATGAATAGGAAATTGCTCCAGGATCTCAAAACATTTTGAATCACTTTAAACGGTTGGAAAATGGCCATCTTATGGCCGATTATCCAGTCACCGGTGTAACGCCGGAAAACTGGGAATGGGTGCGTGAAACCGATGATGTTGGAGGTTAAAACCAGTCCTAAAATGTTCCTTACAATCTTAGAATTCATTTGGGAAGAAAAACAGTAAATTTTGGACGTAAAACCACGAAGATCCGTGAGGAAATGCACTGTTCCGGCGACCGTGGCCGGAAAACCCACCGGAGAAGACGACCGGATTATCGGGGGCTTCTTCGGGTCAGGATGGGACCGGGTTTGGGTCGGACCGGGTCGGGACCCGACCGAAAATGAATAGGGGCAGTGATGCTATGTCGTTTTGAATGTAAATTTAAAATAAATTGGGCTTGTTTGGTCACGGATATAAGGGATTGGAATTGGGTTGGGGTTGTCCAAACCGTGGATAGGGTGAGAGAATTGGATATCTCAATCCGGTTCTCTGAAGTTAACTGAACCGGTTGGATCACAGTGGAATGGAACCGGTTTAGGGTTTCTGGTTCTGAACCAACTGGTTCAGACCACAACTCTGGCTATTTACATTTTGAACCCGAAAGTCATAAATAATTCCACTAAGGCCCAACAGAGAAATGTTAATTTTACAAAAATACCCCTGACTCAAAAGTGGGTCAAACGAGGTCCAAATAGGGCAAATGAATAGTCAATTTTTATTATCTCGGATGCTCTAAGTCCAATGGTGAGGTCCGTTTCACGAGACGGGGCCCCAAAAGATAAAGACATGTAAAAATGACCAAAATACCCTTGCTTCGAAAGTGAGCAAATGAACTTCGATTGAATTAAATAACTAGTGAATTTTTATTATTCTGAACCTTCCGAATCTATTGGTAATGTCAAAATTATGAAAAGAGGTTCCGAGAACAACGGACATATAAAAGTCTAAATAAGTATTAGAAATACTGATCATAGCAAGGCATAGAATTTGGTGAATAGAAATTATTCTGAAACGTATTTACTGATATATAGGGAACTCAACGGGAAAAGGCAAACCTACAGGAGACTGATTTAGCAACGCATTAGAGGTAAGTAGATACCCTTTCTCTTCCATGTGGTGTTATCAAGCCAAGTTCATTCTTTTACTGCCAAACTTGTACTCCTGAGCGTATCTGGTGTTATTGTCTCCACAATGTGATATTGTTCTATCTGGTGGACATTGATTTATTGTTGTACTATTGTTATCATGTTGAACCGTGTGATGTTTCCATTTAAATGATGATATTCCATTTCTATATACTCCTATGGAATCATTTATGATCAGGAAATGTTTATGTATACTGGATTTGTGCTCAGTCACAATATCCATCTGATGCTTTTAAATACACTAAAGACCTTCGGGTCGAGTCCGTGAACGGACATATGGCCATACACTGGAATGCACTGAAGGGGGTAAACCGGGCCCCCAAGGACCGAGGGCATATCAAGCCCTGACACAGAACAAAAGCATCTCTTATACGATTGTTCGACTGTAACTGTTGAATTACCTTATTCTTGTGATTATCTTGTATTGCGAGATATTCCTTTATTGTTCTATTTGTGATCAGTTTATTGTGGCAGCACGTTCATATTGATATATTGTTGTTAAGAGTTTCATGTTGATGTTATGTCCATTACTCCTAATTGTACATTGTGTTCTATTATTTATTGGCCCTTATGGCAACTGTTCCCATTGGCTATCATAGCATCTTATTTCTTATGATTGGCTATTATATTCTTGTTCTTGGATTCATATTCTTTTATGATCCTCGATACCAGTGTCGGAGATCTGTATTTACTTGCTGGGCTCTTGTAGCTCATTCCACCCTCCTCACCCCCATTTCAGGTACTGACGCCGCGAGACCCCGGTAGGAGTCTGAGAGCGTAGGAGGACATTTTGAAGAACTGTACTAGTCTATGTTTAATTCTCCCATGTACTCACCACCCACGGGTGCTGGTTACGTATGGTTCTTATTTTGTTTAACTGTAGAACCATATTATGTATTGTAAAGACTTTCGCTGACATTGTGTATTGAAAGACTTCCGCTGATTATAGACATTGATAAGACTTTCGCTGTTATTGTTTTAATGTTTTAGTACTTTGCATACTTGTACTATGATACGGGAATGTAAAAAGTAGGGACGGCTTTAGGGTCGGCCCCGCGACACGAGATCCGCATAGCGTGGGTTTCGGGTCGTGACACGCTGCCACGTGTACAAGTCAACACACTCTTTTAAAACGAGTTACGAGTCAACTCGATCGTCTTCCCCATCGATTGACCTGTGTTGCCCTAATTTCTGACTTCCATTTTCTTTAATTTCGTGAGTTTCTATCCATTCTAAACCCTCTGTTTTCATTCTAACTCGTTCCTAAAACATCAAGGGTTAGTTTGGCATTTGTTTTAAGGTTTGAATTGATCTCACGAGTTCGAGCAAAGGGTTGATAACCCAACTTGCAACTCCCTGGTAAACCCTTGTTTCATCACCATTTTTAATGGAGTTTGGCTCTGCGTGATCCTCATGGGATGGGGATTCAATCCCTATTCCAAAAACGTGATTTAAGGGTCTAAAACAGGGGTTGAATTTCATGGCCGAAACCTGCAACTTGATGTTTAGAGGTCATTTCTTAGGCTTTTTGATCGCTTATTAGGGTTTTTAAAACCCTCATGGTCTCTTTTAAGGTCTTGATAAGCCAAAACTAGTTTGGCAAGAGTTGGTTCAGACTTGCTCTCACCAAGCTCAACAATGGTGGTTTGGTGTACGGCTAGTGTTTCTGATGTGTTTTAGAGTCCATTATTCATGCCTTACTCAAGTTTATATCTTTTAAATATCATATATGCATAAATATAACCTAAACAACTTACATATATGCATAAACTTTAGAGAGAGAAAATATCAAAGTTTTGTGTTTTTACCTCAAACACTGGTATCCCTCTCCTTCTCCTTCTGATTTCCTCCCTTCTTCTTCTCAGAACTCTCTCTCTCTCTCTCTCTGTGTATATGAACTAAATTTTCGTGTGGCATGTGTGTATACAATATGTATATTTATATATAGGTGCATGTATGATTATTACTAAATCTGATTTGCCCCCAACCACTAGCTTAACTTATGGCAGCATCTCTAATGAGTGTTGCCATTCCACTGTTTTGGGGCAGGCCTTCTTGGCCGTGTATTTGTGTGTTTGTTTTGTTTTGTATATATATATATATATATATATATATATATATATACACACACACACACACACACATATATATATACATATATACACATAATATTACACCAACATAATTGGAGACCCACACACACTATTACACCTTGGATATTTGCATGTTTTTATACTATTTATAGATATATTTAATTATGTTTATACACATCCATGCATCTACTTACACATCTACATACTTGGCCATGTATACCCCTTTCATGTGTGTGTCATCATATTTTCTATTAGTTATATCTAATAATTAATTTCTCATATTGAATTAATTAATTAATTTTTCTCTTAAGTGTAAAAATCTTTACACTAATTTTTCATAACCTTGTAATGCGTGCCATATGACCTAGTATCTTTAGGTTAGGGTATTACAAACCAGTGACTCAAGAGTCACAAAATTTAGAGAGAACATTTGGCCAGAGTTACTATTGAAGCTTATTCGAAGGGTTTAGGCAGTCTAAATGGGAAGCCAAAGGTGGATTTGTAATCTCCATGGAAGGGAGAGGAGAACTGCATTGAATTTGAGGCAAAACTCGATCAGAAATGGGTTGTCGTCACCGGAGAAGGTGATGCAACCCTACTATTCCTTCACCAAAAAAATGGGGAAGGAGATGAATAGGGAATTACTGATGCGGTGTCGTTTGGGTTTGTGTATGGATGATACTACATCGTTTGAGTGTGAGGGTGTTTTAATTTAAATCAGATACAGGCTGTTTGGTTGTGAGTGTAAAGAATTAAAATTGAATTAAATTGGGATTGGGGATATCCTAATCTCAGTTAAGGGTAACCGTTGTTTGGCTTAGAAAATAAGGGAAAAAAATGCGCAGGGGCGCAACCCCCGCGAGTCAAACCGTGAACCTAGGGTAAGGATGGGGTACGCATGACCAAGTTGACAGGAAAGCCCGGGTTAACTTTTGTGGATAAATAAATAAATATATATATATATATATATTATATAAAAATAATATTAAATTAATTAAATTAATAATAGTAAATAATGTAAAGTCCAATTAAAATAAGTAAATAGTGTATTTTGACTATCTCGGACATTCCGGATCCAATGGTGAGGTCCATTTTATGAGACGAGACTCCAAAAAATAAAGACCCGTAGAAATGCTAAATGACCAAAATACCCCTATTGATATCCGAACCCAAATGGAATTTCGCCCAAGCCTAAATCGACTTTCTTCAGCATTCCAGACTCGAAAGAAAAGGGCAAAACCACTAGATACTTATAATACCAAGGCATAATGTAACACCCCGACTTGAGCTAGGGACTATTAAGCCATCGCGTCAAATTAGTAATCGACGCCTTAAGTAACGAGGTCGGTTTCAACCCCAGCACACGGACTTTTAAGTAATAGTCCTAAAAAGTCAGGAAGACTGTACATCACTTACGTTGCAATCACCAACTTGTCAGTTTGATGACAATTATATTTTCACGTCAACTGCCGATCGTCGATACGAGTATAAGAATTGGACACGCATTACGAGGGTACAAAATATTAGTGTAAAGGGTGTACACTTAAAAGAATAATTAATTTTTAAAGTAATTAATTATTATGATGTAAGAAATTAATGTTAGTATATATATAATAATAATAATAATAATAATAATATACAAAGTATATTTAATATATATATAATTAACTTACATTATATATATATATATGTTTAAATACACGTATATGTATATGTATATGTATATGTATATGTATATAGGAATATTTTTATATATAGAGAGAGGCATGCAAATACCCAATGGGTATTGAGGTGTGTGTGTGTCCAAAGGAGTTGGTGTGTGAGCATCATGTGAGTGGGATATATATATATATATATATATATATGTAAAACAAAACAAACACACACACACAACCGGCCATTTAATGCCTGCCCCCAAAACAGTAGAAATCTGAGTAAGGAAGCTGCCACAAGTTAACCTATTTGGTGGGGAGATCAGAAAATGATCATGGTGCACCTATATACATATATACATTTTATAGACACACACCACCTTTCATTCACACACGTAAATAGAGAAAGAATAAGTTTCAGAAGATGGAAGAGGAGGAAAAATAAGAAGAGGAAGGAAAGAATATCATCTTTTAAGGTAAACCCACAAAAATCTCACATTTTCTCTCTCTATAATTTCTCTACGTATGAACTGTTTTAAGCTTTGAATTAGTGTATATGATGTTTAAAGCATGTTTAAACAATGATAAGCATGAAAATTTCAACCTAAAACACCTCAGAAACATCAGCTGTACACAAGGCAACCATTGAAGACCTTGCTTGAAGCAGGTCTGAACCGACTTCTTCTAAACTCAATTTGGTTTATCAAGACTTCAAGTAGACCTCACGAGCATCCCAAAAACCCTAATAACGATCAAAAATCCCAAAGAAAGCCCTTCAAAAATCAAATTACAGGTTCGGGTTTCAAGACCTAACCTCACAAACTCACATCTAAACTAGATTTAAGAAATGGGGAATGAGACCTGATGGAAAATGGACCACGACGCAACAAACCTCATGAGATTTGGTTAAGAAATGAGCATGAACAAACAGGTTACAGGTTTAAATTATCGAATCCTAAACCGAACACATGAATTCATTTTAAAATCTAAAATGAATGCCGAACCAATCCTTAACACCTTAGGGATGTTTTGGATCAAAAACAAAAAGGAATCCTTGAGCCAAACTCCACGAAAATTGAAGCTTTTAAGCTTCAAAAATTAGGGCAACAGGGAGGGTTCGATGGGGAAGACGATGGTGGGTCAACTCAGTTTTAAAAACCCTGACTCGAACACGTGGTGGGTTCTAGAGCTGCCACCGAATTACAAACGACGACGTCGTTTTGGGCCTGTTACGTATGTGTGTGTGTGTATATATATATATATAACGGTTTAAGTTTAAAAGAAAAGAGGAGAATTTGCTTTCAGTGGGGTTCAAACCCCTGACCCACGCGCCCAAACCAACCTCCCTTACCACTCGTGTCACGACTCGAAACCCACCCTATGCGGATCTCGCATAGCGACCCGCCACCCTCAGACCCGGGGGCCATTAGGCGAAACGGTCCTGTAAGCAACGGTATCGGACAGTGGTGCAACTCGTGTTTTACGAAAGCGTGAAAACTTTTTTTCTTTTCTCATTTAAAATTCAAGCACACCGCCCGGTACTGCCGCTATACTCATATGTACACACATGGTTATATAATCAAAGCATAACTAAAATTTTAAAGACTTAAATCATACAACCATCAACATTAATTACCCCGTAGGGTTTATACATATTGTCGTACTGTATCTTAAACATAAGTGCTAATAAACTCTACATAACTCCAAAAGGAACCATCTAATTATATCTCCATAAGCCGGCAGATTCACCGTCTTCAAAACTCGACTGCTGTCAGTCACCTGAAAGGGGGATCCGAACAAAGTTCGGGTAAGATAATCTAAGCTTGTGAGCAATTCCAACATTCATCATGGGGTTTTCAATCAACAGTGGTTTTAGCTCATAAAGGTTTATAAATCAATCACTGTCAATTGTTTGTATCTTTTGAACACAGAATATATGCATTCATAAAACTCATAGCTTTGAAACATGTAAAGTATTCAAGCTAACATATGCTTTTTCATATAAAACTTGTAACTTTGAATACAAATATATGCATTCCATAAAACTCATAGCTTTGAAACATGTAAATTATTTAAGCTAACATATGCTTTTTCATATAAAACTTGTAACTTTGAATACAAAATGTATGCATCCATAAAACTCATAGCTTTGAAACATGTAAAGTGTTCAAGCTAAAAATATGTTCTTCTTTAAATAGAGTATATATAAACTTAAACATGTAAATATGAAAATGAGGGTAAAACCTGCTTCCATTTCAAAACTTTAACTTTTTCTCACTTTAGCTCTTGGAATCTGTTTCGAACCAGACTCCCGTTTTACTTTTGTCGAGATATCTCTTTGCCTGTGGGATTAGATCATGCTACCAAGCATTTGACAATCAATTGAATTCCGTAGAACCCAAAAGCTTGTCGGCTCCACAGGATAATGGAGTCCCTTGCAAACCCCAAACCTTGGTTCTTTTAAAAAGGCGGCTGAGTTTATTGCAACCCAACCAAAAACTCGCGGTGCTTATGCACATCTTGTATTTAAATACATTTCATTTAAATACTTTCTCCCGTGACATTCTTTAAATAAATACTTTTCAAGAGTATTCAAACACAATCTATTTAACTTCATAATAGAACTTTCAATACTCAGAATATACGAATTCAGAATATGTCTCAGAGATTTTGCAATTTAAAAACTCAAACATGCTAAGGCAGTATTTAAAGGAAATGGTAAATAAATATGTTTTCTGAACAGAATGATTTAAAACAGAAAGCGTAAGAAAACTAAATTCGATATTCAAATACTTCTCATGGCTTAAACTCAAAACTTCTTTGAAATCCATGGAGTTAAATCTCCACTTCGAATGCAAGGTTACTCACCTTGGTCCTTTAGGGTTAGTGCAATAATGCGCTTTCCCAGTTTCCTTGTAGTTCCTAAGAATAATTAATAAACATCTCATCAACTTCACATTCATTGTACTATCATCTCGATATTCCTTAACTTATGCTTAAATCGTATTAGAGTCTAAAACGATTTCATAATTTCATATGTACTTAACTTAACTCGTACTCTTAACCTATGACACAATTAATGTGTTAAGAATTGAATTTATTTCAATTTATACTCTTCTAGTAGCTCCAAAAACTTTAATTTAAATTTATTTACTTCACATATTTACGTGTCGTGTCTTTTCGTAATTCATTTCCTCGTATACGCCTTAGTATTTGTACTTTGGCATTACTTTAATTTATAGTCATCTGACAGATGCTATTCAACAAATTTTATGTCTTTTTACTTTTAGACATTTCTTTTGGTCGAATAGACTCTACCATTGAGTCCGGAGCGTCGAAGAAAGTCAGTTTAGGCTTTCCTAATATTTAATTTGGACTATTATATGTAAAAGGATAAAATGGTCATTTATCGTTTTACGTGTCTCATTTTTTTTTCGTACTTCGTTTCGTAAATTGGACTCCATTATTGAGTCCGGGATGCCAAAGAAAGTCAATTTAGATCTTCCCTGGTTTTAATTTGGCTTTTGAGGTACTAGGGGTAATTTGGTCATTTTATCCCATTACGTGTCTTTATATTCGGGACCTCATCTCGTGTCGTGGACCTCACCATTGGACTCAGAAGGTCCAAGATAGTAAGAATACACTAATAACTTGTTAATTTTGGACAAGGGGTATTTTGGTCATTTATCCCTTTACGTGTCTTTATTTTTTGAACTCCTTCTCATAAAACGGACCCTACCATTAGTCTCAGAATATCCAAAATAGTAAAGATACACAATTCATATGTTTAATTTGGACTTCATTTGCTTCATATAGGATCTAGGGGTAAAAAAGTAATTTTTCTTTATTTATTAAATAATTAAATTAATTATTTAATTATTTTTTCAGGGGCTTAATTGCATAGAATTCTCATCAGTTGGGCCACAGTATAATTTTTCTGAAGTTCAGGGGTCAATTCGTAAATAAGGGAAGTTTGGGTTTATTTATCTTTAAATAAATTAGAAAACCAAACGGTTCAGCTTGAATTTAAATGAACCTGTCCGGTCTGGTTGTAAACCAACCGGTTCAGTGGGTTTATTTACATGTGGCTGACGTTATCATGACGTCAGCCCTAGGGTTCATTCCAATTAAACCAAAGACAAAACGCCGTTGTCCCATTTAATTCGGTGGCAAGCCTAGAGGCTGCCACGTGTCCCGAGTTAACCCACCCGTTTTAACCGAGTGACGAGTTGACTCGTCGTCTTCCCCATCATCTCTATCACTGTTGCCCTAATCCCGAAGTTAAAAACCTCCATTTTCGTGGAGTTTGGCTCGAGAATTCTCGACTGTTTTCAATCAAAAATGTTTCTAGTATATACACAATTCATTTGGCATTCGTTTGAAGAATTAAAACTGGTTCATGTGCTCGGTTTTGGGTTTGGTAATTCAAACCTGCAATTCAGTCGTAAATGCTCGATTCTGAGCCAAATCTAGTGGGATTTGTTTCATTGTGATCCCCTCTTCATGGGGTTTTATTTCCCATTCAAAAAAATGGATTTAAAGGCAGATTTGTAGGGTTGGGTTTTGAAACCCATACCTGCAATTGGATTTTTGGAAGGCTTTTATTTTGATTTTTGATCGCGTATAAGTGTTTTCATGATTCTTGTGAGACCTACTTGAAGCCTTGATACACCAAAAATGGTTTAGAAGAAGTCGGTTCAGACCTGCTATGAGCAAGGTCTTCAATGGCGACCTCTGTTGGGTTACATGTTTTTAGATGTTTTCATAGCCTGATTTCATGCTAAATCGACTCTAAAACACATATCTAACATCATACATGCATAACTAAGCTCCAAACAATTTCTATTCATGCATATTTCTAGAGAGAGAAATTTAAAAGTTTTTGGTGGGTTCACCTTTCACCACTGTTTTCTCCCCTTCTCTTGCTCTGAATCTCTTCTTATCTTCTCAGTTTCTTCCTCGTTCATAATGGCAAGCGTGCAATGCATGAACTTTCTTTATAATGGATCCACCGACTCCTTTCTCTCTCTTTCTCTATGACCTCACTGCCTATCTTTACACGATTCTAGCCCAAATTCAGTCCCCAATTTCGGCTGCCATCCCATCTCATAAATTTCTCTTTTCCTCTTGTTGCTTTACATTTATTGTTTGCTTGATATTTTGTATATTATATATATATAACACCACACACACACATGCACATGGAAACACACACACACTGCCGACACACACACACTGCCGACACACACACCTACTTGCACACACTATTCACAACTTTATGCATATATGTTTATACATATACATATATATATATATATATATACTCTTGTATACACTAGCCAATACACACACACAATACACAATAAATGTGTGTACATGTGTGTTATCTACATTTAAATTTTCATAATTAAATGTATTCTTGTAGTTTAAATTAATCAATTTTTTTAAGTAATTAATTAATTCTTTTCTCTTAAGTGTAAAAATCTTTACACAATTTTTCATTGCCTCGTAACATGTGCCATATAACCCGGTATCTCGGATCGGGGTATTACAACTCGGCCACGCAGACGCGCGTGTACACATTTGGGGCAACATTTATATATAAAATATATGTAATAAAATCAAAAATAATAAAAGGTGCGTTTGCACCTGGTGGGATTCGATGGCAGTATCTTTTGGGAGGGAGGTGACACGCTGGCCAGCGTGCCACCCATTTCATCCGGTCATCTTATGCAAACTAAATATATATATATATATATAAATAATACTTGACACAATTAATTTAATTAAGTTAATTAATTAAATTAAATAGTCAAAAAATGCCCGGTGTCCAAATGAGATGAGTTATATATGTATTCTTACTATCTCGACCTCTTGAGTCCATTGGTGAGGTCCACGACATAAGATGAGGTCCCAAAAATTTAAGACCCGTACAAATGTCAAAATGACCAAAATGCCCCTGCCCCATAAATGAGTCAAACGAGGTCCAAATTAAATAAATAAATAATAGATTTTGACTATTTTAAACATTTTGAATCTAATGGTGGGGACCGTTTCATGAGACGGGACTCCAAAAAATTTAGACACGTTAAGGTATAAATTACCAAATTTCCCCTAACATGTCCTCAGTCGAATTTAATTCTAAGAAAGCCTAAATTGACTTTATTCAACGTTCCGGACTCAATGGTAGAGTCTATTCAACCAAAAGAGATGTCTAAAATAAAAAGACATAAAATTTGATGAATAACATCTGTCAGATGACTGTAAACTGAAATATTGCCAAAGTACTAAATTAAGGCAAGTATGAGGAAATGAGGTGCGAGAAGACACGACGAGTTAACATGTGAAGTAATTAAATTTAAATTAAAGTTAATGGAGCTACCAGAAAAGTATAGCTTTAAAAGTTAAAATAAATTAAATTTCTAATACATTAAATTGTGTCATAGGTTAAAAGTACGAGTTGAATTAAGTACATAAGAAATTTATAAAGTCGGTTAAGATTAATACGATCTAAACATAAGATAAGAAGCATCAGTAGGTAATATTGCAGTGATGTGAAGTTAATGAGATTATATATGAATTGTTCTTAGGAACTATAGAAGAAGTGGGGAAAGCGCATTTTTAGCACTGACCCTAAGGACCGAGGTGAGTAACCCTGCCTTTGAAGTGGAGATTTAACTCCATGAATTTGAAGAAGTTTTAAGGTCAATTTATTTGAAGCCTCGAATATCAAATTCGGTATCATATGATTCCTGTTTTAAAATGTTTTCTGCTTTCATAAACTGTATTGTGACATGCTGGGTGATTGGTCTAAATCACGGTTTTTCTTTTTAATTATGTTTCAGCATGTCTGGTTTTAAAATGCTAAATTTTCATAAATGTTCTGAATTTGATTATTACAAGTATTTGAAGTTCTATTGTAGAAGTTATACATTTCATGTTTTAAATACTCATGAAAGTATCTATTGAAGAAGCCATGTGGTAAATGTTTTACAAGATAAATGGTGTCTAAAGCACCCCCTATGATGGTTGAAATCCTTTGGGATTCAACAGTAAATGCCCGGTAGCAGGATCTAATCCCCCAGGCAAATGAGATTGACAGTATTAGCAGTAAAATGGGAGTCTGGTTCGAAACAGATTCCACCTAATTAAAGAGAAAATATGACAATGTTTTTGGAAATGGAAACAGGTCTTACCCCCATTTTCCTATACATGTTTATATGTTTTGAAGTAACGCTTTTGGAAATGGAAGTAGGTTTTTACCCCCATTTTATTTTACGTGTTTGTATGCTTTTAAATTGCATATGCTCTATTTGAATAAATGTGTATCTAGCTTGAATACTTTAAATGTTTCAAAGCAATTTGTTTTAAGAATGCATATACTTTGTGTTCTAAAATGTACGAGCAATTGGTAGTGAGTATTTTATAAACTCTCATGTGCTAAACCACTACCAGTTGAAAACCCCATGACGAATGCAGGAATTACTCACAAGCTTAGATTAGCTTACCCGGATTTATATTCGTCCCCTTTCAGGTAAATGATGGCAGCTTGATCTTGATGGCGATGATGATAAGCCTATCTATTTTGGAAGAAGAGTTAGGCAACTAATCACAGGACTAGCAATTCTCTTAGGGATGTACTATGAAGTTGGCAATGTTTTATATTTGGAAGTATTTCGCTATTCTGTATTAAGTCTCGTGGAACAGTTAAACATGTATTAATTATGAAGCCTTTAAGTTTTTAGTTATGCTCTAAATGTATGATCATGTGTACCATTGTGAATAGCGGCAGTATTGGACGGATGTGAAAATTTTAAAATGAAAAAAGAAAAGAAAAAGTTTTTTTTTTCACGCTTCCGCAACCACGTGAAGCACATCTATTTGATACCGCTGCAGATGCGAGTCTTGTCCCGAGGCCTTCGGGCGACGGTCGCGATTCGGGGTCCACGTAAGGCGGATTTCGGGTCGTGACACATAAAATTTGATGAATAACATTAAAACTGAGACGTATTTACTGATGCATAAGAGACTTGAAAGGAAAGAGCAAAACCACTGGATACTGATCTAGGAACACATTTAGAGGTAAGTAAAACCTATTATCTTCCATGTGGTATTTCCAAGCCAAGTTATTCTATTTATTGCCGAACTTGTACTCTTGAACGTACCAGATATTATTGTTTTTCACAATGTGATATTATTCTATCTTGTGGACATTGATTGACTGTTATATCATTGTTATCATGTTGAACCATGCCTTGAAAGGCCTACTGTTATGTTTTCACTATATATATGATATTTTATTTTTATACTCTTATGGAATCACTTATGATCATGAAATGTTTATGTATGTCGGGTTTGTGCTCAGTCACAATATCCATCTGATGCTTTCTAATTCACTGGAGACCTACGGGTCAAGTCTGTGAACAGACATATGGCAATTCATTGGAGTTCATTGGGGGGCATGCTGAGCCCCAAAAGACCGAGGGTGCGCCAAACTGTAACACCCCGATCCCGTGAAATTAATAATTAATTAATGATTATTAATTAATACCGACTTACAGAATGATTTAGGGAATTAATCATAATCCCGACGGTCGCCATAGACCGATTAAATAAAGAAAATGTCTGAAGGGAAGGGTACTTTACCCAAACCCAAATTACTGATTAATTCGGTGAAATAACGCCGTTTTAATACTAATGGAATCCGAATTAGCTAACCCGGGAAATCCTGAATGATTAATTAAATGGCACGGAACCTCTGATACTGTAGATAACTGAAATATGAAACTCTCGGAACAAACCGCATCGAAAAAGGAGTTACGGAATGAAAGTTATGAGGCAAACATCAGAAACTGAATTACTGCGTAGCCAAACGTGGCCTTAGCCCAAAATGGTGAAAAATGGCCAGATTGGTGGTCAAGGGGAATTGAACCCTTGACCTATGGAAGGAATGAATCTCACCCAAAAATTTAACCAAGTGGCCACCAACACCTTTGTGCTTGTATACACAACTTAATGGTATATAACACTGAATTGCCCAAGGCTCCACCTCAAATTGGGCCAATGGGATTTCATGCAACCATATATGATATATAATATATGTTATATATATATATATATATATATATATATAATCTGATTGGGCCATTCTCTCCACCAATGGAGAAGCATGCACATCAAATCAACAAGCATACAAAAATGCATATGTGTACACATGTATTTTATACATATGGGTGCCCTGTGTGTCTCAGAATGGAGGAACAAAAATTTGCCTCTGTGTGTGTGCTCGGGAGAAGGCTGCCAAGGAGAGAAAAATCCTTGTGAGGTCTTGCATGTGTGAAATCAAGCATGGTGTGTGCATGTGTGTGTATCTTCATGGAGATGCACCAATGGAGGGTGGAGTTGTGCATTATGTGGTTGCACTAAGGGGCACGACTGCACTAGGAGCAGCATGCATGAAGCCACAACCGAGCCGAAAGAGAGCAGCTACTGCTTAAGAGGTAAAAATCCAAAAACTGCAAAAAATTCCTGTTTAGATTTCAATACTGTTCTGATAAGTTTAGGTCCATAAAAACCATATATATATGCTCCTGAGAGACTCTAGAGCTATTCTAGATTAATTGGAAGGGTCGAATAGGGTAGAAACACCCAGAACTGTGAACAGACTGCCATTGATGGACCTCGGATAGCAGGTCTGAAACAGCTGCAATCAAACTGATTTCTGACACTCTGAACCTGATCTAGACACTGATAGGGTCCCAAATACACCAACCCGCGACCCTAGAACACTGATTTGGACCCTCAAAACCGAACCTGTGAGTCTCGGCCATGGAACCCAAATTCTGTAACGGGCTTTTAAACTGAAATTTGTAAAGGGGGAATTGAAGCCCCTGTTCTAAGGGTCACAACAAGCCAAACCTCGTGCGATTTGGTTGAGAAACGAAGGTGCACGACCGAGTTGCAGGTCTGCACAATAACGGAGTGGACCGAGCTCCATGCGTGGATTCGATCCATGAAACTGATGCCAAAATGTTGGCATGACATCCAGGAATGTTTTGGAATCAAAACATATTGAAAACTGTACCTGAAACATCACGAAATAGAAGAAGAAAATCTGCAGAAGTAGGGCAACAGCGCCCTGCGCGATGGGGAAGATGGAGTCGACTCGGCCGAGTTGGCCGAGTCATACCGAGTTGGCCCAGACACGTGTCGGCCAACGACCGTGCCACCGTTTTAATGGAACGGCACCGTTTGGCTAAACTGATGTGTTTTAAAAAAATTGAATTCGGACCGTTTGGCAACAGAGTTAATAAATCAGAAATTGGGAAATTGATTTGGGGCCTATCCGAACCGAGAATAAGAAAGAAATTGGGAATATGAGGGATATCATATCCCGGTTCTCTGAAGGTAACTAAACCGGATGGTTTAGGGAAATTTGGACCGGTTCACTTGGTGAACCCTAGAACCAAACGGTTCTGAAACTATATTTTATTAAATTCTGTTTTGGCCCCACAGCTTTCTAAAATTACACATTGACCCCCAACAGTTTTGGGAAATGTCACAGTGGCCCACATCTTGGAAAAATTATACAATTGAGCCCTGAAGAATTAATTAAATAATAAAATAATTATTTAATTATTTTATTAAATAGGTAAAATTACGATTTTATCCCTGGACATTAAATATGTCAAACGGAGTCCAAATAAATTAAATAAATAGTGTATTTTCACTATTTCAAGCATTCTGGACTCAATGGTACAGTCCAAATTGGGAAATATAGTACCGAAAAATACAGACCTGTAAGTGATAAATTACTGTACTGCCCCTGATGGCACCAGACCCAAATAAAAATAAAAGACAGTCTATTTTGACTATGTCGGGCATTCTGAACTCAACGGTGAGGTCCGTTTAACAAACCGGAGTCCCAAAAAATACAGACACATAAAGTGTAAATGACCGTACTGCCCCTGATGCTTCCCAGGGTCAATTGAACATAACAGACAGTCCAACTTAATTATGTCGAACACTCTGGACCCAATGGTGAGGTCCATTTTATGAACTGACGTGCCGAAAAATATGACACGTGAAATTACCAAATTACCCCTGATACTATACAAAGCCCAAATAAAGTCCGATTGGGACGAAACTGATACCGATAGAAACCCGAACACTAGTGAAACTGTATACCCGAATAAATGACGAACCGGGGTCAGAATCTTACGAAACGTAAAATGACCAAAATACCCCTGAGCACTTAAGTGTAAGATAAAGGTCAATCTGATCTGATAAATTATCGTAAGTATAATTATGAACACTGAAGGGCTAAGTAAGACTCCGGAACTATCAACGCGTAAAACGAGAAATGACTGATGTGTCCCGATGATCTAAAGCAGATACCAAATGAAGTCCAAAGGACTTAGAAAATTATATACATGATATAAGGGACATTCTGAGGACCTCGACAGGGTCCGGGACAGCAATGGTGAAATTACCATTTTGCCCCTAAGACTAATAAGCACCTAACTGATACCGATTTAAGTCTAAAAGACTTAGAACTTCATACATAAGATATGTAGACTATTCTGAGGACCATGACAGAGTCCGGGGCAAGAATGGCAAAATTACCATTTTGCCCCTAAGGTCAAATAAGTGCTTAACTGATAACGATTGAAGTCCAAATGACTTAAATCATAATCCTGATGACTGCTAAGCCTAATTAAAGAATGAAATAGCCTCGGGTGAGACCCAGTGAAAGGGCGATAGGCTACTAGGCTGTCTTGGTGATCCGATAGATACCTAAGATGACAAATGAGACCTGAATGGATGAGTTCTGATCTGTATATGATTGATGATTATTGTTCAGGATATACATGGAGATGCCTGACGTATCTGGAGGTTATCAGATTTGTTGGTGCAAGGAGATAACCGTAACAGTTAGTGAGTAACCCTGACTCCTGAATTGGTGTATAAGTTCTGTCTAGATACTATATTTTGAAGCTCTGTACTGTTTTGAATGTTATACTGTTTAAAAAGCATATATTTAATGTATGATATGCCTTGTCTTGATGATATTGTTCCGCTTTGTTCCGACATGTTCAGTTCTGATATGTCTTGTTCTGATTGATGTATTGTTCAGTTTCGATATGTCTTGATCTGATTGATATTGTACCGTTTTGTCCCGACTTGTTCAGTCCTGAGATGTCTTGACCTGATTGATATTGTACCGTTTTGTCCCGACTTGTTCAGTCCTGATATGTCTTGACCTGATTGATATTGTACCGTTTTGTTCCGACTTGTTCAGTCCTGATATGTCTTGACCTGATTGATATTGTACCATTTTGTTCCGTCATGTTCAGTTCTGATATGTCTTGATCTGATTGATATTGTACCGTTTTGTTCCGTCATGTTCAGTTCTGATATGTCTTGATCTGATTGATATTGTACCGTTTTGTTCCGTCATGTTCAGTTCCGATATGACTTGTCCTGATTAATATTGTTCCGTTTTGTTCCGTCCGTTATGATTTATCCGTTTCATGGTCTGTCCGTTACTGATATGTCCTTGTTTTGACTGACGTATTGTTCCGTCTGATTCTGTTATGTTCCGTCCGTTAATGACCTGTCTGTCTTGATTGTTTACCTGTGACTTGAACTGGTGTTTTGTTCCGTCTGATTCCGTTGTGTTCCGTCCGTTAATGATCTGTCTGTCTTGATTGATATATGGTCCAGTTCCGTTATGATCTGTCCGGATTCTTGACTTGGTATATAAGTTACTGCATAGATACTGTATTTTGATGCACTGTACGGTTTTAAAAGTTATACTGTCTGAATGCATGTTTTTAAATGCAAACTTTTATACTGTATTGTACGCGGCATGATTTTGTTCCGTCTTACTACTGTTTTGTTCGGTCTGTCTTGTTCCGTTTTATGGTCTGTCTGATTTTGTTCTGCTATGATGTGTCTGACTCTGGGTACCATTCTGATTATGAGCGGTCTGGCATAAGTAGGCTTGATTATGTGCCTAACTGATATATTGTTTGTTATGCCCTATTATATTCCGCCCAGTACTGACTTGTTCTAATATTGAATTAATTGCCTATACTCTCGACTGATATATTGGCATCATGCATTGTTCCGTCTGTTCTGATTTGTTGTTCTGTTTAGTTCAGTCCCGTTTTATTCTACTTAAACTGTATTCGAGTAGATCTATAAAACTGTTATTCCTAAGCGATTGAACTATCCTTGTGATTTATAAACAAGACCGGGTTTGAAACCCATGACAGGGAACCTGTGTTACTCACTGGGCTTTTCGAAGCTCACCCCATTCCCTAACATTTTTCAGGGATTATCTCTGATGGATTAGAAGACACCATGATATGACATGGTAGGCCGAGTGGCACTTCAAGTAAAGGATCTGACGGCACTGATCTGTAGAGACTGGATTCTTGTGGACTGATTCTGTTATTCAGGTGAGTGATATGATACGGCTAACCTGATTTACATGTACTGAATAGATAATTATGGCTCATGGAAATAAACGGTACTCTAAAGATATTAGATCTGTTCTGTACTATATGCCTGATTTTAGATATGCTCTGAACTTAGAACTGTTAACTGTTTTAGATTTAGACTTGCTCTGTGGTACATACCTTTATGGTGGATAAGTGAGTTGCATTCCCGTGACACAAAGAAAAAGTTTTAAATTCCGCTGCATCTGACCCTACAGTTGGAGTGCAATTCGTCGGAAAGTTCAGAATTTGCCTTTGGTTGGTCGCGTCGCGACCGACTGGCAGTCACGTCCTCGACATCCGCGTAGGGTGGGGTTCGGGATGTGACACAAACCTTGACACAGAGTAAATGCATCTCTTATATTATTGATATGACTACGATTGTTGAATAACACTATCTCTTATGACTTATCTTATATTGAGAGACATTCCTTATTGATTTGATTATGATCGCTTTTATTGTGGCAGCACATTCATGTTGATACATTTTTATTGAGAGTTCCATGTTGATGTTATACCCATTACTCCTGATTGTATATTGTGACCCCACTATTCATTGGCCATTATGGCAACTATTCTTATTGGCTATCACAACATCCTATTTCTTATGATTGGCTATCATATTCTTATTCATGGATTCAAATTCTTTTATGATTGCCGATACCAGTGTTGAAGATAGGAATTTACTTGCTGAGCTTTTGTAGCTCATTCCATTTACTTACCATTTTTCAGGTAGTAACGCTACAAGTCCCCAGTAGAAGTCTGAGAGCATAGGAAGACATTTTGAGGAAATGTACTAGTCTATGTTTTAGTTCTCCCATGTATTCACCACCCACGGGTGCTGGTTATGTTTAGTTTCTACTGACTATTGTAGAACTATATTATGTATTGAAAATACTTCCGCTGATTATTACATTGAAAAGACTTCCGCTGATTATTGTTTTAAATTTTTTAGTACATTGCATATTAGTACTATGATACAAGAATGGAAAAAGTAGGGACGGCCTCGCGACACGAAATCTGCATAAGGTAGGTTTTGGGTCGTGACATGCAGCACCTTGTAAGAAAAATTTGGGCTCAAAACAATGGCTAAAAATTCACAAAATAAAAACAATGCAGTTCACCAGAGTTGGCTGCAACTCCCTTTTCCAAGGCCTTCCGGTGTCGAAATTTCAATTCCGATAGTGGATATGAAATGCCCATGAGAAGTGGAAGAGGAACCCATTGATTTGGTGTTGAAATATCATCGAAAAAAGCCGTCGGCGCCGAAAAAGGTGACCGGCGCACGGCCAGAGAAAACGCACTGTGCGGCTGTTCACACATGGGCGTTGGGCTTGGGCCACGGGTTTGGGTCGGGTCAACCCGCCCAATCGAATATGGGTTAGACTCTAAACGGAGTTGTTTTGATGATTTGTGAAATGTTTAAAATTGATTTGGGGTTGTTTGGATGTAGGGATAACAAATTGAAATTGAATTGGAATAGGGATAATCCTATCCAAGGTTTAGGGGTTTGTCAGCTGTTTGCCTATTCTAAATTGGAATAGGACTTCCTGAAATTCAGAATTGACCTAGAAGTTTTAGAAATTAGAATTTGACCCAGAATTTATGATAATTATGATTTGACCCAAAGTAATAAAATAATATTTAATTTAAATAATTATTAAAAGAGAAATTACCAAAATATCTCTAAGTCAAAAGTGAGTCAAACGAACTCCGATTAAAGTAAACAAATAGTGAATTTTTATTATTTCAAGCATTCCAGACTCAACGGTGGAGTTCAAATTGTGAAAATAGGTTCCGATAAATAAAGACACGTAAAAGTACAAAATGACCGTTTTGCCCTTTCTAGTACAAATGTCCAAATGGAAGTCCGTAAAAGCCTAAACCAACTTTTTTCGATATTTCGGACTCAATAGTGGAGTCTAAATTAGCGAAAGAGAAACTTATAGCAATGATGCATAAAATTTGATGAATAGCATAGACTATGTATATGATAGACTAAGATGTATTTCCTGAATACTAGGAACGTCAAAAGGGAAGGAGAAGGATATCTAACTTTCTCGATTATACAGTAAAGGTAAGTAATATCTGATCTCTGCATGTGGTAAAGTTCTAGCCATGTCACACAGCTTTTCTTGTTACTGCCAGACTTGTATTCTCTTATACATTTCAGATATTGTTGATTCATTCAGCTATTATTGTTGATTCCACATTTTGATGTTTATTCTAGTTTATGGATATTGTTAAATTAAATTTTATATCTTTATCATGTGATTATTATACATCTATATATTGAGGAAAAAAGGAAGCCAGACCCCATCCAAGAGTGTGACATGATGTTGGCGGCACTCTCTACTGAGGATGGTAGATACCGAAGGGGGAGGGGCGACGTGCGCATCCCACATTGCCTAGTGAAGGGAAAGGTGAAAGATTTATAAGTAAAACTGTATATTTGACTAGCATGTGCCTTAGACCCGAGGGGTTAGTTCAATCGATTCATATTTTGTGACTTATTATTGTGACATCCCATTTTCTTAATTGGCTATCATATTGCCATAACCTTGTATATCTTGGGTTATGGAATTTCTTATATTGACTTTAACCTCTGGCAAAGCAAAGGAATTACTTACTAAGTTTTCATAGCTCATACAGATACTACTTACATTTTCAGGAAAGGACGTCATATTTTGAAGTAAGGATTGAAATCCCGAACAAGTGTAGAGTGGCTGCAAATACAGATACTGTAAGGATATTTTGATAGTAAAGTATAGTACATGTCCTATGCTCTCCCATCACCCCATGTCCTGGGGGTAGTTGTATTTAGAGTTTTTGAGTTTGTATAATTAAGAACTCTAATATTATAAATTCAAAAAAATTTATCAAGTCTTCTGTTGTTTATTAAATTATTGGTTGCATGTTAATAATATTTGCATATAAATGTTAAGTTAAAATGAAAAAGGGAAAATTCGGTTCGGCAATTGGGTCAGACAGGGGTCGCGATTCCAGATCCGCATAGGGTGGGTTTCGGGTCGTGACAGAAAATCATCTAAATACGACTTAAATACCCTCTTAATCAATTCCATGAATTCAACTGGGGAATTTGTCACCCCTGTAATATCTTGACCCGGGATGTGGCACTTATGCTGAGGTAGACCCAGTCAAGTACACGTAAACCGAGGTAGATTGGGTCGAGTAACATAATACCCATCATGACCGAACATAAGTTCTGAATAAATTTATATAATCTCATTTTATCTAAAAAGGTCAAATAATAATACCGAGCTTTGACTCAGCATTGATCATAATATCAAGAACAAACCGAGACCGATTCAGACCGAGAATAGATAGACTATTTTAAAAGAGTAATATACAATGATGAGTACGATTACCGAGGTAATCAGTAGAAATTATAATCTTGGAAAATTATGAGATTAAGAAAAGCCAAGTACAAAAACACAGAGCCAATGAAAATAATACCCGATATATATACGAAGCATCACAATAAATATTATACAGTAATTGGCACGTAGTTTGAGACAAATAGCGAGAGTTATAAATGAAGTAATTTCGATATTAAAAATATACGAGAAGTAGTTTTGAGTAACCCTGAGTGTTTAGAAGTATTTCCATTAGTAAACCCGAGCGACACAGAATTATGCCTCGTAATGCGTGCATGCCCGCAAACCCATGCATGCATACATGTACGTATGTGTGTGGCCCGTTCAAAATGAGTGTATGTGTATATGATTTAAAATAGATTTATATGCCTACATATGGATATATATATATATACACGTCTAAAATATGTATTTTATATGTATATATATATATGTGTGTAACTAGATGTATTATACATATATATATAAGGAATTAAAAATAAAAGAAAAAGAAAGAAAAAGAAAAGAAAAGAAAGGGAAGAAAGGAAAGGGAACTGCCAAGCAGCAGCATGTGGGTGCAGTGTGTGTGTGTCGGTTGGTGTAAGTGTGTGTGTTGTGTGTGTGAAAATAATATATACATATAGCACACAAAATCTCTCAAGCCTTAAATGCAATATTGCATTTGGCAGAGAGAGATCAGACCTAGGCCATAGAAGGAGGCTCTAGGTGGAGGAGAAACCGAGAGAGAAGAGAGAGAGAGAGGGTAGAGAGAGAAAGTGTCGGTGGGAGTGTGGGTGTGTATATGAAGGGTATTGGGAAGTAAACCAAAGAGAAAGAAATCAAGGGAAGAAGCTAGAAGGGGACCAAGAAGGATACAGAAGTGGAGAGAGGGTGTTACACCAAGAGAAATCAGAAATTATAGGTGAGTAATCGTTTCTGTTTTGAAAATTTCTAGCATGATTCGTAGCATTTAAATTATAGGGCCGTCTTGAGCATGAAATGAGGGTTTAAATGCAAAAAGAATCAAGGAAAATGGTTGAGAAATCAAAGAGAAAACCCTAATTGCAGGTTTCGGGTAGCCATGATT
Source organism: Nyssa sinensis (assembly GCA_008638375.1). NCBI lineage: Eukaryota > Viridiplantae > Streptophyta > Magnoliopsida > Cornales > Nyssaceae > Nyssa > Nyssa sinensis. Next base: position 37,192,737 of record CM018031.1, read on the forward strand.
TTCCTTAGTATTTCATGCATGAAATCTAACTTAAACCACCTAGAAATGATCCTATTTAGTGCAGAAAATAGTTAGAAAAGAAAGGGGGGAAAAACAGTGAAGAAATGAGAAAAATTCCTCTCGTCGAAAAATCGAGATCTCGCCGGAACAACCACTGTCATGGCTTGTTCGACGGCCAAAACCCACCCAAATCCCATTTTGGAAATTTGATATGGACCCCTCATAGTCTATAGGTTCGAATCCCATCGAAACGGTGTAAAAATATGGTCGAAAACGGTCGCTGTCGCCGGAAGGGATGCCAGAACCCTACCGGACATCCACCGGAGAAGAAGGGACTGTGTGGGTCTGGATTCAGGTCACGGGTTAGACCCGGGTCGGGACCCGACCGCAATAGAAAGGGCTATACACAAAACGACGCAGTTTTGAGTTAAATTAAAAAGTTTTAAAATCAAATTGGGAGTGTTTGGTTACACGTGTAAGAAATTGAAATTCAAATTGAAATCAGAATTGGGATATCCTATCCTTGTTCTACCCCTGTACGCTGTTTGGTTATTCCTATTTAGAATAAGATTTTCAGAAATTTCAAATTGACCCAGAAAGTTACAGAAGTTGTAAACTGACCCCCCAACTGTTAATAATTGTGATTTGACCCCCAGAATAAAATATTAATTAAATATTAATATATTTAATTAATTTAAATAATAAAAAATTACTGAAAATGCCCCTGAGTCAAAAAGTAGTCAAACGGACTTCGATTAAAATAAATGAATAGTGAATTTTTATTATTTCGAGCATTCCGGACTCATCCGTGGGGTCCGATTTACAAAAAGAGGTCCCAAAAAGTAAGAACCATAAATGTATAAATGACCATTTTACCTTTTCCAGTAACGACGTCCAAATTAAACGTATAAATAGTGTATTTCAACTATCTCGGACATTCTAAGACCAATGGTGAGGTCCGTTTAGCAAGACGAGGTCCCAAAAAATAAAAAATAAAAGACCCGTAAAAGTGCAAAATGACCATTTTGCCCTTTTTAGTACAGAAGTCCAAATTGAATTCCGCGAAAGCCTAAATCGACTTTGTTCGACATTCCGGATTCAATAGTAAAGTCTATTCTAGTAAAAGAGATAAAAATAGTAAAGAGGCATAAAATTTGATGAATAGCATGAATTAGACAGATATATATATATATATATATAGATTGAGATTGGTTTCCTAAATCATAGGAATACCTAGATACAAGAAGAAGGCGGTTTGACCTTCTAGACAGATACAGTAAAAAGGTAAGTAATCTCTGATCTCTGTTTATGTGTTATATTCCAAGCCAAGTCATAGTTCTTTGCATATACATTGCCTATTGTACTCTTTACACATCTACTAGCATTTATTGAGCCACATTGATATTGTCCTATCATGTGGGAACCAGTTATTGATTTCTATATATATCTCGATCATGATTGTACACTTGTGCATGGATTCCTTTTTGTACATTTGTACTTAGGGCCGTGAGGGCCAGACAGTTTTATTCGAAGCAGTCTAGTAACCGTAGTTTGGCTAACTATTGTTACGTCAGATTGCCTAGAATCAGTTATGATTCCACTATACTCTTCGTGGAAGATAGCGTGATCTTGATATATTATTAGTGCCGAATTTGTGCTCAGTCACATCTCTATCTGATGCTATTTATGACCTTCGGGTCCAGGTTCCGAGTGGAACATTTACTACGTCGCTATGCGAGGCATGGGACGTATAGTCACAGTGTACACAGAGCTGTATTCATACAGCCCGAGCGGATCTGAATACTAGCTCAGGGGGTAGCCGGGCCCCACCAGCACCAGTACATCTTAGTTTTAGTTGATATCACTATCCCTTATTGTAGATATTCATAGCTTGATCATATTACTTCATTATGAATGATCATGAGATTTTATAGCTTTTAGTACAATGCTTGCATTCATACTTGATATAGCTCATGACTGTAGCAGTATGACATTGTTGGCAATAACAGTAGCAGTAGCAGTCAGCTAGATAGCAGTTGACATTTCTTTTGAATTTGTAAGTATAATACTTAGTACAGACAGTCTTGTAGCTGTAATATCCCGACCCGGGATACCGGGTCATATGGCACGCATTACGAAGCAACGAAAAATTATGTAAAACTTTTACACTAAAAAGGATTAATTAATTAATTTATTATATGAGAATAAAATTAATTATTAAAATTGATTTTACATGAACACACATATACACACATTATGTGTATTGTGTGTGTATGCTATCAAGTGTATATAAACATATATAAGTATGCAAGTGGGTATATATATTAAGTATGTATATATACCTAGATACATTGTATAAAGTATAAAGTATAAAATATAAATAAACTGTTATATATATATATATATATATATTATGTATAAAATGGAAAGAGAATACAAAATATACATGTGTAAAGTGTGAACAGTATGTGCAAGTGGGTGTGTGTGTCGGCAGTGTGTGAGTGTGTGTGTCTCTATGTATTGGTGTGTGACTATATATATATATATTACAACTTGATGATAAAGCAAGAAATGGGGAAGAACAAAAATTAAATGGGAGAAAAGTAAAATTGATGAGAAGTGAGGGCTATGTAGGGCTACGAAATCAGAAGGAGAGAGAAAGAGAAAATGAGGAGAGAGAGAGAGAGGTCGGTTTTCTTCCTTTATAAGACAAACCAAAACATGCAAAGCATGTTGTTCTCTTACGAAAGAAACCAAAGGAAGGAAAACTGAGGAGATAGAAGAAGGGTTTTAGAGCAAGGAAGAGAAGGAAACCGTAACAAAAAGGTGAGAAAAACTCAAAGTTTCCATTTTTCTCTCTCTAGAATTTCTCTATGTATAAACTGATTTAAAGCTTTCATTTTATATATATGATATGTAGAACATATTTAGACTTGTTTACCTATGGATTTTGAGCTTCAAAACACCTAAAAACACCTAACCCACGAGAAACCGCCATTAAAGACCTTGCTAAAGCAGGTCTGGTTTCATCATCACCAAACTTTGTTTGGTGTATAGAGACCTCAAGTAGACCCTATAAGCATCCTAAAAACCTTCAACCGCGATCAAAGATCACAAGAAATAGCCTCCAAATATCGAGTTGCAGGCTACGGGTTTGAAACCCAAGCCTCTAAACTCTGTGTTTAATTCACTTTTACGAATGGGGAATGAAACCCCTTGAACTAGAGATCAAAACAAGACCGACCTTATGAAAAATGAACAAGAAATGGACATGAGCCTAGGTTTACAGGTTGGATTATCATATCCTAAACCGAACACATGAACGAGTTTTGAACTCCAAAATGAATGCCAAGTGGGTCGTTTGTACCTTAGGAATATTTTGCAATCAAAACAATAAGGATCCTTGGATCCAAACTGCACGAAAATGGAAGGAAAGGAAAACTGTAATTAGGGTTTTCAGTCAGTCGAAGTGGGGAAGACGACGAGTCAACTCGTCACTCGGTTTTAAACGGGTGGGTTAACTCAGGACGCGTGGCAGCCTCTGGGCTTGCCACCGAATAAATGGAACGACGGCGTTTTGCATTTGGTTTAATTTAAATGGACGCTAGGGCTGACATCATCATGACGTCAGCCACATGTAAATAAACCGACCGAGCCGGTTGGTTTATGACTAGACCGGACCGGTTCACTTGGTTTGAGACCGAACCCTTTGGTTTTATAATTTAATTAAAAATCAAATAAACCAAGACTTTTGGTTATTACGGATTGACCCCTGAGCTTTAGAAAAATCCCACTATGGCCCAACTGATGAAGATTTTATGCAATTAGACCCCTGGAAAAATAATTAAATAATTAATTTAATTATTTAATAAATAAAGTAAAATTACTATTTTGCCCTTGGGTCATAAATGGAGCAAATGAAGTCCAAATTAAACATATGAATAGTGTATTCTTACTATTTTGGATATTCTGAGACTAATGGTAGGGTCCGTTTTATGAGACGAGGCCCAAAAAATAAAAACACGTAAAGGGGTAAATGACCAAAATACCCCTTGCCCAAAAATTAACAAGTTATTGGTGTATTCTTACTATTTCGGACCTTCTGAGTCCAATGGTGAGGTCCACGACTCGAGATGAGGTCCCGAACATAAAGACACGTAAGGGGGTAAAATGACCAAATTACCCCTAGTACCTCAAAAGTCAAATTAAAAGCAGGGAAGGTCTAAATTGACTTTCTTTGACATCTCGGACTCAATATTGGAGTCCAAATTACGAAATGAAGTACAGAAAAATATGACACGTAAAACGGTAAATGACCATTTTGTCCTTTTACATATAACAGTCCGAATAAAATGTTAGGAAAGCCTAAACCGACTTTCTTGGACACTCCGGACTCAATGGTAGAGTCTATTCGACCAAAAGAAATGTCTAAAATAAAAAGACATAAAATTTGATGAATAGAATCTGTCAGATGACTATAAATTAAAGTAATGCCGAAGTATTAATACTAAGGCGTATACGAGAAAATGAAATACGAAAAGACACGACACGTAAACATGTTAAATAAATAACTTTAAATTAAAGTTAATGAAGCTCCCAGAAGAGTATAAATTGAAATAAATTCAATTCCTAACACATTTATTGTGTCATAGGTTAAGAGTACGAGTTAAGTTAAGTACATATGAAATTGCGAAATCGTTTTAGGATCTAATACGATTTAAGCATAAGTTAAGGAATATCAAGATGATATTACAATGAATGTGAAGTTGATGAGATGTTTATAAATTGTTCTTAGGAACTACAAAGAAAGTGGGAAAGCGCATTATTAGCATTAACCCTAAAAGACCAAGGTGAGTAACCCTGTGTTTGAATTGGGGATTTAACTCCATGGATTTGAAAAAGTTTTAAGTTCAAAGATATTGTAACACCCCGACCCTGATTAAGTAATGATTAGTTACTAATCATGTATCTGAACCAAACATAAAGAATAATTAAGAAGCTAACCTAATTAGGAGTCGACCAGAAGAAACGGCGTCGAAAAATAAGTTACAAAATAATAGTTAAGTAGGAAATAGTGAAACTGCATTAATGCGCAGCCAAACAGGGCCTAAGCCCGAAATAGGAAAGTACCAAAAATTGTGGCCAAGAGGATTTGATCCCTTGACCAACCTAGGCAGAATTTGGGTTACCAAAAATTTACCAACTAAGCTAAGAGCACCTTTGTGCATATATATGCAAAGATATATATTTAAATAGCAATCAGATTTGACCATTCCCCAAAGTGACCAATACCCACACATGCAACACCTCAACATTGCATCATGCTATAAGCCATCATGCCTACAGCCTAATGATGGAACCCTTCTCCCAACCAAATTGCATGCAAAATAATCATGCATTTGGGGAGATGAAAGGGCAAGAGAAATGTAAGATATGTATATCTCCATATATGCATTCTCCATATATGCAGATCTGCCATTTAAAGAGTGTTGATATATTGTTTATAGAGAGAGAAAGTGGTGAGAGAGAGTGAGAGATACACAAGGGTGTACATTGGAAATCTATTGGAGGAAGCTAGAGATTGGAACTGAAGGGCTGCACGACTGGGGGAGGATCCAATCCAGCTCTTGAAGCTTCTGCTTGAGCACAACCAGTGAGGAAACCACTGTACACGTGAGTTGTTCAAAAAAAAAAAAATTTATGAAATTTTCTTCTTGAATATGGCTACTGTTTTGTTGTTGTTTAGACTGTTGATGCATGTATAATAACTTAACAATGAGACTTGGGTTGTTTATGATTGATTTGGACCAACAAAACTGCCCTAAAACACAGAAATGGAAACAGACCGCCATTGATGGACCTTGAGGTTGCAAGTCTGATCCGACCTCAACCAACTGAGCTTTTGAGGGTTGAAACATAGAATAGGACCTCTTAGGACCTTGGAAAACCCCAACCGCGACCTAGAAACCTAGGTTTAAACCCCCAAAAATGGCATTATTCTTTTCGGCCCAAAGATGGATTCTTTGATTTTGACACCTAAACCGAAATTGATGAGTTGGGAATGGAAGCTCATGTTGTAAGGGTTGCAGAGGATCAAACCTCGTGCAAAATGATGAAGGAATGAGGCTGTATGGGCTGACTGTAATTTCCCACAATAATCGGCTAGAGCAGTCCCCTATTGTTGATTGTGATGCTTGAAATCGATGCCAAATGAATGCTACCACTCCCAGAAACATTTTAGAACGAAAACCAGTGGGAATCGTTGCTTAAAACCCCACGAATTTAAGAGAGAAAATTCTAAAATTTTCTAGGGCAACAGTGGCCCTAGACGGGTGGGGAAGACGATGTACAGTCGGGTCACGGGTCGGACCTCAGGTCGGGTCCTGACCCGATGTTTGAATAAAGGGTTCGGGTTACCCGGAACTACGTCGTTTAACTAAGTGATATTTAAAATTCAAATTTAGGGCTGACGTCATCATGACGTCAGCACTACGTGTCAAACCGGCTGGTCCAATTAACATTGGACCGGTTCAGTTGAAACAGAACTGAACCGGTTGGTCCAGACCGACAGTTTGTATAATCACCCTTTGACCCCAGAACTTTTATGAAATTCCACTGTGGCCCATTTTAAAATAAATTAATATTAAATTAATAATATTTAAATAATAAAAATTAAGAAATTGCCCCTAGTCCTCAAACAAGTCAAACGGAGTCCGAATAAAGTAAACGAATAGTGGATTTTGACTATTTTGGACGTTTCGGACTCAATGGTGTGGTCCGTTTTACGAGACGAGACTCCAAAAAAATTACGATATGTTAAAGTACAAATTACCAAATTGCCCCTAATGTAGCCGATGTCCAAATAAGACAAGTTATTAGTGTAATCTCATTTTCTTCGGCCTTCTGAGATCAACAGTGGGGTCCGATTCACGAGACGGGGCTCCGAAAAATATGACGCGCGAAATGACCAAACTACCCCTAAGGTACCCGAAGCCCAAATGAGACTAAAAGATAGTCTATTTTGACTATGTCGGACATTCCAAACCCAACGGTGAAGTCCATAACACCAAAATAGGTACTGAAAATTTAGTCACGTGAAAAATAAAACTCATCAAGTCACCACAAGTTGACTAGTAAGACCAATCCTAGGAAGTTAGAATACGTCAGGCCTAAAAATTAAATGAAAGAGCATGAATAGGTAACGATTTAAGGTGAATGTGAAGTTAACGAGTTCTTTATAATTTTCTTAGGAAATACAAAGGAAAGGGGAAAGCCCACCAGTAGTGCAAACCCAGGGAATCAAGGTGAGTAATCTCACATTTGAAGTGGAGATTTAATTCCACGGATTTGAATGATGTTTTAAATATCAAATTCTGTCTTTATACAATTCCGTTTTAAATATTCTGTTATGACATGCTTCCTGAATAATTTACTACTGTTCTTTGAGATATACTTCTGCATGTTTAAAATTTCGATTTCAAATGTTATTATATATCCTGAATTTACATGTTTCACGTATTTCAATACCCTATCATGAGATTATGAACTGTATGTTTTGAATGCTTTTAAATGCATCCACACGAAGGAATTATGGGTTAAATGCTTTTAAATGCAAGATAAATTGTGCATAAGCACCACGGATTTCTATCGGGTTTCTTAGGAACCCAACTACGATACGAATAAATGCTAGGTAGCAGGATTTAATCCCCTAGGCATATGAGATATCTCCACGAAAAGTAAAATGGGAATCTGGTTCGAAACGGATTCTGTTAATGAAAGTGATAAGGTGTGTGTTGAAAATGGAAGCAGGCTTTTTCCTCATTTTCACCATGCATATTTACATGATTTGAAATTCACATACTTTATTCCGAAAGTACAAGTTAGCTTGAATACTGTAATGTTTCAAAGCCATTGTTTAAAGAATGCATGTACTCTATGTTCCAAGTATACGAGCAATTGGTAGTGAGTATTTTACAAAATTCTCACGTGCGAAACCACTACCAATTGAAACCCATGACAGATGTTAGAATTACTCACTGGGCTTCTCGAAGCTCACCCCATTCCCTAACATTTTTCAGGTGATGACGATGGGTGGACCCTTGCCCAATTTGGGGAGAAATGATAGGCAGCTCCATTAGGATTCTGGAGATATTTTTGGGAAGTATTAGGGCCTATGGTTGGTTGAATTTTGATGTCGTACTTTTGGACAATTATGTATTTAAGCCCAAGAGGCAACCACATATGTACTTAAGCCCTTGAGGCATTCGGATATGTATCATGTATAAGACTTTAATTTTTAGTATGCTCTGATGTGATTATTCATGTGTACCGCTATGAAGAGCGACAGTACCGGACGGCTGTGTGAAAGTTTTTTAAAGATTTTTTTTTTTAAAAAAAAAAAGGGTTTTCACGCTTCCGCAAATCAAGGCCGCACCGCTATTCGATACCGTCGCCCATGTTTTGCCTTGCCCTCAGCTCCCGAGCCTGAAGGCGGCGGTTGCGATCCGAGATCCGCACAGGGTGGGTTTCGGGTCATGACAGATATGAAGTATTTGAAGTTTCAAATTCAGTATTTACATGATTCAGTTTTTAATTGTACTGTTTTATAACTCTATTATGACATGCTCAGTGATTGGTATCTATCATAGTTTTCTTAAAACATATTTCAGCATGTCTAAAGTTTTAAATGCCAAATTATGTTAAATATCCCGAATTTGATAGTTACAAGTATTTGAAGTTCTATTGTAGAAATTATACATTTCATGTTTTAAATACTCATGAAAGTATCTATTGAAGAAGTTATGTGATAAATGTTTTACAAGATAAACGGTACTAAGTACCACCCCCTATGATGATTGAAATCCTTTGGGATTCAACAGTAAATGCCCGGTAGCAGGATCTAATCCCCCAGGCAAATGAGATCGACAGTATTGGCAGTAAAATGGGAGTCTGGTTCGAAACAGATTCCACCTAATTAAAGAGAAAAGATGACAAAGTGATTTTGGAAATGAAAACAGGTTTTACCCTCATTTTCAAATACATATTTATGTGATTTAAAGTTTATATAATTTATCTGATGAAGTACGAGTTTCGCTTGGATATCTTAAATGTTTTCAAGCTAATTGAAATGCATATGTTTCGAGTTATATACTCTATTTGACGAAGTACGAATTTAGCTTGAATACTTAAAATGTTTCAAAGCTATCTGTTTTAAGAATGCATGTACTCTGTATTCTAAATTGTATAAGCAATTGGCAGTGAATGTTTTACAAACTCTTATGTACTGAAAACCACTGCTAATTGAAAACCCCATGACGAATACTAGAATTGCTCACAAGCTTAGATTAGCTTACCTGGACTTTGTTCGGACCCCCCTTTCAGGTAATTAGCAGCTGTCTTGACTTAAGGACGACGATGATGAATCTGCTGATTTTGGAAGACTATGTTCAAGTAGTTTTTGTCTATTACTACGAACATTAAGTATGGCGTTTTTGTATTAGTAAAATAGTACCATGTTATGTGTAAGCCCCACGGGGCAATTAAACATTTATTGTTTATAAAGTTTTAAGTTTTAGTTATACTCTGAATGTGTAACCATGTATGTTATGTATGGAGCTGGCAGTACCGGACGGATGTGCGTAATTTAAAAATAAGAAAAGAAAAGAAAAAGTTTTTCACGCTTCCGCAATCATGTGTCGCACATCTATTCGATACCGCTGCTTATGTCAGCCTTCGCCCAAGGGTCCTCGGGCCTGAGGGTGGTGGTCGCGATGCGAGATCCGCACAGGGTGGGTTTCGGGCTGTGATAGTAGCTCTCCCAAGTTATCCACGTCTTGGGGATGAACAGTTGTATTAAGAAATTTTGTATTCCGCATTTTTGTAACATTTATATATATCACACATGCAGCTTTTGATATTTTATTCCGCATTTAGTTGTTGCATGTTAGTAGCACTGATTGTGTAGCAAGTTGAGACCCTTGGTTAAACAAGCAGCGTCGGATCAGGTGCGCGACACGAGATCCTGCATAGGCTGGGGTCTCGGGTCGTGACAGCTTGGTATCAGAGCATCCTAGGTAACACAGTGGTTCATGGGAGACAAGACTAAGGTACTAGTATTACAAATGTCCAAGTAGAGTCAGTCAGTAGATAGAATCTGACATGATAGATAGAATATTATATAAATGTTAATCGTTAATCTTTTACAACAAGTAATTTTGGGAGATGATTTGGTTATTGGTACATCGCAGGTATTTTTCTAAGTAGTTAGGGCATACCCGTATGCTAGTTTTACGTATTGATTTTGCTTTTCACATTCACTACTAGATTGATTTAAAAATTGAACTGCTAGTTGAACATAGAAACAGAACTCCTAGGTTATATGTTAACTATTCAATTTCTACCGAGAGTATGATTAATGAGATATGTTATGCATAAAACCAGTAGAGCAAGTAACATGGATGTATAAAGTATTAGAGTGACATATTGTTACCTCGTAGAATTTTAAAGACATCCATGAGTTAAATGAGTAGGTGATTAATAAACTTCAAAGAGTAATAGTAGATTTAAATACAAAGATTCATAATCTTTAGAATGAACTACCTACTGTTATAGATATGAATGATTTTTTTGATAAATGAGATGGACTGAATAGCGACTCTTAAAAAGGCATTATCGGATAATGTTATACATTGGAAAATCATTGGTAGTGGAATGATATACATAGAGTATATGAGATACAAATCATAAGTGTACAATTATTAGCTAATCTAGGGAAGAACTTGATGATTTAAAAGCAATTACATGATTTGTAGCTGTTAGAAGATGGAAGCAAGTTAAGATACTCGAGGTTAACTAGTTGTTAGAAAGAGACTACATATTTTGCTAAAAGTTAACGGTTCTTGAACAACTAAGCTGAACAAGTAAATAGTCATCCTTAAGGATAGTAGTGTACTTACATATAATTTATTTGAATTCTCGGGTTATGACACTGAAAATACTGAAGGAAGTCTCGATGCATAATATAAATAGATAAGTAAGGCTTGAGTAAGAAATAGTAGTCATACTTAAAAGGATTGGAAAGAGTCATACCAATAGTGAAATAAATAATCCTTACTGATTATTTTGTCTTATGGAGGCATATAATTGACATCTATGGGGTTACAGTTTGAATGAGTGTTATATTGAGGGAATCATTGAGAATTGAATTATTGTATCTAGATATGAACTTGATGTTCATGATTAGATGATTGTCTTATATTATAAGAATTAGACATTCCATAATAAATAAGGGCAACAATTATTCCACATTGAAAAATAAAAGGTAACATAAAATTGGGAATTGTGTTAGTTTGAAAAACAATAGCTCAAATAGAAATATCTAAATGGAGTGGTGATACCCTGAAAGAGTAATAGAATTAATAGTGACATTTAGACAGAACAGTAACACCTTAAAGGTAAGAACTGTGACGATTAACACCTAAGTAGACTATTTACATTCTGAAAGGTAATAAGATAGCTCAAAGGGGGTAAGTATAGGGGGAGTTGATAAACTTTATTGATTTAGTAATAGATTAATGGCGTGCCCAAAATGTAAAAAGTCTCGAGTAAATTATAGATAGACCCTGATAGAGTAAATTATGAGTAGAGCTTTAAAGACGTTTATTTAATAAACGAGGCTGTTAGAAGTTTACATTTTGAAATACAAATGATTCTGGAAGAAGGATGATATATGATGAATAAGTGTTAGAAAAGATTTGAGAATCTTAGAAATAACCTGAGTAGTAGATTGACCTGAATAAAAAAAAAAAAAAAAAAAAACTTGTCAGATAATTGGAACTAAGTAATAAAGAATCCTGAGTAACTTTTAGGGATTCATGTAATCTAAATGATAGCAAAAACACTAAAAGTGTAGTGAATCATTTAGAGAGAATCGTGAAATAAAGTGACGTATGGAATCGTAGAACCTGCTACCAGAATACTCACAAGTATAGAAGAAAGTAGAGATCTGTGAACAGTAAAGATTTGTGAATTGTATCGATTTTAGAAAGCTTAAATCATTTTTGGATAAAGTCCCAGATAAGATATAGTCATGTGATTATATGACCCAGAAAAGACACAAAGTATATATAAACTCCTAGTATGGTTACAAGAAAATCTCTAAAGAAGGGAGTTAATTAAATAACGATTAAAAACGTAATGTATGATAGAGAACATAGTGCATGACTAAGTGGTAGATACAGAACACATAAAATACAGACCAGGGACACAGATGTTCTTAAATAGTTGACTTAAGGTCAAGGAACAATTAGTTGAATGTCAAGTCTGTTATAAAGGAACGATAATTAGGAACTAGTGTGAACTCTATGAGTTCTATGTAATACTATTTGAATGGAACATACCTCGGATCTATATATTAGTAGATTTAATGAATAGAGTTTAAAAACCCTATTCAGGAAATTTCAAATTTCGTTCACCAGGTGATGACTTAAATTTAAAAAGAACTGGGAGAATCATAAAAAGGAACTGAGATTCACGTGAGAGTTTTGAAATACTCTTGAAAATTTTAGAAAAAATAGAAAGATAATCTGATGTGACAGTAAAACTTGATTGATGTGACGGTAAAACTTGATTCTCAGCAGAAAATTTTTATCTAGTTAATGTAAACACATATTCAAGTAGTACCCCAATGTTAAAGAAACCACGAGAAACCCTGAGGTTAGAACCACTAAGTTTGGGGACAAACTTATTTTTAAGGGGGTAAGAATGTAATATCCCGACCCGGGATGTGGCACTTATGCCGAGGTAGACCCAGTCAAGTACACGTAAACTGAGGTAGATTGGGTCAAGTAACATAATACCCATCATGACCGAACATAAGTTCTGAATAAATTTATATAATCTCATTTTATCTAAAAAGGTCAAATAATAATACCGAGCTTTGACTCAGCATTGATCATAATATCAAGAACAAACCGAGACCGATTCAGACTGAGAATAGACAGACTATTTTAAAAGAGTAATATACAGTGACGAGTACGATTACCGAGGTAATCAGCAAAAATTATAATCTCAAAAAATTATAAGATTAAGAAAAGCCAAGTACAAATACACAGAGCCAATGAAAATAATACCCGATATATATACGAAGCATCGCAATAAATATTATACAGTAATTGGCACGTAGTTTGAGACAAATAGCTAGAGTTATAAATGAAGTAATTTCGATATTAAAAATATACGAGAAGTAGTTTTGAGTAACCCTGAGTGTTCAGGAGTATTTCCACTAGTAAACCCGAGCGACATAGAATTATGCCTCTTAATGCGTGCATGCCCGCAAACCCATGCATGCATACATGTACGTATGTGTGTGGCTCGTTCAAAATGAGTGTATGTGTATATGATTTAAAATAAATTTATATGCCTACATATGGATATATATACACATATAAAATATGTATTTTATATGTATATATATATATGTGTGTAACTAGATGTAATATCCCAACCCAGGATACGTCACGTATACCGAGGTAGGTCGGTTAAACTCTGTAACTTGAACGGTAAGAAATGTATATCATGGTATTTCATGGAAACGAATGACTGGAAATGGAAAATGATTGAAATGTACAACAAGTGCTGGGTAACACCCGAGCACCCCAGGGCATTGCATCGTAATGCGTGTATGCATGTATTTCCATGCATGCATACGTGAACATAGGTGAGTAGCCCGACCAAAATGAATGTATGTGTATACGATTTAAAATGGATTTATACGCCTACCCATGAATGTATATACATGTATAAAACATGTATTCTATGTGTATATATATTTATGTATAATATAATGTATTATACATATTTATGTATAAAGGTATGTGTATAAGAATATTAAATGGAAACAAAAAGGGAAAGAAAGAAAATGGGCAAGTGGGCTGCCAAGGACAGCCGTGCAAGTGTGTGTGAGTGGGTGAAGACCTATATATGTATATATATATATATATATGTATCAAAAAAATGTGTGTGTGTAATAAGTTGAGTGTATAACACTCAATAAGGAGTGGTGGTGACAGAAGTAGGTGTTGGAGTGTGTAAGAAGGTCACAGGGCATGGTGAGGTCTAACTAAAGAGAGAGAGAGAGAAAAGGAAAAGCTTATCATATACATGTGATCTCTCTCTCGGGAGAAAAAGAAATCAAAGGAAAAGTCAGGAACTGAAGGGGAGAAGAAGAGAGGAAGATTGATTCAGAAACAGAAGGGCTTGAAGAGGGTCACCGTGAGCAAACAGGAAAACCAAGGTGAGCCACTGTTTCTGTTTCAAAGTTTTATAGCATGATTCAAATTATTTTGATAGTAGGGTCTAAATCAGCATGAAATATGGGATTTATTACAAAAAGAATGAGGTTAAATGGTTAAGAAACCAAAGAGAAAATCCAAGTTGCAGGTCGGGAGGATAATCTGGGTTTCACTGATTTTATGTTTAAAACCTTGTTTTTAGTTGTAAAAATGTTGCTATAAAGTGCAGAAACACTTTAGGAACAAAATGGGTCCAAAATAGTGGAGAAACAGTCGTGAAATAAAAAGAAACCAGTTGGCCGGAGAATCGGCCGGAGATATTTAGACCCCTATTCGTGGGGATTGGAAGGGGTTTAATGGAAATAAAGGGTATGGTTGAGGTCCTTGAGGAAAGGGGAATAAAATGGCATTTAAAACGGGTCGAAAAATGATCAAAAATTGGTGACAGTCGTCGGAGAAGACGACTGTTCACCACCGGAACCCTACCGGAGTGGTGGGGAAGACGACCGGAAAGTCGTGGGGGCTATCGGGTCAAAACTGAAATGGGTCCGGGTTCGGATCGGGTCGGTACCCGATCGGATATGAAATGGGCATGATACTGTGTCGTTTTATGTTTTAAAATTAAATGAATTGGGCTTGTTTGGCTATGGGGATAGGAAATAGAAATTGGGTTTGGGCTTATTCCAACCACGGATAAGGATAGGAACCAGGATATTGGAATCCGGTTCTTGAATTAAACTAAACCGTTTGGTTCAGGGGAGGGGGAGACTGGTTTAGGGTTTCTGGTTCTGAACCAACTGGTTCAGACCGCAGGTTTTGGAATTTATGAACCGGCCCCAAATGTTTTAAGAAATTCCACTAAGGCCCAGACAGGAAAAATTAATAAAATATTAATTTTACAAAAATGCCCCTATTCCAAATATAGGTCAAACGAAGTCCAAACGAGGTAAATGAATAGTCAAAACTTATTATCTCGGACATTCTGAGTCCAATGGTGGGGTCCATTTTATGAGACGGGACCCCGAAGGATAAAATACATAAAAGTGCAAAATGACCATTTTGCCCTTTTAGTACAACAGTCCAAATGGAATTCCGTGAAAGCCTAAACCGACTTTCTTCGGCATTCCGGACTCAATGGTAAAGTCTAAATTAGTATTTGAAATACTTATGATGGAAAGGCATAAAATTTGATGAATAGAATCTATTCTAAAACGTATTCATTGATATATAGGGAACTCGAAAGGCAAGGGTACACTCACGGATTCCTGATCTAGAATCACGATAGAGGTAAGTGGATCACTCTCTCTTACATGTGGTGTTTCCATAAGCCAAGTTCATTCTTTTACTGCCAACTCGTACTCTTGAATGTATTGATATCCATGTGTCCACAATTCGATATTTTCTATCTTGTGGACATTTGATTGACTGATGTATCATTGTTATCATGTTTCACTGTGCTTTGAAAGTACCTCATGTTATTGCTATCCACAATGTGATATTGTTCTATCTTGTGGACATTGATTGACTGTTGTATCATTGTTATCATGTTGAACTATGCCTTGAAAGGCGTACTGTTATGCTTTCATTGAATCTATGATATTCCATTTTATACTTCTATGGAATCATGAATGATCATGATATGTTATGAATACCGGATTTGTGCTCAGTCACAACATCCATCCGATGCTTCTGTATTGACTGGAGACCTAAGGGTCAAGTCCATGAATGGACAGGTGGCAAGAATGAATTCCTCGAAGGCTTTCCACCGGCAATTGACTGGCATGATCATTGGCATCTCATTGCATTTTCACTGGCATTGCATTTGCAAATTCACTGGCATGTTACAGAATAAAAGCATCTCTTATGACTGACAGAACTTGATTGTTGAATGGCACTATTCCTTATGATTCTTCAAGTCTCGAAGGACTTGCTTTGATTGGTTTGATTGTGATCGGTTCATTGTGGCAGTACTTCATTGTTGTTATATTATCATTGAATTTCTTCATACTGATATTATACCCAATACTCTTGATTGTGTATTGTGATTACTGTTCATTGGCCCTTGTGGCAATAGTTCCATTGGCCCTCGTGGCAATTGTTCCATTGGCTATCACAGTATCTTATTCTTATGATTGGCTATCACATTGTTATTCATGGATTCATTGATCATCGATACCAGTGTTGGAGATTTGCATTTACTTACTGAGCTTTGTAGCTCATTCCACCCCACTTAGGCCCATTTCAGGTGATGATGCTGCGAGACCCCTGTAGGAGTCTGAGAGCGTAGGGGGACATTTTGAAGTACGGTATCAGTCTATGTTAGTTCTCCCATGTATTCACCACCCTCGGGTGCTGGTTACGTTTAGTTCTCATTTTGTCTTATGTAGAACTATGTCATGCATTTAATAGACTTCCACTGTTTAAACTATTTAAAAGACTTCCGCTGGATTACTGTAATTGATAAAGACTTCCGCTGTTCATTGTTTAAAATTTTTAGTACATTGCATATTAGTACTATGATACAGGAATGGAAAAAGTAGGGACGGCCTTCGGGTCGGCCCCGCGACGCGAGATCCGCATAGGGTGGGTTTCGGGTCATGACACTAGATGTATTATACATATATATATATATAAGGAATTAAAAAGAAAAGAAAAAGAAAGAAAAGAAAAGAAAGGGAAGAAAGGAAAGGGAACTGCCAAGCAGCAGCATGTGGGTGCAGTGTGTGTGTCGGTTGGTGTAAGTGTGTGTGAAAATAATATATACATATAGCACAAAAAATCTCTCAAGCCTTAAATGCAATATTGCATTTGGCACAGAGAGATCAGACCTAGGCCATAGAAGGAGGCTCTAGGTGGAAAAGAAACCGAGAGAAGAGAGAGAGAGAGAGAGAGAGTGTCGGTGGGAGTGTGGGTGTGTATATGAAGGGTATTGGGAAGTAAACCAAAGAGAAAGAAATCAAGGGAAGAAGCTAGAAGGGGACCAAGAAGGACACAGAAGTGGAGAGAGGGTGTTACACCAAGAGAAATCAGAAATTATAGGTGAGTAATCGTTTCTATTTTGAAAATTTCTAGCATGATTCGTAGCATTTAAATTATAAGGCCGTCTTGAGCATGAAATGAGGGTTTAAATGCAAAAAGAATCAAGGAAAATGGTTGAGAAATCAAAGAGAAAACCCTAATTGCAGGTTTCGAGTAGCCATGATTTTCCTTAGTATTTCATGCATGAAATCTAACTTAAACCACCTAGAAATGATCCTATTTAGTGCAGAAAATAGTTAGAAAAGAAAAGGGGGAAAAACAGTGAAGAAATGAGTAAGAAATGAGAAAAATTCCTCTCGCCGAAAACTCGAGATCTCGCCAGAACCGCCACTGTCATGGCTTGTTCGACGGCCAAAACCCACCCAAATCCCATTTTGGAAATTTGATATGGAACCCTCATAGTCTATAGGTTCGAATCCCATCGAAACTGGTGCAAAAATATGGTCGGAAACGGTCGCCGTCGCCGGAAGGGATGCCGGAACCCTACTGGACATCCACCGGAGAAGAAGGGACTGTGTGGGTCTGGATTCGGGTCACGGGTTGGACCCGGGTCGGGACCCGACTGCAATAGAAAGGGCTATACACAAAATGGCTGCAGTTTTGAGTTAAATTAAAAAGTTTTAAAATCAAATTGGGAGTGTTTGGTTACACTTGTAAGAAATTGAAATTCAAATTGAAATCAGAATTGGGATATCCTATCCCTGTTCTACCCCTGTACGCTGTTTGGTTATTCCTATTTAGAATAAGATTTTCAGAAATTTCAAATTGACCCAGAAAGTTACAAAAATTGCAAACTGACCCCCCAACTGTTAATAATTGTGATTTGACCCCCAGAATAAAATATTAATTAAATATTAATATATTTAATTAATTTAAATAATAGAAAATTATGAAAATGCCCCTGAGTCAAAAAGTAGTCAAACGGACTTCGATTAAAATAAATGAGTAGTGAATTTTTACTATTTCGAGCATTCCGGACTCATCCGTAGGGTCCGATTTATGAAAAGAGGTCCCGAGAAGTAAGAACCATAAATGTATAAATGACCATTTTACCTTTTCCAGTAACGACATCCAAATTAAACGTATGAATAGTGTATTTCAACTATCTCAGACATTCTAAGACCAATGGTGAGGTCCGTTTAGCAAGACGAGGTCCCAAAAAATAAAAAATAAAAGACCCGTAAAAGTGCAAAATGACCATGTTGCCCTTTTTAGTACAGAAGTCCAAATTGAATTCCGCGAAAGCCTAAATCGACTTTGTTCGACATTCTGGATTCAATAGTAAAGTCTATTCTAGTAAAACAGATAAAAACAGTAAAGAGGCATAAAATTTGATGAATAGCATGAATTAGACAGATATATATATATATATATATATATAGATTGAGATTGGTTTCCTGAATCATAGGAATACCCAGATACAAGAAGAAGGCAGTTTGACCTTCTAGACAGATACAGTAAAAAGGTAAGTAATCTCTGATCTCTGTTTTTGTGTTACATTCCAAGACAAGTCATAGTTCTTTGCATATACATTGCCTATTGTACTCTTTACACATCTACTAGCATTTATTGAGCCACATTGATATTGTCCTATCATGTGGGAACCAGTTATTGATTTCTATATATATCTCGATCATGATTGTACACTTGTGCATGGATTCCTTTTTGTACATTTGTACTTAGGGCCGTGAGGGCCAGACAGTTTTATTCGAAGCAGTCTAGTAACCGTAGTTTGGCTAACTATTGTTACGTCAGATTGCCTAGAATCAGTTATGATTCCACTATACTCTTCGTGGAAGATAGCGTGATCTTGATATATTATTAGTGCCGGATTTGTGCTCAGTCACATCTCCATCTGATGCTATTTATGACCTTCGGGTCCAGGTTCTGAGTGGAACATTTACTACGTCGCTATGCGAGGCATGGGACGTATAGTCACAGTGTACACAGAGCAGTATTCATATAGCCCGAGCGGATCTGAATACCTAGCTCAGGGGGTAGCCGGGCCCCACCAGCACCAGTGCATCTCAGTTTTAGTTAATATCACTATCCTTTATTGTTGATATTCATAGCTTGATCATATTACTTCATTATGAATGATCATGAGATTTTACAGCTTTTAGTATATTGCTTGCATTCATACTTGATATAGCTCATGACTGTAGCAGTATGACATTGTTGGCAATAACAGTAGCAGTAGCAATCAGCTAGATAGCAGTGGACATTTCTTTTGAATTTGTAAGTGTAATACTTTGTATAGACAGTCTTATAGCTCTCCCATGTTATCCACGTCTTGGGGATGAACAGTTGTATTAAGAAATTTTGTATTCCGCATTTTTGTAACATTTATATATATCACACATGTAGCTTTTGATATTT
Organism: Nyssa sinensis; assembly: GCA_008638375.1. Taxonomy (NCBI): domain Eukaryota; kingdom Viridiplantae; phylum Streptophyta; class Magnoliopsida; order Cornales; family Nyssaceae; genus Nyssa; species Nyssa sinensis. Next base: position 37,212,446 of record CM018031.1, read on the forward strand.
TATTCCGCATTTAGTTGTTTCATGTTAGTAGCACTGATTGTGTAGCAAGTTGAGACCCTTGGTTCGACAAGCAGTGTCGGATCGGGTGCGCGACACGAGATCTGCATAGGCTGGGGTCTCGGGTCGTGACAACCCCAAAAGGCATCACTAGGAACTCAAAATGCCCATAGCGGGTTCTAAATGTCGTCTTTTATACGTCTGCAGCTTTGACATTCAATTGATGGTACCCCGACCTCAAATCAATTTTTGAGAAGACTTGTGCTCTTTTCAATTGATCAAACAAGTCATCTACCCTTGGTAAGGGGTACTTGTTCTTGACGGTGGTCATGTTCAACTCCTAGTAATCGATACACAATCTCATTGTCCCGTCCTTTTTCTTCACAAATAATACTGGTGCGCGTCATGGCAATGAGTTGGGTCATATAAAACCCTCGTCTAGTAACTCTTGTAGTTGTATCTTCAGCTCCATTGGTGCCATTTGATATGGGGTTTTGAAAATGGGTGTGGTGCTTGGAAGTACATCGATACTAAACTTGATTTCCCGATTAACGGGCATTCCAGGTAATTCATCTAAAAACACATCAGGGAATTCCCTTACAATTGGAATCTAATCTAAAGTGGGTTTTTGTGAGCGATTATCAAGGACACTACACAAGTAATTGTGACAACCTTTGCGAAGCAAGCGTCTGACCTGAATGGAAGAAACAAAGTATGGTAGGGAGGCTACTCCCGTTCCCTCAAATACAAGATTTGGTTGTTCAGGATTTCAAATAAGGATCTTCTTTGCTTCACGGTCAATGATAGCATGGTTTCCAGCTAGCCAGTCCATGCCAAGAATTACGTCGAATCCATAGATTTCCAATGGTATCAAATTGGCTGTTAGTTGGGTGTCATTAATTTTCATTTCGCAAGACTTATGAACTATGGTTCCCAATAGTGATTTTTCTGAAGGAATTGAAATAGATAGCAAATAATCTAAGGTTTCAGGCATTGAATTCAATTTGATAGGAAATTTGGGAGATACGAATGAATGAGTAAAACCAGAATCAAATAGAACATATACCGGTTGTGAGCAAATGGAAAGGGTACCTACGACTACTGATGTGATATCCCAACCTGGGATTACGACACGTTTACCGAGGCAAGTCGACTGAATAGCATAACCTGAGCGATTTTAAGCTCTATGTTAGGGTATTTCATGGAAATGAATAAATGATGAAATGTATAACCAGTGCCGGGCAACGCCCGAGCATCCCGGGATATCGCATCGTAATGCGTGCACGTACGCATTTCTATGCACGACCATATTTCGCAAACATGTAGTATGTTTAAAATCAGTGTATGCATGCATTGTTATAAATGGATATATATGTACGTATATGGATATACTCTCACGTATAAGATATGTATTTTATATGTGTATAAATAAATACATATAGTATAATGTATATTATGTATATATATGTATATGTATACATAATATATGTATAAATATAAAGGGAAATATCAAAGAAAAGACAAAGGAAAAAGGGAAAAGGGGCTGCATGTGGGCTGCTGATCAATGAGTATGTCACTGTGTGTATGTGTGTGTGTGTATCATTGTGTGATATACATGGAGGTGTGTGTAGAAAGTGTGTGTTTTGAGTGAACAGCCGACAGTGAGAAGGATATTTATATCCTCTCTCATATGTGCTGTAATATATATAGTATATATATATATATAATGTCAACCAAAGAGTCAAAGAAAGGGGCTGGTAGAGAGAGAAAGTAAGGCGGTTGGTGTGTGCTTATATATATCGTATACATATGAGGGGTGTTGGAAAGAAAAATAGAAAAGAAAGAAATCAAAGGAGGAAGCCGAGAGTGGATTGGAGTGGAACCAGAGAAAAGAGAGGAGAATTCGCGACCAACAGGTGAGTAAGACTTGAAATTATCATTCTTATTTTATTAGTGTAATGCTTGATATGATAGTAGGAACATATAGTGGAGTTTAAAAGAAAATAAATGAAAGAAAAATGATAAGAAATGGTTGAAAAATGAATAAGAAAACCAGAGTTGCAGGTTTATGCAATGAATTCGGGTTAGTGGATTTTATGCTAAAAACTTAGTTTAAAATGCACGGGATTGATCCCATAAAGTGCAGAAATTTAATAGAATGAAAAAAGGGTCGAAACAGTTGAGAACCGAGTGTAAAAATGAGAAAAACCAGCTCACCGGAAAATCAGCCGGAGCTATTAACCTCCATATTCGAGAAGATTGGGAAGGTTTTGAGGGAAATAGAGGATAAGAATGTGGTCGTGGGGAAGAAAGGAAGAGATTGGCGTTGAAAATGGGAGAGAAAACTGATCAGGACAGGTAGCCGTCACCAGAGATGGTGACGGAACCCTACTGTTTTCCTACCGGAGTGATGAAGGGGGTGACCGGATTGTCGTGGGGTCTATTCGGGTTTAAAGGAAACAGATCCGGGTTGGATCCGGGTCGGGGCCCAACCGAATTAAAAGGGTTATCAAAACACTACAGCTTTGATTTAGGTTTTAAATGTTTTAAAATTACATTCAGAGTGTTTGGCAACATGGTTAAGAAATTGAAATTGAAATTGGTTTGGGGATGGGGATATCCTATTCCGATTTTAAGGGATAGCCACCGTTTGGCTATCCATAGTGAGAATAAGAGTTTTCTTAAATTACAAGTTGACCCAGAAGGTTTTAGAATTTATAAATTGACCCCCCAACTGTTAATAATTTTGATTTGACCCTCAGAATAAAATATTAATTAAATATTAATATATTTAATTAAATAGAAAATTACGAAAATACCCTTATTTCAAATATGGGTCAAACGAAGTCCAAACGATGCAAATGAATAGTCAATTTTTATTATCTCGAACATTCTAAGATCAATAGTGAGGTCTGTTTCACGATACGGGGTCTCAAAACATAAAATACACGTAAAAGTGCAAAATGACCATTTTGCCCTTTGTAGTACAAATGTCCAAATAGAATTCCGCGAAAGCCTAAACCGACTTTCTTCGGCATTCCGGACTCAATGGTAAAGTCTAAAATAGTATTTGAAATACTTATGATAGAAAGGCATAAAATTTGATGAATAGAATTTATTCTAAAACGTATTCACTGATATATAGGGAACTCGAAAGGCAAGGGTACATCACGGATTTTCGATATAGAATCACGATAGAGGTAAGTAAATTCCCTTTCTCTTCCATGTGGTGTTTCTAAAGCCAAGTTTATTCTTTACTGCCAAACTTGTACTCTTGAAAGTACCTCACGTTATTGCTATCCACAATGCGATATTGTTCTATCTTGTAGACATTGATTGACTGCTATGTCGTTGTTATCATGTTGAACCATGCCTTGAAAGGCTTACTGCTATGTCTTTATTGTGAACCATGCCTTGAAAGGCTTATTGCTATGTCTTTATTAAATATGTGATATTCCATTTTATACTTCTATGGAATTATGAATAATCATGATATGTTATGAATACGGGATTTGTGCTCAGTCACAATATCCATCCGATGCTTTATGACTTGAGTGGAGACCTAAGGGTCAAGTACATGAATGGACAGGTGGCAGGAATGAATTCCTTGAAGGCTTTCCACCGGCAATTGACTGGCATGAACATTGGCATTTTCATTGCATTTCCATTGGCATTTCATTTACATTTGCATTGGCATTTTACCTGAGAACAGAGTAAATGCATCTCTTAAGAATTGATATGATTACATTATTGAATGACACTATTCCTTATGACTTATCTTAAACTGAAAGGACACTCTTCGTTGAATTGATTGTGATCAGTTTATTGTGGCAGTACATTCTTGTTATGTTATCATTGAAAGATTCAAGTTGATGTTATTTCCTTTACTCCTGATTGTACATTGTGACTTATTATTCATTGCCCTTCATGGCAACTGTTTTCATTGGCTATCACAACATCTCTTTTCTTATGATTGGCTATCATAATGTTATTCATGGAATTGTATCTTATCGATACCAGTGTCGGAGATCTATTTTTACTTGCTGAGCTCTCATAGCTCATTCCACCCCATTTACCCCCATTTCAAGTGATGACGCTGCAAGACCCCAGTAGGAGTCTGAGAGCGTAGGAGGACATTTTGAGGAGCTATATCAGTCTATGTTTTAGTTCTCCCATGTATTCACCACCCTCGGGTGCTGGTTACGTTTGGTTCTTATTTTGTTTATGTAGAACCATATTATGTATTGTAAAGACTTCCGCTAACATTGTGTATTGAAAGACTTCCGCTGATGTACTATTACTGATAAGACTTCCGCTGTTATTGTTTTGAGGTTTTAGTACTTTGCATATTAGTACTATGATACAGGAATGGAAAAAGTAGGGACAGCCTTCGGGTCGGCCCCACGACACGAGATCCGCATAGGGTGGGTTTCGGGTCGTGACAACTGAGTTAGTGGCCTAGACATCTCCAGGTATCAATGAGAAAACTCTCCTAAGGCGTTGTTGGTCCTAGTACTCTAGTTCTAGTCTCCAATGAACCACTAGTGTCACATCCCCCTTACTCACCCTGTGCGGATTAGGGGCATGCAACCAGCCAGTTAGGCACCCATCAGGGTTTTTTTTTTTTGAAATCAAAATGCCGACGGTAATCCTAACCACAGGCCATTCATCAGTAACATCCAAGTACAATGCATTCAATTAATATAAGTTGCAGCGGAACTAAGGGAATGCATATCACCTTGGCAGAGCCATTAATACATCCATGGTTAACTATTACATCATTGTCCTACAAAAGATACTAGTCTTAGGTTTCAGTACATCATATTCAAAAATGGAGTTAGGTACAAAAATGGTTAATTCATAAGTTCTTCAAAATAGTTCTCCGGGTCTCCAACCCGCTAATCCTGGTCGCTGGGTCCCTCACCTTGAAAAATGTTAGGGAAGGGGTGAGCTTTAAAAAGCCCAGTGAGTAACACGGGTCCCCTGTCATGGGTTTCAAACCATTGTTGTTTATAAAACAGGTGGTCGAATCAGACATTTCAGAGGATATAGTTAAATCCGTATATTTGAACAATATTTAAAACAAGAATACAGTCAAAACATCATAGCAACAGAACAGTTCAATAATGAGCGGAGCAGAACAGTATAACAGGATAACAGTACAGTATGCACAATTTAAATAGTGCAATATGCTCATACAGTGTTCAAGACTGAATTTGGTACCATGAGTCAGTTATTCTTTTAGTAAAAACAAGGATAATTTTATTTCAATACGGAACAGTGAAATCGGACAGGGTAAAATATAGTCATGCATTGAGTAAAAGCATGGAAGACAGTATATCAGTAGGGACAGTACAGTACAGTATAAAAAAATACAATAACTAGACGGTGTACTTATACACCAATTCAGGAGTCTAGGTTACTCACCTTGTGCGGTAACGGGACTTAACTGAGAAGCCTTTCTCTTCTTCTTATCCTTCTTTATCCTAGAAAATTTAGGAACATTTCGTAAATCTCACATGAATCTTTAACTTGGTTTATTTAAAATTCAACCTGAGTTAGACTATCTCGTTGTCTATGTGTTTTTATGATAATTGAAATTCACCTTTGCACCCACTCTTTCAAGGTTTCCGTGTCTTCCTGTTTCTTTAGTTTAGCCTCCGCGACCATTGCCTTGGTACGCATCTTGTATATAAACGGTCGAACGGAGACTACCTCGGTTGTTTTGGCTATCCTTATGTTCCGTTCGATAATCTTTTGTTGCCATAAGAGTTGTTGCATGAACTCCTGTTGCTTCTTGTCAGCTAGTCTTTCGGCTTTAGACATAATGGTAAATTTCTTGTTTTTCCCTTCCATGACTGGCTTGAGTTTTTATCCTATAGCATGATCCCAAGAAGTCAGGATGTGTACTACCTCTAGGCAGTCCGGTCATGAAATTATTTAAGCTTTCATTGGTTAGTTCTTAGTTCATTCGGATGTTATCTAACTTGATACAGGGTTAGGGGTATTTTGGTCATTTCACAGTTGTGAAGTTTCGACTCCGATTCGTCATCCAATCACGTGTATAGTCCCCTACGTGTCAGGGTTTCTATTGTTTTCAGTTTCGTCTCAATCGGACTTTGTTTGGGTTCTAAACAGTGTCAGGGGCAATTTGGTAATTTCATGTGTTGTATTTTTTGGCACTTTATCTTCTAATACGGACCTCACCGTTGAGTCCAGAATGTCTGACATAGTCAAAATAGACTATCTTTTAGTTGTATTTGAGTTCGAGTACCATCAGGGGTAGTATGGTCATTTACTCCTACGTGTTTGTATTTTTTGGGACTTAATTTCCCAAATCGGACTCCACCATTGAGTCCGGAATGATTGAAATAGTGAAAATACACTATTCGTTTGACTTATTTGGACTTCATTTGACCTATTTATGACCTAGGGGTAATTTGGTCATTTTTATTTAATTAATAAATTAATTAAATAATTTAATTTATTATTTATTAAATTATCAGGGGTATAAATGAATTAAAACATCAGAAACTGGGCCACGATGTAATATTCAGAACTGTTGGGGGTTGGTTTGCAATTTTCCAAAAGGTTTGAACTGAACCAAAGGGTTCAGTCCTTAAGCAATTGAACCGGACCGGTCCAATCCGGTTCTAACCGGTTCAGGGTAATGTGCTGACGTCAGGATGACGTCAGCCCTACAATTTAAATTTAAATTTAACAGCAACAAAACGACGCAGTTTTAAGTTCGGTTTATACCCATTTTTTATTCGGGTCGGGGTCCGACCCGAAGACCCGATCCATGACCCGTTACTGTTCATCGTCCCCACCCGTATAGGGCTACTGTTGCCCTAGAAATTTCAGAAATTTCTCCTTCGATTTCGTGGGGTTTTAAGCGACGATTCTTACTGGTTTTTGTTCTAAAATGTTTCTGGGAGTGGTAGCATTCATTTGGCATCGATTTCAAGCATCAAACGCATCAATGTGGGACTGTTCTAGCCGATTATCGTGGGATGTTACAGTCAGTTCGTACTGCCTCATTTCTTCACCATTTTGCATGAGGTTTGATCCTCTGCAACCCTTACAACATGAGCTTCAATTCCCAACTCATCAATCTCGGTTTAGGGGTCAGATTTAAAGATTCGGTTTTTGGGCCGAGAAGAATAGCCTCGATTTTGAGGGCTTAGACCTAGGTCTCTAGGTTGTGTATAGTGTTTTTCGAGGTCCTAGGAGGGTCCATTTCATGTTTTGATCATCCAAAGTTCGGTTGGTTGAGGTCGGATCAGACCTGCAACCTCAAGGTCCATCAATGGCAGTTGCTACGGGTTTGGGTTTTTGGGGCAGTTCTGATGGTCCAAATGTTCACAATCGATCCAGATTTTATTGTCTAACTATGTTACATGCAATAATAGTCCCAAAAACATCAAAACAGTAGCCGAAATTTCCAAAGAGAAGTTCAAAGTTTTGGATGGCTTACCTTCAAACAGTGGTCTCCTCACTGGTTTGTGTTCAAACAGAAGCTCCAACAAGTTGGCTTTGATCCCTCCGTGCACTCCCAGACCTTAGCTTCCTTCTATTGCTTCTTCAATGGCCAAACTCACACACAAGGTCTCACTTTCTCTCTCTAGATTCTCTCCCTTTCTCTCTAAAACAGTAAACTAAACCCTCAATACAGATCTGGTCTCATGCATATAGGGAGACACACATATCTCACATTTTCTCTTAACCTTCCATCTTCCCACATGCATGATTGCATTGCATGAAATCTGGTTGGAAGAGAGGTTTAATCATGAACTATAGGCATGATGGCTAGGGCTTAGGGTGATGCATGCTGAGGTGTTGCATGCTTGTCCATTGGCCACTTTGGGGAGAGGCCAAATCAGATTTATACTTATATACATATCTTTGTACATATATACACAAAAGTGTTCCTAGCCTAGGTGGTAATTTTTTGGTAAACCAAATTTTGCCTAGTTTGGTCAAGGGATCAAATCCTCTTGGCCACATTTTTGGTCTTTTTCCCATATTTCGGGCTTAGGCCCTGTTTGGCTGCGCATTAATGCAGTTTCACTGTTTTCTTCCTAACTTTCATTCTGTAGCTTATTTTTCGACGCGGTTTCTTTCAGTCAACTCCTAGTTAGGTTAGCTTCAGTGTCTGAGGGTTCAGTGACAGTAATCAGTTTCTCAGAATTTTTAACATTTGCTAACATGGGTTTGATCAGTATTAAACAGTTGAATTTAAACAGTTAAATGCCAGATCAGATTTCAAGAAGAGTTTTTCATTACATAATTTAATAATTAAGTCTGGGGTGTTACAACTAGAACCTAGAGCTCTTATACCAAGCTATCACTACCCGAAACCCACCTTATGCGGATTAGGGGTCATGGAGGGCAGCCCTCGAGCCATCCTTAACCAATTTCAATTAAGAATTACCAATAATGATGTCAGAATTAGATAAATACATTGCAAACTTGTAGTAAGTTTTCCATACCATAATTAGAGTGGTTCTTATAATTATAGATCCGTTTGACAAAAGGCTAAACCCAAGATGTGGATTCATGGGAGATACTATGACAAATTAGTCTATTACACCAAAAACGTAAAAGGAATCCACTCATTACATATGGAAATGGAATCTATGCACAAAAGCAATGCTAGTAGACAATGAGCACTCTACTGTCCTTTTGCTACGTCCGATCCTTAAAAAAAAATAGTATAGTTCTGGGGTGAGCTAACTTAGCTCAGTAAGTAAATTCCTGGTATACCACAAACAGACACACCAGTCACCATGAGACACGTGTGCTTACAGAGTTGATATTCTCAATCATACAGAGCAGCCATAAGCCTTCAGGGCATCCTCATATATATACATCATACAGAGCTAATATTCTCGATCATACAGAGCAGCCATAAGCCTTCAAGGCATCCTCATATATATATATATATATATATATATATATCCTACAGAACCGAAAAACTCGGTCATACAGTGCAGGCGGAGCCTCCAAGGCATTCTCATGCGCATATCTTCCAGACCTTATGCTCTGGGCAATATTCATTCAACATCTCATATGGTTCCGACCTTATGGCTTCCTTAATAACTGCCAAGCAGAGAATAAGGAAGCAGCATTCAACACGGAAACTACTATCTATGATTATCTCCATCTACGACACAATACTCCATAAGGTAACTGCAATCTCCAATGATCAAATCCCTATATTCATGGCATCGAATCCTAATCAACTTAGGAAGGCCACGACCTATAAATTAAACCCTAAAGGTACGCTTTATTTTTATGCTTATTCTTTGGCTTTCAATACAGTCTTTCAATTCCTTTTACTTACTTAAGCATCGGAAGCGGCTACCGCCGGAGCCAATCCGGTGGTCCTCTGATCATCTTTCTGAGTGTTCTACAGGTCACGGAGCCCACACTTATTGCAAGTCGAAAAGTGCAGCATTAGTTTTGGCCAACTCGTTCACTCACGCCATTATGTCAGAAGAAAGGCCCAAAAAGTTCATGGTGCCAAAGTTCACCCTATACGACGGGTTTGGAGATCCAGGAGATCATCTCTCGCACTACCACCATATTATGGCCCTCCACAGGGCCTCTGATGCTTTTATGTGCCGAACTTTCATCACCAACTTGAAAGGAACTGCTCTAAAGTGGTTCCACAACCTCCCTCCGAACTCAATTACCAGCTTCTATGAGCTCGGTAGACAATTCTTGGACAGGTTTATGACCAGCAGAAGGCTCAGAAGGGGACCAGAATTCCTGTTAAATGTTAAGCAGACTAAGGAGGAGTCCCTTAGAGCCTACATTGCGGGCTTCAATGCCGAACTCACGGAGATCACTGACTGCAGCCCAAAGTTCCTTGTAGCAGCCCTAACTGCTGGGCTTGCCCAAGGTGGTTTCAGAGACTCCTTAACAAAGAGCCCCCCAGCCGACATGGCGGCATTAATGGATCGGGCCAGAAAGTACATCAACCTGGAAGAAGCCAACCGCACATCCCAGAAGGCAAAGACCAGACCTAGAGGGATAATCCAAAGAGGGAGGATCACAAGAAGGAGGACCACAGAAGAGACTCCAACAAAAAGAGGGCCAGGAGCCCAAAGAAGAGAACAGCACCCAGAGCTGTGTACAATTCCGGACCAAGGGAGTTCACCAACTTCACTCCTTTAAACACCACACCGAACCAGGTACTCCGGCAGATCCGAGATCGGGAGAACCTGAAGTGGCCGGAACCAATCAAAGGAGATCCCAGCCTTCGGGACCAAAGTAAGTATTGTAATTTCCATAAAGATCATGGACATACAACTAACACATGCAGGACACTCCGATATAAGATAGAGCAGCTCATAAAGAAGGGGCGTCTTCGGGAGTTCGTCAAGCAAGACGGAAGGCAGAACCCCCAAGAAGACAAGCCTCAACAACGGCCAGACCAGACGCCTGAGCAGAGGCAGGAGCAGAGGGAAGGACGAAACGAGCCTCAGAGGCAGAACAACCATGTCATCTACGTCCTCCATGCCGACTCCCCTATCACAGAAATGTCCAACAGGGCAAGAAAGAGATATACTCGGGAGGCCAGAGCTGCCCCGAACGTATTACAGATCTCCAACGTAGAAAAGAGGCTCAAGCCAGCACCGGAGATCCAATTCACTGAGCAAGACCTAGCAGGGGTACACTGCCCTCACAGTGATGCCCTTGTTATCACTCTCAAAATTGCCAACTTTGAGATCAGGAAAGTCCTGGTCGATACTAGCAGCTCCGTCAACATTCTGTTCCATGAGCCACTTAAACAGATGGGGATGGATCATGACAATGTCAAACCCACTACTGTCGTAATGGCAGCTTTTGATGGCAATCTCAGCACCCCATTGGGGAGAGTCGACCTTCCTACCACTGTAGGAGAGGGTGAAGGGCAGAAGACCACCATCTCGGAGTACATGGTGTTGAACATGAAATCTCCCTACAACGTCATAATCGGGAGACCCTGGTTGCACCAGATAGGGGCAGTCACCTCGACCCTCCATCAGTGTCTGAAGTACTTCCACAACCAGAACGTTCACTCTGTCAAAGGGTGTCAGCCAACCTCCCGGGAGTGCCATGCTATTGCTCTCAAGGAGAAGGCTCCTAAATAGCAATTACAGTACACTCGGGACTGTGTAGATCCAGTTCTCACCCACACTCTCCGAGGTGGAAGTTTGCCCATCCAGCATTGAAGAACCCCTGAGCCCAAAGGGACACGACAGCCGAGCCAAACCTGTTGGCGAGCCCGTCAAAGTATTGGTCAGTTCAGAAGCAGATGGGCGTTATTTGTGTATCGGCCCAGATCTGACGCACATCGAGCAGAAAAATATAGTCAGGTTTCTGAAAAACAACCTCTCTATATTTGCTTGGGAAACCTAGGGACGTGAAGGGTATAGACCCTAGCCTCATAACCCACAAGCTGATGGTCGATCCAGATCATCCACCAGTCAGACAGTAGAGAAGACCGATTGCTCCTGAACGGCATCGGGTTATAAATAAAGAGGTCCAAAGGCTGCTTGAAGCCAGGATGATACGAGAAGTGTTCTATCCCGAGTGGCTAGCCAACACCGTGCTTGTCAAGAAGAAAAACGGTAAGTGGAGAGTCTGAGTTGATTATACAGACCTCAACAAGGCATGCCCCAAAGGACAGCTTTCCACTGCCAAAGATAGACCAACTGGTTGAGGCCACTGCGGGGCATGAGCTTATGAGCTTCATGGATGCCTACTCTGGGTACAACCAGATCCAGATATACCCTCCAGACCAAGAGAAAACAGCTTTCATAACCGAACGAGGGCTTTACTGCTACAGAGTAATGCCTTTCGGTTTAAAGAACGCTGGAGTCACTTATCAGCAGTTGGTGAACAAGATGTTCAGCCCACTGCTCGACAGTACCATGGAGGTATACATCGACGACATGCTGGTGAAGAGTCTGCAGAAAGGTAGTCACCTCCAGCACTTAGCCCAGACCTTCGATATCCTCAGACAGCACAGGATGAAGCTCAACCCCTCGAAATGTACCTTTGGGGTTACGAAGGAAAAATTCTTGGGATACATTGTCTCTCAGAGGGGTATCGAAGCAGACCCCACTCAGATCCAAGCTCTGATTGGACTGAAGTCACCAAGAACCAGGAAGGAAATTCAGGCACTAAATGGCAGAATTGCGGCACTGAGCAGATTTATCTCCAAATGCACTGATCGCTGCCTACCTTTCTTCAAAGCTCTGAAGAGCAGCAAAGCTTTGCAGTGGACGGAAGAATGCGAGAAATCCTTTCAAGAACTAAAGGAGTATCTAGCCTCTCCAGAGCTCCTGTCAAAACCAGTACAAGGAGAAAAGCTACTCTTGTACCTCGCAGTTTCTGAAAACGCGGTCAGCTCCGCATTAATCAGACAGGACAGGGGAGTACAGAGGCCTATATTCTACGTCAGTAGGGCACTACTTGACACGGAAAAAAGATATCCAGAAGTAGAAAAGCTTGGCCTATGCCTTGGTCATATCAGTTCGGAAGCTTCGACCTTATTTCCAAGCCCATCCAATCGAGATCCCAACTGCCTATCCTCTGAAGTCAATACTGAGGAAACCTGAGGTATCGGGAAGATTGGTTAAGTGGTCTGTGGAGCTAGGGGAATTCGACATATCATATGTACCCCGAAACTCCATCAAAGGGCAGGCCTTGGCTGATTTTGTTGCCGAATTCACCCCGGTACTTCAAGACAAGGCACAACTCATCGAAACCTCAGGAACCTGGCTACTATACATCGATGGATCGTCAACCGATCAAGGCTCGGGAGTAGGCCTAGTGCTACAGTCCCCTGATAGGCTCACGACAGAAAAAGCAGTCAGCTTGGGATTCAAAGCTTCTAACAATGAAGTAGAATATGAAGCTCTAATCTTAGGCATGAAGCTTGCCTTGGAATGTGAGGCTCAGAACCTCAAAGTCTTCTCAGACTCCCAACTGGTGGTAAGCCAAGTCTTGGGAGAATTCGTCATTAAAGATGATAGGATGCTCCGGTACTCCGAACTGGTGAACCACCTGAGGCATTCCTTCTAGACATTTACTATCCAGAAAATTGAAAGAAGCCAGAACTGCAGAGCAGATGCTTTGGCTAACATGGCGTCCCACTTAAAGTCTGAAGCAAACTCCACAGTAAAAATCTCCTACCAGCCAGGACCTAGCATAGAGGAAGCCCAAGTTGCTCAAATTGTTGAACAGCCCCAGAACTGGATAACTCAAATCCTATAGTACCTGCAATCCGAGCTCCTCTCAGAAGATAAAAACAAAGCCAGGAGAATCCGAATCAGAGCAGCTCGGTACCTGATCCTGAACAACAAGCTTTACAGAAGGTCGTATTCTCAACCTCTGTTAAAATGCTTAACTCCAGAAAAATCACAATATGTTTTGGCTGAAATACACGAGGGAATTTGCGGGAATCACAATGGGGGCAGAACTGTAGCTCACCGAGCTCTGTCTCAGGGCTATTACTGGCCTAGCATGCTTAAGCAGGCTAAGGAGTATGTTCAGAAGTGCGACAAATGCCAAAGATTTGCCCCATATCAACATCAGCCTTATCACGAGCTTATCCCGATTCCTAGTCCTTGGCCCTTTGCTCAGTGGGGAATGAACATCGTGGATCCATTACCAAGGGCTCCACCAAACAGGAAGTATCTCTTGGTAGCCATTGACTACTTCTCAAAATGGGCCGAAGCTGAACCTCTAACACATATCACAGAAAAAGAAGTCGAGAGCTTCACCTAGAAGAACATTGTGTGCAGGTTCGGCATACCACGTGTGATTATCTCCGACAACGGGACACAATTCACTGGTAAAGGCTTCAAGAAATTCTGTGAAAATCTCAATATTAGGCAACACTTTGCCTCTTTGGGCCATCCACAAGCAAATGGGCAAGCAGAGGTCACCAACCGAACGATCCTTGACGGGTTAAAGAAAAGGTTGGAACAAGCCAAAGGAAAGTGGGCAGAAGAACTCCCTGGAGTTCTTTGGTCCTACAGAACAACCAGAAGAACACCTACATCTGAAACTCCCTTCTCATTGGCCTATGGTACAGAAGCAGTAATCCTGGTTGAGATCGGTATGCCAACCCCGAGGACTGAAGCCTTTGAGCAAAAGTCCAATGATTAGCAGCTGATGGAAAACTTGGATTTGCTTGAAGAAAGAAGGGATCAAGCCAGCATCAGGATGGAGGCCTATCAACAGAGAATGGTCGACAAATCCAAGGTAGGACTGAAAAAGGTCAACTTTCAAGTCGGAGACCTCGTCTTAAAAGAGTCTTTCAGAACACCAAGGATCCCACTATGGGAAAATTGTCACCAAACTGGGAAGGCCCCTACAAAGTAACAAAGGTTGTTCGGCCTACCACCTACTGGCTTAAAGACATGACTGGGAAGCCTGTACCTAGGCCATGGAACGTGGAACACTTACGAAAGTATTATCAATAGAGATGCTTCTTTTACTTCCATGGAATGTTCATCTATAAATGCGCAGGCCTCTAGAGCCTGGTCCATAATGTACAAGTCTTTGCACTTGGTCCATCTATAAATGCACAGGCCTTTAGAGCCTGGTCCATAATGTACAAGTCTTTGCACTTGGTCCATCTATAAATGCACAGGCCTCTAGAGCCTGGTCCATAATGTACAAGTCTTTGCACTTGGTCCATCTATAAATGCACAGGCCTTTAGAGCCTGGTCCATAATGTACAAGTCTTTGCACTTGGTCCATCTATAAATGCACAGGCCTCTAGAGCCTGGTCCATAATGTACAAGTCTTTGCACTTGGTCCATCTATAAATGCACAGGCCTCTAGAGCCTGGTCCATAATGTATAAGTCTTTGCACTTGGTCCATCTATAAATGCACAGGCCTCTAGAGCCTGGTCCATAATGTACACGTCTTCGTACTTGGTACATCTATAAATGCACAGGCCTCCAGAGCCTGGTCCATAATGTACAAGTCGTCGTACTTGGTCCATCTATAATGCACAGGCCTCTAGAGCCTGGTCCTTAATGTACAAGTCTTCGTACTTGGTTCATCTATAATGCACAGGCCTCCAGAGCCTGGTCCATAATATACAAGTCTTCGTGTTTGGTCCATATTTTCTACGGTCCAGTCCATCCAAAGACAGAAGTTCAGAACATCTACAAACTAAAGTTTTTTAGATCGAAACACCTCAGATCTGACACTTAGATTATTTGGCTTATCTATCAGCAAACAACAAGTACTATAGTGCCAAGCAGGTGCGAAGTACCTTGATTCAGAACTTCTACAAAGTTTCTTTGATCTATTTTTAAAACAGTCATGTATCAGAAGTACGCAAGAAGGTGTTTTAAACTCCAAAAAGAGCACATTCAAATACAAAGAACATCATATCTGAGGAGAAGGAACTCAATTTTATTGATGATTCAGAAGATTTACAAAAGGCAAACATTATACGACATCATGTCTTTCTTCTTCGAATGAGAAAGGGATCTAGGATCCAAACTTCCATTATCGCTGTCGCCGGCTCCATTTGAAAGGAAGGAATCCTGAACCCCAATCTGCAACAAGGAGCACCCAGGCCATTTCATCATCACTATCATTGATCTCAAGACCAACGGAGGATGAGGGCTCTGGGTCTCAAGGGACCTCCATTCATCTCCCTCAGAGCAGTTGTCACACCGCAGCCGATTGGAGCAAGGGTCTCTGCCAAGACACAGAGGGAAGGAAGCGTCCCACCTTCATCTTCATCACCAACGCTCCAAGCCTCGGTTGAATCAAGGAGGGTCCACCTCCCATCGGAGAAATCTCGACCGGATGCTAAGATGGACAAGAAGATCCTAGCCTCCTCTAATCCTTCTTTGGAGACTGAATCGAAGGGAAGGTTAACTCTCGGCCACAATTTAATCGTTCCCAACTCGGACTGAAAATCGTCAATCATCTTCGGGGAAACGGTAAGCCTCTAAAAGGCATTCAAATTCTCTCCGATAGGGGAACAATATGAGGATACAAGTAAAAGAGATAGGGGGCAACCTTATGCTCCTTCTTCGTATATATAGATCCTTGAAGCCCAAGAGTCGCCCAGACGAACCGTCACAACGATTAAATAAAGGGTTGTTCTCGAAAACCCAAAAGACAGCTGTATAAATGGATGACGTATAGAATCATCCTTTCGGATACTTAGGCGACAAGATACAAGGCTTCCCCAAGCATACCGAACTAATCAAAGCAAACAAAGTCCGATCCACCCTTATACAAAGGCCTCTGGTCTAACATACAGACCTCATTGTCTTTGTTATTCCGTTGATCCTTGACAGACCACGTAAAGCTTTCAGTTCGGATCTATCTCTATCCAGGTCTGGACGATTTAGGAGGCAGGAGTCTCCATCATCAGAGCAACAGACACAAAACACCGTTCTTACTACAAGACTTGGGTTCATAACGAACTGCCTCAGAATTCTCCAGAAATTCACTCTCAATATATATATGATACAAGATTATCGTCAGACCCTTATATATCCTATATAAGTTACTCTTCTACCCCATCCAGAGAGGAAGGAGCAATCAGAACTATGCTACAATCGTTTTCTTATCACAACTACAGTTCGAAAGATAACTGCCACTTCTTAGAAGCTGATCTGGAGGGATCCAGAACAGCCTTACTTACATCAATTTCTCACATCAACAACAAATTCAAAGGAATGCTACATGGGTCAACCAAGCATAAGAGAAGACATTTGATAAAAGAGAGCTGTTCCATTAAAGAAGTCTATTACACTGAAGTTTTTTAAAAAAAAAAACAAAACAAAAAAACAAAAAAACCTAATCTAATCATATTTCAAGCCTGGTCGGCAGGCTCAACGGTTGGGAGGGAATCGGCAGAAGCAGCATTAATCGTCTCACTTGGGACGACAACTTCGGTAGGAGCGGCAGGGACAACCTCGACCACCTCGTTCGGAACTGCAACCTCAGGAGGGGTAACCCCTGGAGGCACAATCGAGGATATGTCGAAGTCGGGAAATTTGGCAAGGAACCTATCCCGGAGGTTGTTGAAGCCGAACAGAATCAGGGAGGTGGCCATTCCTTCCAATTCCATCTTCATCTCTATCTCATTGTCCACTTTGGCCTACTCTACCGCATCATCAACCTTCTGGGTGAATTCATACCGCAGGCTGTCCAACTCCCTCTTCAGCCTCTTCTCCCGCTGAATGGCAAGGTCCTTCTCCGACTCCATCACAATCAAAGAATTCTGAAGCTCCTTCAGCTTCTCTGCAGAATCGTAGGCCTCCGACTGGGCAGTGCCAAGCTTAAGCCTAAGTTCGTCCACCTCGGTCTTGAGATCATCAACCTCCTCTGAGGAGAGACCTCCGTCAAAGTAGAAAGGGTGTGCAGGGCCTACAGCATGCGAAGCACACAGTTTAGTACCAACCAAAGCATTCGGAAAAAGGGGAAGGGAGATAAAGACCCGAAGAACTTACCTTGACTTGAAGAGAATCCAGGTCAGCAAGAAGCTTCTCCGGCTTCTAGGGCCTAATTTTGCTTGAGCCCTTGGCCCAAAAGTCTTCCAGAATCTTTTTGGCCCCCACAGCATCAGGGGCCACCGAGGATGACGCCCCCTTGCCCGCTTGCGTGGATGGGATTGGGGGGACCATAGAAATGGGGGCAGGCGCCTCTCTCTCCACCTCAACGGGATCAGGAGAGATCGAGAGTATCCTCCTCCTCTTCGCCTGGATAGGAAGGTCCACTGGGGAAGAAGCCTCCCCCGCTGCCACAGATGAAGATGGCTCGGTCTGCCACCGTGCCATCATGTTCTTTGCAAGCTCCTCAACGCTTCCTCTGGCAGCCATCAGTTTGTCAGGATTAACAATGGAGGAATGGCTTCGAATGCTGGGCTTGAAGAGCTTCTTGTATTGCTTCTGAATCGCAAAGGAGAATTCCGGTCTTCTCCACACGCTCTTAACTACACAAGAAACACAGAAATTGATCAGTTCAGTAATTGGTGTACAAAAAGAAGTCAACTCAGCCACAGGAAAATTGGGCCTCACCCTTTCACCCAGAGGTTCGAGGGAATGCTGAAGGTCGGCCTTCAAAGTCCTTGAACTCCCATCCTCCTTTTATGAAGAAATACCACTTCTTCCAGGTCTTGTTAGAAGAGGGCACGGAAGTAAGGGGTCTGAACCCACTATCAAAAGACATGTAATAAAGGCCTTCCGCCTTCTAAAGTTTTAGATCCATATTACTACGAATCAGGTCAAAGGACACCTTGACATTATTCATATGCCCCAACACAATGAAGCTCAACAGATGTCTCCAACTGTTAAGGTTCAGGTCTGCAGGGCAAAGGTCGAACCAACAGAAGAATTGTTTTACAATATCAGGAAGGGGGAGTGTCAATCCCATTTCAAACCAGGCCAGATAAGCGCAGATTTCCCCCTCTCTAACATCGCTTGGGCGATCCCGAGAGTCAGGGACCCTAAAAGTAACATTGGAGGGAAGTTTGAATTTCTCCCATAACTCCCTCAACATTTTTTCGATGATTGCACTCTCACCCTCCTCTCTGTAACCGGATTGACCAGAGGTCTCACCAGCCCTATTCGGGGGCTCATCAAATGCATCGACAATCCTAACCCCCGGACTAGAGGGGGAGTCTATTATTCTATTCTCATCAGCATCTATGGAAGGAACATTTACTAACTGAAGTTGAGGAACAGTCCCAGAATGACTGCCTGAACCAGAGGGTGACTCAAGACCAGACATGGCGAACAAAAGAAAGAAACGAAGCAAATGAAAAGGAATGTAGAAGGGGACTAAAATCAAACCTGTGACCAAGAAAAGACTATGAACACCGGATATCCTTCAAAATATGTCAAATGGCGGTGGCAGCCTCAGGTACTGTAGACGCAAGTGCAGAAGAAAGGAATACAAAACCTTTCCCTCTCTTTATATACTCATTCGAAATGTGAGCCTCCCAAGACAAGCCGACACAACGGTTGAAGATAATGATGGCTTCTCAAGTATCGGCTGCGCAATAAATGACTCATTAAACCAACGTCTCAAGAAATGGAGAAACGAAACGTATGACTCTTCACAAAGCCCATAACCCTAGTTAAGCCCTAGCTTCTAACTAGGGCTCGAGGGGGGAGTAGCTGGTATACCACAAACAAACACACCAGTCACCATGAGACACGTGTACTTACAGAGCTGATATTCTCGATCATACAGAGCAGCCATAAGCCTTCAGGGCATCCTCATATATATACATCATACAGAGCTGATATTCTTAATCATACAGAGCAGCCATAAGCCTTCAGGGCATCCTCATATATATATATATATATATATATATATATATATATCTTACAGAACTGAAAAACTCGATCATACAGTGCAGGCAGATCCTCCAAGGCATTCTCATGCGCATATCTTCCAGACCTTATGCTCTGGGCAATATTCATTCAACATCTCATATGGTTTCGACCTTATGGCTTCCTTAATAACTGCCAAGCAAAGAATAAGGAAGCAGCATTCAACACGGAAACTACTATCTATGATTATCTCCATCTACGACACAATACTCCATAAGGTAACTGCAATCTCCGATGATCAAATCCCTATATTCATGGCATCGAATCCTAATCAACTTAGGAAGGCCACAACCTATAAATTAAATCCTAAAGGTACGCTTTATTTTTATGCTCATTCTTTGGCTTTCAATACAGTCTTTCAATTCCTTTTACTTACTTAAGCATAGGAGCGGCTACTGCCGGAGCCAATCCGGTGGTCCTCTGATCATCTTTCTGAGTGTTCTACAAGTCACGGAGCCCACACTTATTGCGAGTCGAAAAGTGCAGCATCCATTCCCTTACTCTACCATGGGTGAAATATAGGTTAGACAACAAGATACATAAGATGAGAGGTAAGCAAAGGGTTACAAATAACAGTTAATCACAAGAGAAGCAAATCCAATAAAGGTGACCCTTAGGTCAAAAGGTAAAATTCAAAAATAGCTTCTCAAAGAAATATAAATAACCGAGCAAGTCAACAACCAAAGGATTAGCACATAAAGTTTAGCTACCAAGATGATAAGAAATCACATTTGATTACAATGATAAGATTGAAAAGCATATTTTCCATCCAAAGAGTGACACCATCAAATCATAATCATAGTATAAGATCTATTAAATAAGAATAATGAGTCTACTAGATGCTATCAACAAATAGGGCCCGGCTACCCCCATATAGCACTTATTTAGGTGCACCACTTTATCTCTGGGTTTTCTTGAACAGTACCAAGAGCTCTTATTAACTATTCATGTCCTCATTAGGACTATGTGTTGGGTATTATTCTCAAACACCTACCCGTAGGCCATCAGCATCCATAGAATCAGAATGTGTATTGTGATAGGCATAACCCCCTATCCCCAAGTATTTACAAACAATGTTATTATCACAAAGATTTTTCAAGGTAATTGCGTATACACTAATTTCAAATATCCACAACAAAGAGATTACAATAGTCTACGAACATCCAATAACAAGAGGTTATAACGATGTGTAAGTAATCATAATAGAATATGGATGATAAGGATCTCAATATAACCACAAGGATGTCGCAAATATCATGTGGAATCAAACAATTGGCATAAGTACACAAAAGAATGAGAACTAGCAGCGTTGAGAAAATATGATCACATCATGGCTAGGGAATACCACACATTAGAGTTCAGGTTTACTTACTTTCAAAACGGTTTTTCCCTTTTAAAAGATCTCATTTTCCTTCCCCTTCGCCTATCATATAAATCAAGAAACATTACTTATTTCAATTTGACTTAAGGGATTATTTTGATTTTATTGATGGATCTGTCAGCTTTTAGTCCAATGGGTTGTACTTTAGGTTTATTGACTTGTGATAATCAGTTTAGATCTTTATTAATTCTTCAATACTCTACTAGCAGCTCTTTGTACCCTTAAAAGTGCTTTAAAAATTACCAATTTTGCATATCAGTATTTTTGGTATCTTAATTAAAGAAACAAACTCCACCATTAAGTCCGGAACGTTGAAAAATTTTAAGGTAGTACTTTCCTAGTCATCGGGGTTCAATTGGTAACTTAATTAATGCCTTAGAACACAATTAAAATTATTCCAGTTTGTTCGTTCATGTTTTTTGGGATCTGATTTCATAAATCGAACTTCGTCATTGAGTCTAGAATGCCCAAAAATATAGGGTTAGACTCGTTTTTCATTTTAATCGGCCTATGTTTGGCCTATTTTTGCTTTAAGGGCATTTTATCAATTTCTCCTATTTAAAAAAAAAAAGATTTAAAATAATTTTTTAATTATTTTTTTGGGTTAATTTGTAATTAACAAAAATAATTGAAGGTCAAAAACTAATTGCAGGAAAAATATAAATAAAAAAAATCGTCTGGTCCAGGAACATTATAAGTGAATAGGTCCAAAACAGGGGTGAACTAACCAGTTCTTTTTGGTCCAATGCGTCAACCTTACGTCACTATGATGTCAGCACCCAATTAAGTTGAATGGCGCTGTTTGGGCTTAATTCAACATCCATTTTAAAGCGGCCAGGACTCGACTCGAATCTAGAGACCCGACCCATGACCCGACACTGTTCATCATCCCTACCAATTAGGGTTTACTATAGCAGTGAAATCCCTAAACTTTATTTCCTATTTTGTGATGTTTTAGGCATCCATTTGATTTTCTTTTGATTCCTAGGAGTTCATGGGATCACAACTAAGCTTTTGGCAATGGTTTCATGGATTAACTCGAGCCCAAAAGCTCTGTTGAGCTTCAATGGCCGTCTGTAATCAAAGCTCCTTTAGAGCTTGTTTCTTCATCATTTTGGCTACGGTTCCTTCTGTGATGATCCTTAGGTCATGGGCTTTTGTTTTTCATTCTAAGAATCAAGGTTAGGGGCTGATTTTTGAGGTTTGGCTTTAGAGCCGAAACCTACAACTCGAGGTTTAGAGCCTTTTTCTCGAACCTTTTGATCGCAGTTTAGTGGATTTGTGACCCTCTTAGTGTCTAGTTTCTGTCTCGACCAACAAATCTTGGTTTGGTTAAGGTCGAATCAGACCTAGTTTTCTCAGTAGTCTGTTAATAACAGCTTAGGGTTTCCCAAGCTCAAACTGCTCCATCTCATTTCTATTTTCTACCATTTTCAATTCTAAACGCATGCGTGCAATCATAACCTCATAAAAAACCTCTTAGAAGGAATTATTCTAGTGAGAGAAAGCTTACCTGATTGATGGATGTTCCCTCTGTCTTCAGTCTCCTTTCTTTCGCCCCCTCTTGGTTTGGTTCTGGTTGATGGTGTAACACCCCAACCCTATATAATTAATGATTAATTATCTAATTATTAATTAGTACCGGCTTACAGAATAGTAAATGGAATTAATCATAATCCCGGCGGTCATGATAGGCCGATGAAATAATTAAATATGTCTGGAGAAAGAGGGTATAATACCCGAACCCAAATTGCTGGTTAAATCGGTAAAATAATGTCGTTTTAACACTAATGGAACCCGAATTAGTTAACCCCGAAAATCTCGAATGATTAATAAACGACATGGAACCTCTGACACTGAAGTTAACTGAATTATGAAGCTCTCGGAAGAAACCGCATCGAAAAAGGAGCTACGGAATGAAAGTTATGTAGCAAACATTGAAAATTGAATTACTGTGCAACCAAACGTGGCCTTAACCGAAAATATGGAAAAAATGGCCAAATGGGAGGCCAAGGGAATTGAACCCTTGACCTTTGAGTAAAAAGAAACCTCATCCAAAAATTACCAACTGGGCTACTATTATCTTTGTGTCCATATATACAACAGAAATGTATATAACACTGAACTATCCTAATCTGCCACCAAAACTGGCCAATGGCCATCCATGCAACACCACACCCTTGCATCACCCCTATGCTCCCTAGCTCATCATCACCCTACTTCAGCCATGATGACCTCTCCTCCAACCAAAATACATGCAAATTTATCATGAGGTTGGGAGATGTATTGAAGAAGAAAAATTTGCATTACAAGTCTCCATATGTGTATTGGAGGGGGGAGAAATCAGAAATGGGTGCATGAGATCTGCTAAAGAGAGATTGGGTTAGAGAGAGAGACTGTCGAACCAAGTGTATGTGTATGTGCATGTCCATGTGTGTGTGGCCATGGAGGTGCCCAAAGGAGGAGGAACTAAGGAGGCTATGTGCTGCACGGCTGGGACTGAGGCACACCTGGGGTGCCAAGGATCCGAACTGGACCATCGAAGAGCAGGAAGCAGCCACTGCTTGAGAGGTAAACACAAAAAACTGCTAAAAATTTCTGTTTGAATTACTGGTACGATTTTGATGAGTTTCGATCCATATAGTCTGCATTTATGAGTTCCTGTGAGGGTTAGTACTGTTCTGGAATGACTAAGGAGGTCGAATAAGGGCTAAAACCCCAAAACTGAAAGAAATCCGCCATTAATGACCTTGAGGTTGCAGGTCTGAATCGACCTCAACCAAACCAATTACTGAGGGTCCGAACATGAACTAGACACTTCTAGGGTTCTGAATATCACGATACGCGACCCAAAAACACAATGGAAGACCCTCAAATTTGACACTATTCTTTTCGGCCATGGAACCCAAAACCTGAGATAGGCTTGCAAACTGAAATTTATAAATGGGGAATTGAAGCCCCTATCCTAAGGGTCACAACAAGCCAAGAATCGTGCGATTTGGTTGAGAAACAAGGCCACACGACCGAACTGAAAATCTGCACGATAATCGGGTTGTACAGAGCTTAATCCTTAGATTTGAAGCTCAAAATCGATGCCAAGTTGTTGCTCTAGACCTTAGGAACAATTTGGGATGAAAATCAGCTAAAAGCCTCGTCTGAAACTCCACGAATTTGAGAAATTGCAAACCTGTAAATTAGGGCTACAGTAGCAGAATTGGTTGGGGAAGATGGAGTCAACTCGCGATTCCAACTGAGTTGGCCGGTCGACTCGGACACGTGCCGGTCTACGAGCGTGCCACTGATTTAAATAGAACGATGCCGTTTCAGGTTTACTGTTTTGATTTTAAAATTGAATTCCGCCTGTTTGGACGCAGTGATAAGAAATTAAAATCAGGTTATAAGGATAACCTGAACACGGATAAGGGCAATTTAGGGTTAACTGGAATGTGCTATTCCGGTTTTCTGAAAGTAACTGAACCGGTTGGTTTTCTGAGTTTTGGACCGGTTCAATTTCTGAACCCCTGAACCCTACGGTTTGAACCCCTAAATTATGAAATTATGTTTTGACCCCCAAATACTTTTTGAAATTACGAATTTGTCCCAACAGTTCTGAATATAGCACAGTGGCCCAGATTTTGGGAAAATTATACATCTAAGCCCCTGCTAAATTAATTAAATAATAAAATTATTATTTTATTATTTTATTAAATAGGTAAAATTACGATTTTACCCCTGGACATTAAAAATGTCAAACGGAGTCCAAATAAATTAAATAAATAGTGTATTTTCACTATTTCAAATATTCTGGACTCAATGGTACAGTCCAAATTGGGAAATTATGTACCGAAAAATACAGACCTGTAAGTGACAAATGACTATACTGCTCCTGAGGGTACCCAGGCCCAAATAAAAATAAAAGACAGTCTATTCTGATTATGTCGGACACTCTGGACCCAATGGTAAAGTCCATTTTATGAACTGAGGTGCCGAAAAATATGACGCATGAAATTACCAAAATACCCCTGATACTGTACGAAGCCCAAATGAAGTCCGATTGGGACGAAATTGATACCGATAGAAGCCCAGATACTGGTGAAACTGTAAACATGATTAAATAATGATTCGGAGTCAGAATCTTACAAAACGTAAAATGATCAAAATACCCCTGAGCACAGTAAGTGCAAAGTAGAGGTCAAATAAAGGTCAAACTGATCTGATAAATTATCATAAGGATACTTATGAACACTGAAGGGCTAAATAAGACTCCAAAACAGTTAACGCGTAAAACGAGAAACGACTAATGTGTCCCGATGACCAAAAGCAGATACTAAACGCAGTCCAAAGGACTTAGAAAATTATATCTAAGATATGTGGACTATTCTGAGGACCACAACTGGGTCCGGGGCAAGAATGACAAAATTACCATTTTGCCCCTATGGTTAAAATAAGAACCTAACTGATACCGATTGGAGTCTAAAAGACGTAGAACTTTATATTTAAGATATAAAGACTATTCTGAGGGCCTTGACAGGGCCCGGGGCAAGAGTGATAAAATGACTGTTTTGCCCCTAGGGCTGAAAAAGTAACTTACTGATAACGATTGAAGTCTAAATGACTTGGGTTATAATCCTGATGACTGCTAAGCCTAATTTAAGAATAAAATAACCCTGGATGAAACCCGATGAGAGGGCGATAGGCTACTAGGTTATCTTAGGTAATCCGATAGACACCTAAGATGACGAATAAGACCTGAATGGATAAATTCTGATCTGTCTGTAATTGATGATGATTGTTCAGGATATACATGGTGATGCCTGACATACTTGGAGGTTATCAGATTGTTTATGCAAGGAGATAACCGTAACAGTTTGTGAGTAACTTGGAACTTCTGACTTGGTGTATAAGTACACCGTCTAGTTACTGTATTTTAATTCACTGTACTGTTTTATCTGCCATACTGTTTAAATGCATGTTTTTAAATGCATACTCTTTTATAATGTATTACACGTGACATGATTTTGTACTGTCCTGTTCTCCTGTTCAGTTCGGGTCTGTCCTGTTCCACTGTATGGTCTGTCCTGGTTTTGTTCTGTACTGTTGCATCTTGTGAGTAACCTAGACTCCTGAATTGGTGTATAAGTACACCGTCTAGTTATTGTATTTTTAAATACTGTACTGTATTGCTCCTACTGATATACTGTCTTTCATGCTTCTACTCAATGCATGACTATATTTTACTCTGTCTGATTTCACTGCTCCGTACTGAAATAAAATTATCCCTGTTTTTACTAAAAGAACAACTGACTCATGGTACCAAATTCAGTCTTGAGCACTATATGAGCATACTGCACTGTTTAATCTGTGCATACTGTACTGTTTATTCTGTTATACTGTTCTGCTCTGCTCGTTACTGATCTGTTCTGTTACTTTGATGTTTTAACTGATCTGTTCTGTTACTCTGATGTTTTAACTGATCTGTTCTGTTACTCTGATGTTTTAACTGTACTCTTGTTTTTAATACTGTTTCAAATAAACGTGTTTAACTATCTGTTATGTTTGATCTGTTCTATTCTGTTCCGCTCAACACTGATCTGTTCTGTTTGATCTGTCCTGACATGTTCTGTTTGATCTGTCTGACCTGTTCTGTTTGATCTGTTTTGTCCTGACCTGTTCCGTTTGATCTGTCTGATCTATTCAGTCCTGATTTGTCCTGATCTGTTTTGTCCTGACCTGTTCCGTTTGATCTATCTGATCTATTCAGTCCTGATCCGTCCTGATCTATTATGTTTGATCTGTTTTGTCCTGACCTGTTCCGTTTGATCTGTCTGATATGTTCCGTCCTGATCCGTCCTGATCCGTTATGTCTGATCTGTTCCGTCCTGATTCGTCCTGATTTGTTATGTTTGATCTGTTCCGTCCTAACCTGTTTGCTCTGTTTCGATCTGTTCCGTTCTGTTCTGTCCCGTCCTGTTCTACTCAATACTGATCTATCATGTTCTTTGATGATGTACCTGTATCTCTGACTGACGTATTGTTTCCGCTCAGTTCTGTCTTGTTCCGTTCCGTTGATGATATACATGTATCCTTGATTGATATACTATTTCTACTCAGTTTTGTCTTGTTCCGTTCCGTTGATGATATACATGTATCCTTGATTGATATATTGTTTCCACTCAGTTTTGTCTTGTTCCGTTCTGTTGATGATATACCTGTATCTCTGGTTGACATATTGTTTCCGCTCCGTTCTGTTATGTTCTGTTCTATTTTATTCTGATTTGTTATGTTTTATTCCGTTCTGTTCGGTTATGATTTGCTATGACCTATTCCGTTCTGTTCGGCTATGACTTGTTATGTTCTGTTCCGTTCCGTTCTATTATGTTTTATTGTGATCCGTTCTGACCTGTTCTATTTCGACCCATTTTATTCTGACCCGTTCTATTCTGACCTGTTTGTCTCTAATTGATATATTGGCATCATTTACAATTCTGTTCTGATTTGTTGTGCTTTGCTTCATCCTGTTCTGATTTTTTATGTCCTGCTCTGCTCGGTTCTGCTCCGTCCTAACCTGTTGTGTTCTATTCTGCACGGTTATACTTGATATGGTCTGTTATGTTCTGTCTGTTCTGATCTATTGTTTTATTTTGATCAGTCCTGCTTTATTCTATTGAAACTGCATTTAAAGTAGATTTATAAAGGTGCTATTTCAGAAACAACTGAACTACCCTTGTGCTTTGTAAACAAGAAATGGTTTTGAAACCCTTGACAGGGAACCTGTGTTACTCATTGGGCTTTTCGAAGCTCACCCCATTCCCTAACATTTTTCAGGAATGCTATCTGTTGGATCTAATGGCACTGATCTGTGGAGACTGGATTATTGAGGATTGAATCTGTTTAATCAGGTGAGTGATGTAATACGACTGACTTGACTGATATGTACTAGATATAGACGTGGTTTATGGATTTAAACGGTATTCTAGAGATTATAGTTTTGCTCTGTTGTTATATGTCGGATTATAGATATGCTCTGAAGTTAGAATTGTTAGTTGTTGGATTTTAGACTTGCTTTGTGTGATACATAACCTTACGGTGAATACATGAGTTGCATTCCCTTGACAAAAAAAAAAAGTTTTAAATTCCGCTGCATCTGACCCTACAGTCGGAGTGCAATTCACTGGAAAGTTCAAAAATTGCCTTTGGTTGGTCGCCTGGCGGCTGACTGGCATCACGTCCTCGACATCCGCGTAGGGTGGGGTTCGGGATGTGACAGATGGGTGGTTTCTTCAAGCCTTAACACCCATGTAAGGTCAGCTTCTCTCCTTTTTATTCTTGTTCTTCTTCTTTTTCTCCTCATCCTCTTTCTCTTTCTTTTTCTCTCTCTCTCTCCAGCCGAATACACACATGGTCTAATACACACACAACTCCACAATATGCAATGTCAAAATCTATCCATACACACACACACTTAAGATCTTATCAGACATTATGAGGGTGGTGCATGAAACCTGATTGGTTGGGGCTTTGGTCTAATAGGGTGATGACACCTCACCTTTTTCATGAAAATCCTACCATATTTTATGGGTTGTATATATATCATGTGGCTATCATAGCAAAAAAGTGTTTATAGCCTAGTGGTTATTCTTTTTGTATAAGTTCTTCATCATTTCTTGGTCTTAAGTTCAAATCTTTGGGCCAACCTTTTTGGCCTACTTTTCCTCTTTTCCTTCATTTTTCATATAGTAGGTCTTCTTGTTATTTATTTATTTAATTTTTGGTTACTAGCTAACATTATTTTTGTCACTAGTACTAGTCTTCTTGATTTTGTCTTCTTATTATAACTTGTGTTGTTTATTGACATTTTAGGAAGTATTGCTTCCTAATACTAAACACAGTATAATTATACAATAATGATATTAATATCTTTTTAATTGACACTAATTACTTGTTAATTGACACTAAGTACTCCTTGAGTTGTTAAAAGGCTTCTTCGCATTTAGAAGTCCACGCCACGACCTTATTCCCCCTCAAAGCTTTAAAGAACGAAAGGCACCAATCCGTGGATTTAGAGATAAACCTATTCAGTTCTGCTATCCTACCATTTAGCCCCTCGAGCTTCATATGTCTGAAGGGTTCGTAGAACAATACGTTGGAAGAACTTTCAGTGTCTATGAGAACCCTTCTGATCTCAAAATTCACAATTTTAAGTGAAATGACAAGGGCATCACTGTGGGGACAATGTATCCTGATAAAATCTATTTCAAAAAATTATATTTGAGGTTCTGTCTTCATCTTCTTCTTAATGGTTGAGATATAGATGACGTGGGGTTCTGCCCTTGCTTCTCGAGCATATCTTTTTCTAGCCCGGTTGGATATTCCTGCCATCGCATTGTTAGGATGGAGTACGAAGATGACTTCTTGATTATTTGGTTGTTGCTAATCATTATGAACTTCCCTCTGTTCGGGTCTTTGCTCTGGCCTCTTTTGAGGAGGCCTCTCGTCTCTAGGGTTCTGTTTCCCGTCTTGGCGGATGAATTCTCTTAGTCGCCCCCTCCTAATGAGGTGCTCTACTTGCTACAAAGCTCTACACTGGTCAATGGTGTGACCCTACTCTTTGTAGAAATCACAGTACATGTTTCTGTTCCTAGAGTCAGGTTACTTTTTAGTAGTTCTGGCCACTTCAAGTTCTCACGAGTCTGGATCTGCTGGAGTATGTGAATAAGGAAAGCATTTAACGGGGTATAAGTTCCATAACTTCTAAAGCTAAAGTTATTTTGTTCACTTGATTTTATTTTCTTGTCGGAACTCCGGGTTCTCTTTTTATTGTCCCTCTTTTGAACCTGCTCGTTCTTCTGAGCTTGCTCTTTAGCTTTTCAGAAGAAGGCTTTGGTGTCTTCTAGGTTAATATATTTTTATGCTCTATCCATAAGTGCTGCCATCTCAGTAGGGGGATTCTTAGTTAAATAATTTTGAAAGCATCCAGGTCCTAGTCCCGAAGTGAAGGCAGCCACTAGAAAGCTTGAACTACAGTTGTTCATCTCTATAAGTTCAGTACTGAAACGAGCTATGTATTCTCGTATTGACTCTCCCTTCGTTTGTTTAATAGTCAGCAAGAATTCTAGTCATTTTCTCAACTTCCTGCTCGTTAGGAAGTGATCAAGGAACAGCATGTTGAGTCCATAAAAGTTGTTGACCGATTTTTTAGAAAGGTTATTGAACCATTTAAGGGCGGTACCTTTCAGGCTGGTTACAAATGTTTGACACATAAAAGAATCAATAGCCTCGTGCAGAGAGCCATTGTATGCTGATAATAAGATAGATGGTCTCGAGGGTCTTTAGACCCGTCATAGAGAGTGAAATTTTGGACAATAAACTTCTTAGGCCGTTCCTCTATCATTATGGCAAGAGTAAACGGTGTGGAGAACCTACCGAGCAACTTGCTTAACTCGTCTTGTTTTAGAGGGATATGGAACTTCTTGGTCAAGATTGTATGATCTTGAGAATCCACTATCTCTTCCACCCTTTGAGGGGCCCTAGGTAGGTTCTATTATGCTGTTGGTACCTGTTGTTAGTCCTGTCCCATGCTTCCAAGACCTGGGTTCATGGGAGGAATTTGTCTAGCAGTGACAGCAAGATGCTACTCTCCCAGGACTTGTGGACGTGGGACTTCAAGAGGTTGAATTCTTTGGTGCGCTAGATTGGTTCCAGAAGTTGTTGGGATGGGTATTCTCGTCCTGCTCTGATAATGGACAGCAAGACGGAATGATGGCATTCCTCTTTTAATGGTTGTTGATTATTGGGGTCAGTCCCCATATAGACGGTACCATAAGGGTGCACCGGTTGTGTATTTTGCAGCTCTTCATTGTGGGACCCTCTGCCCGTGGTGGTAGCGAGAGATTGAGGTCCTCCATGAACAACGTTAGTAAGAGGGGGAGGATTGTTTTGCTAGGTTCTGAGCCAATGAGATCAGAACGTGTGACATGGCAGTGAGTTGCTCTACATCTGATCTAACTTTATCATTGTAAGTCGTATGGGTGTTTGTCCTCTTCTTCTTCCTCTTCCAGCAAAAGGCTGATTTTGAAGATTTTGAGAATTCCTTCTAGGACGAAGGTTTAGAGCCATTAGTTCTTTTAAGAGAATAAACTCGATTTTTGATGAAAAATAATAAGAATGATCGTCGTTCCCACAAACAGCACCAAACTGATATTGCACTTTTTCATTCTGAAGGCTTCTCCTCTCGAACTACTTGTCAAGAACTTGAAGTTAGAAGGTCACTGGGAAGGCTCTGGTGATAGCCGCTCCAATGATAAAGTTAGTAGAGAAATAAAGACAATAATTCAATAGAATAATTGAACTTGAATTGGATGTGTACCTTATGGCCTTATTATTTATAGGTTGTAGATCTCTCAAATTGAGTCAGATTATGAGCCATGAGAGTAGAGATTTGAAGATATTCATAGATAGTAGTTACCATGTTGAATTCTATTTCCTTATATAGAGGTCGGTAGCCCATGGAAGGCGGTGACTAGCTCGATATGTCCCGCTCCTATGGTTTGTACATCCATTGCTCTGATGGAATTTATTCTTGTGATCTGTGTAATGAAGAACTTACGGGGGACACACGTCGTGTTATGGGTACTATGGTCACTTTATGGTATATCAAGTAGCATACTTATTCGTTCTAGTGAAGCCCATAAATTGTAGCTATTTTTGCTTGTTTTGATTCAATAAAAACGATATCACTTATATAAAACCTATATTTTGTTTCTAACATGCCCCAAGTGCTCATAGACCTGAAATAATGTTCATTTTTGAACTTCTACCCATTTTATTTGTACGAATTTTCTAAATTTTTATTTAAAGAATTTTACAAAATCCTTTCTACTGAGTGTTCATGGACACGCTTTCGACTTATGAGATTTTCAGGCTACTTCATAGATAGAAAGTGGATGAGTTTAACAAAGCTGGGTTACGACTTTGACAAAAAAAAAAAGTGTTCATGGACATGTTAGGAATAACATGTCTAAACTCTATGGTGTTTTGAAAGCATTTGGTTACGTTTCTAAATCAGTTTTCCTCAAACATGCAGTCTGTCTTGTTTATTTTTCTCTTATTTTAGATCTCTAAATTTTCTAATTTTTATATTTAATTATTTTTGAATTGAAGGATTTTATTTTAATCTGTTAAGACAACATATATTTTATTTACGAATTTTTTTCACGTTTGCTATTTCTTTTGATGATTCTAAAATTGGTTGCCTAATCTATCTAGTTTCTGTTAAGTGTTCTTGTGATGTTTTCAATTATTTCATGCCTTTGATTTATGATTCTCCTTTTTGGCATGCTTGAAATCACTTGTTTTACAAGTCTTTAATATTTTAGTATGATTTGATTGATATCTTAGTGCTTAGTTAGTTAAGATATGAAAAACGTGTTGTTTGAATTTAGTAATTGAGTGTTTGGATGAACTGTTAAAAATTATTTCAACAACTATCAAATGGACTTTACCAACTAAATGAAAAAAAAAGATATACTTATCAGCTTAATCCAATAGCAGAAGAGAATAGGACTTAGCAGAAAGCAAACACAGGAGTTTGAAAAATGAGTTTTAGCCATATCAATGTATTAATTTTTTGCCGCCAAACCAGATCTAACAGTTAGGTCCATCACCAAAAAGGAAAAGAAACAGATAATCTTTATCAGCTTTGCCCAAACCCAACCCCTTCTAGCCCATTTTGCTTCATATTATGTATGTTCCACCCCAGATAACAACTCTGCCATTCCAGACCCGGATATCAGAAACTCTGCCATTCAAATCCTCCGATTATGGTACCACTGATTATAATAAACATCCAATTATTTACTTACTTTGATCATGTTAAATTAACTGTAAAAATAAGGCAATACAACTCCAGGATCACACTAACTGGAGGGAATGCGACTCCACACTCTGCTGGGTTCCAACAACTCATGCCACTACTGATGATATAAACAAGTCTCACTGATTCAGATTGGGAACAAGCAGGCAGTCGCACAGGTAGAATTTCCATTCATAGGCCAAACTGGAAACATTCAGCTGGATCCATCTAATTCCAAACATATCTCCAAAGCTTCTCACTCCCGTGGGCGGGCAAGCCAGAGAGAGCTAAGAGCCCGAAGCCGAGAAAAATAGTCATTTATGGCAAGAAGGGCACGAGCAGATTGGCGGGTTGTCAATATTCTATGCATCTGTTGCAATGTTTGTTGCCGCAGATTGTCTGCCTGATTTTAAGGGAACAGAGGTGAGTCCGTTTATTGATGAAATGCCACCAACAGGAAACATGGAGGGAGAGAGAGAGAGAGAGAGAGAGAGAGAGAGAGGTTCAATAACAATGACATGAGAAACAAATAACATGCCAAAAGTTGGAGCGCACAGGTAGTGCCAAAGGCCCTTGAACATCAAAAATAAAGTAGGATGAGAAATAGTATTTAAAGAATTACCTGGCGTATGAAACCCTCAAGAGTTCCCAACTTCCCCATTGCCATTGCCATTAGACCCATGTAGTTTGCAACATTCCCTGATGAGGCAGAAGGGCCAAGTGATCCGGCCAATGTCTCTGCCAAGGACTGCTGCAATGCCTCCATCCCTTGAGACAAGGCATCTTCTCCCTGTTGGGATGACTGCTGAAGGTTGGTAATGCCCACCAGTTGCTGCTCAGTCAAAGGCTCCAGTTGATTTATGAGTAACTGCAACCACAGAGGATTTGAAAAAGTAAAGACATTATAATCAGGAAATAATGGAACAGAACAATTATGTAAAAATGCCAGGACTGCACCTAAACATTGATTACCGGTGGGTACTTCAAGAGAAAATAAAAATAAAAATTCAAGTAAATCCCTTGTTAACAAAACAAGATAGTAAATAAATGAGGAAGTGCATGTTAAATGTAGCGGTCACATGGGTTGGGTTATTAACCAAAACAACCTAAATCCATTCTAAATTTTTGATGTAACCTAATTAAGAATAATTTCACTAAAATCATAAACTTTGTATGGTGAGAAAGATAGTCGATTCTTTAATTATTAATTATCTTGGGAGATCCAAAAATTTATTAATTTGTAGAAATTATTGGGTACACAACAGTAAGGAGAAAGTAAAGAAGAGAAGAAAGAGAGGGAAACCAAAAGAGAAGAGAACAAAGAGAAATCCAATCTCAATATGAATGCAATATTCAATAATCAAAGTCTGTCACACCCTATTACAACTAACCTATTTATAGGAAAAACCTAAAAAGAAAAATTACCAAAAGGGACACAAATACCGAAATAAAAATAATGTTAAATCAAATCCTAAAATATATTAAATCTTAAAATAAGCAAGCCCTAAATAAAAAATGCATGAAATAAAATATCCTCCAGGATTAAATACAAATAGCCCGTGCGATCCTTTTTATTCCTCATCATTTCTCCCGAACTGAGAAGAACTCGACTCCAGCGAGTTAACATGGCAGTCATGCTGTAAAAGATCAAGAATATCCACAAACTAATCCATGCTTCGTGAAAGAAATGGTGGATAAGAAATTATGGATACTAAGGAAGAAGTAATACCATCCTTCTAAAGACCTGTTGATAACAATAGAGGCTCAAAGGTGCCTCGGCAAGGAAGTACAGTACTCCACATGAAAATCCATATTACTACCCATATTCATTGATAAGTCATGTGAACATGCATTAAGGTCCAATCCAAGAGTAAGACAAACAAGATCAAAGGTTTGATCATGTGGACAACATGAAAAATGTCATGGATGTTTTTATTAAATTCTCGTTTCTTGTTATGCAGTGTTACAACATGCTTATAATTTTCATTACTCAAAACAAATTTTATAACACATATTGGCATGAAGATCTTGAAATTGCTAGGCAAGAAATTGCAGATGCCAAGAGATAGGACTTTACTCGTAAAGGAATTAGGCCAACGGATGGAGGAGGGTTTGAAGAAGAAGAACCAAGGCCACTAAACTAATGAGGTGAGAGCCAACAAATGCTCTCGTAAAAAAGCTTACCAAGGATAGAAACTTTCCATGTGACTTTAGTTTTATTATTGACATTGCTATCAACACATTTTTTCAAAGATTCATCGTTCTTAAGACTCAAGGGAGTAGAAATGGCATGTGGACTATCACAATATGGATCCTTTGGTGAAACTCCATCTATTTGAAAACGAGGGCACCAAAGCAACAGAGAGGTTGGGACTAAATCAATGACATGTTGATCATTCCCCAATGAAGACAATTCATCGGATAGTTCCTTTGGTGTATCCTCTTGAGGATCTTTTGACATGTTAGTTACGTCAAATGGTAGAGCAAGTATAACTTCAGATCGATAATTAGGAACTCCATTCACCATCAAATCTTTCTCTTGACTAGGCTCACTCTTTTATTTCTCAAATTTAGTTGGGGACAAACTAGGAAGGTCTTGCTTACTTGGAACTAGAGAGGAGGACTTAGATGTTGGCTCTCTGTCTTTTGATTTAGGTTTTCCAGACTTTAGTAAGATAGATTTATCATTACACCAAATGATATATGCATTTTCTTTTCTTTTAGTAGCTCCATAAACATCCATCAAAGGATGACCAAGAAGGATATGACCAATATTTATAGGTAAGACATCACAGCAAAACATTTTCATAATATAAATCACCCATTTTGATTGGCACTAAACACCTCTCTAAGACTAGAAAAGTAAAATTAATTTCTCAAATTATCATATATGGTTGTGGCTGTGGTTCAATCTCAAGTTTATTCAATCAATTCCAAATTTAAAAATCACGTGGATGGGGAAACTTTCCTCCATGAAAATTTTGCAAACCTTTTCCCCGAAGGGAGCAAATGTGTGAAAATTACTAGTAACTTTGTAAGGGATAACAATTGGACTTAGCCACATTTCAAAATCTTGGATTCTACTTTTCCTAAATGTTGGGGAAATGTGTCACCCCATGTTCTTGACCAAACGGTGCCCCAAAGGTACTTCCACATAATGGAAAGGCGCACTTGATCCTGAATGAAAATAATCCACTTAATCATGAAAAGTATATAGGCGAATAATAGTGGTATCTATGTGGAGAACGTCTAAAATACCTTTCCCAATACTTATCGAGTGTATAAACGGATCTAAAGGTATCTTCCCTTTCACCCTCAAAGAACCTACGATATCTATAACGATGATGATCTCATGATTGGGTCACCCTAGGATACTCCATTGGATCCTCCCCAATAAATCTATATTTGTGTCTTATGGCATTAAGATTAGACATTTTTTCCCTCTTTTTTTGACAAAATCAAACTATGAAAAGAAAGGAATGAAATAAAGAAAGTGCTTATATATGCCATAACATTTGCCCAAGTAAATTAAATTACAAACTATTGTAAAATGCACACATCACAAGAAATAAAAATTTCAAAGAGAGAGAACAATGCAAAATCTAATGTTACATGGTGAAGTTAGAGACAAAACTGAAGGGTGATGGTGTTGGTGTTAGATGAACAATCAAAGGCAAGCAAGTGTTTAAAAAGCTCAAGGTTCAATGTTTAATTAAGAACCTTTTATTGCAAAATTTACCAACTTATCAAATCGAATGTAGCACTAATCATAATCTTCAATGGAGAGTGCATACCTTCTTCAAGGTCCAAATTAGCCGTTACTATATTCCAAAGCTTGTTGCAATTTGGGTTGATGGGTACTGGTTTGGGCTGGGCAATATGCTAGTGAGTGCATTTGGCCTTTTTTTATATTTGAAGTCAAATGGGTTGATTTTGAATTAGGTTGAGTAGTTTATTGGTTGGACAAGATTAGAATATGAGCATGGGCCTAGGTAAGTTGGTTTTGGGTTGGGTTAAGGATTGGTGATTCGGGTTGGTTTCAAAATTTGATTGAAACACTTAATGAAACTGGGCCAAGGCCTTCGACTGGATATTGGTCGAAGTCAAAGGTTATTTGGGTTGGATCTCGGGTTTAAATAAAGACAGGTCTAAGGGTTAAAGATCAGATCCTATCTTGATTTAATCCCTTTGTTCAATTAGCTCTAGGGTTTTCAGACCCTACTCTCTAATGGTTGTGGTTTCGCGAGCTCACTTTCTCGGGCTATCCCACAAGCCTACCCGTGCAGCACCAAGGCTACTCCCCTTCCCATGTGAGCTTGCCATAGTCAACCTTCCACTCGTGCCAAGCTTGCCTCTCCCACTTGTGGTGTAGTGGCCCTCACCTACTCACTCACTCACACTCACACTTAGGCAATTGTAGGCAAATGAGTTATTATTACACAAGAAAGCTTTACAAGCTGGAGACACGTCTAATCGTACAGTTAGAACTTAGTCTCCAGAATGTTCCCACCTCCTTAAGAAAACCGTCTCGAGCTCCACTATAAATACCTTCTATCTACTCTACTCTAGAATGCTCCTACAATCTCTACAATATTCTTGAACACTCCACACAACATTACAAGACTCAAGAGTGTTCTAGATGATTCTATACAACTCTAGTATATACAAGAAGACTCCGGAAGACTCTAGACAAAATGGCCAAGAAAGCATGCCAATCAACCAACATGCTCCAAGTAAGCATTTGCGTGGCACTTACGTGGCTTAACCTTCCTTGAACTAGGCAGGGCGTGACTCTCCCCCACCTGATTATGTGACGCCCTTGTCATGCCTTCAACTGTTGTTGTATTTGGCAAGTCTTCACCTCCTCTGCACACGTCCGTGGTCCCATCTTGCTCTGACCGTAGTTTAGCTTCTCAGCACTTGGTACTCCAAGGTGTTGAGTGCAATGTTCGATCCCTCCATCTTGGGTACCATAGGAACCATACATGCGGGATGGCCGTCGTCCGCAAGTAGCATCATCACTCCCAAATGCGGCATGGGTGCCGCATTGGCTCCGTCTATGAAGTCCATGCCCAATACCATTTTGTGATCATCCATGTCGATCACAGCTCTACATCCTTCGCAACCCCATCCATAGGTCGCTCCTCCAAGTTGAGCCCAACCTCTTGGCATCCTCTAGGGTGATGAAGTTGTGGGTAGCCCCCGTGTCCACCAACACTTGGACTACTTTCCCATGAATCTCCATGTTCACATTCTGAACCCCAACCTTCTTTTTCTTGCCCTTCCTTCCTCTTGGGTACCTCATCCTTCTTGCCCTCTTGTGTCATGGCACTTAGCACCACATGGCACTCATGCAGCCCTCATTATCACTGCTTGACGAGGATGAGGCCTCTCCCTTGCCGACTTCCTCACTAGTGCATTCAACGCCGCCTTCTGTGGGTAATTGCGTGCTATGTGCAGCCCATCACACAAGAAGCACCTTATGTCTCCCTTCTTACTCCCGCACCTCTCGAACCCTTTGTCCTTGTCAGCATGCCTGGACCTTCTCCTTTGGTCCTTGCCTTTGTCACAGCACGGGTGCCTCTCGTCTTCATTGCTCTAGGCGTCAATGGCCCTAGGCGAGCTACCCCTCTTATGCCGCTAATCTCCCCCACCATTGGCACGCTCCCTCCTTAGAGACTTTGGCTTATCACCCCCCCTGAAGTCATCCAGCCTCTCCACGACTAGCATAGCGATCACAAACCTCTGAGGTCTCACCTCTTCAGTTGCCATGCCACTCATGGTTGCAGTCCATCTATGAAGAAGCACAACCACTACATCTCTGCCATCTCCGAGATCTCTAATATCAACGTGGAGTATTCCTTCACATACTCCCTAATTGACCCCTTCTGCTTCAACCTCCGTAGGTTGATCATGGCCCCTCCACGCTATCCAAGTAGAATTGCTTCTTAAGTTCCCTCTTGAACTCGTCCCATGTGTCTACCCAGTGTGCCCCCCGTCATTGAACCGGTGTCTCCACCATAGTGTCTCCGTGTCCATGAGGTACATGGTTGCTATTTGCACATTCTCATTCTCATCCTCATCCTAGATGTAAAGGGCGTCAAAGTAACTCTCCATGTGCCAGAAGAAGTTGTTTACCTGGCGCGCATCCCTTGACCGGTCATACTCCTTGGGCTCTGATGCCTTCTTCTTCCTCGGTTATACTTCGCTCGAAGTCATCGCCTTGGCTAGCTCCTTCCTGCATGCAATTAGCTCCTCTTGCAGCTCGACCACCTGGTCTTGGAGGTCCTTCCTCTTACCACACTCCTTGGAGAATGGCTCGATCTTATCGTAGACTTCGTCATCGATGCCCTCCAACTTCTCTTCGAGGCATCACCCAGTCACCCAAGCTAGCGGCATCTGACACCATGGCTAGCCTATTGGTGATACTCATTAGGCGGGAATTCACAAATCTCTCTAGTGAATTCACCCGCTTCTCCAATGCCTCTTTCTCTTTGGTTAACTCTTCCCTCAACCGAGACTCCACCTCGGCTATCATAGCACTCCAATCCTTCACTACCTTCTTCCCTTTTGGCAAGATGGGGTTCGCCTCCACTCTTTCGTCCCCAGAAGTTGCGATGCCACCCTCGCAGGGTCCCTTTGATTGCTACCAACTTCCCCAAAGTTGATGTGGCTCCCGTACCAACAATGCCTACGGCTAAACTCTACTCCGGTACCAACTTCCCCAAAGTTGTCTAATACCAACTTCTCCTAAAGATGTCTAACTCTAATACCAACTATCACTGGCTCACTTTCCAGGCTATCCCACAGGCCTACCCATGTGGCACTAAGGCTACTCCCCTTCTCTCATTAACTTGCCTTAGTCAACCTTCTACTTGTGCACTCCTCGTGCCAAGCTTGTCTCTCCCACTCATGGTGTAGTGGCCCTCACTTGCTCACTCACACTCACACTCACACTTGGGCAACTATAGGCAAATGAGTTATTTTATTACACAAGAAATCTTGACAAGCTAGAGACACTCTGAGGACACTCTCACTCTATGCTGTGAGGAGTTATGAGGAGCTGGTCACAAATGACCTAGGCTAACCTATTTATACAAGTCGACCTACTCAATGGACGACTAGGATCAATCTAATCCTACGGTTACAAGTTAGTCTCCAAAATGTTCCCACCTCCTTAAGAGAACCTTTTGGAGCTCCACTATAAATACCTTTTATCTACTCTATTCTAGGATGCTCCTACACTCCTACAATAATGCAAGACCTCTACAATATTCTAAAACACTCCACACAACACTACAAGACTTGAGAGTGTTCTAGTATATACCATGGTTTTAAATCACAGTTGCGGGATACGACTCAGTCGCAGTTGCGATGTAACGATATCAAGAGTATCAGGTTATTTATAACGGGAATTAGAAACCGCAACAGTGAATTTTTTTTCAAACACCAGTAAATCTCTTAAAAGTCATTGATACGCATATCTTGACTACAATTATCACATTTTAATATTTTTTACTATTATTTTTTAATTTTCTAACACCTAAAAAATATTTTTCTTATAAATAACACTTATTATTTTATATGAATTTTTTAAAGTTAAACTAATAAGAAGTATAATTTAATTTCAATAAGATTATAAGAAGTAATATAAATATTAACAAAAAATGATTATAAGCATAAAAACCAATATAGTGTGATTGGTTATGAAATAAATGTTGTTTAGAAATTTTGAGACCAAAAGGTCTTTTCAAGTTCGTATTGACCTAAATGTTTTAGAAACCCATTTCAATTTTTTTTTGGATTATTTTGTTAAGTATTAGAATTATGCAAAAAAAAATTAAAATTAAATTAAAAGTTCAAAAAAAAAAACAGTTGTAACGGTATCGACCAATACAGCTGTGAATTTTAGTCACACCAATATATCGACTAGCATAGGTATCGGAAGGTCAAAAAATCGATACGTAACGTAATGACTGTTATTTAAAACCATGGTATATACAAGAAGTTTCAGGGAGACTTGGACAAAATGGCTAAGCAAGCATGCCAAGCATGCTCCAAGTAAGCGTCTGCATGACACTTGTGTAGCTTAACCTTCCTTGAACTAGTTGGGGCATGACACAGAGCTAACAACGAGGATCGTGCAGCAACGACGATGATGATTGAATGACGAAGGACCAGTATTCTGCGTTTGGCGATGGCAATGATTCGTGATGTTGCAATCTGATCGGTGGCGAGAAGCAATGGAGGGATGACGATAGTGGAGGCTAGGGTCCCCTGCCACCCCAATCTTGTGGTCTCCAATGTAGATTTCTAGCAAGTTTTTTACGATGATGAATGTTGACAGAGTGATCGCATAGTAACAAAGATGTTGATGTTGTAATTGTGTTGGCTTTGGGTAGAGGACCAAATCGATGATGACGAGGAAGACAATACAAGGCTTTGTGGTGCCCAAATTGCGGAAATCGATGATGTTGAAGGTGATGGAGGGTGATCGACCTCGACAAAGAAGCGATGGTTGAACAACATGTTGTGATGATGATGATGATGATGAATAATGATTGATGAAGGATCGGATTTGAGCTCCGATACTAAAATTGGTACAGAACAATAAGGAGAAAGGAAATAAGAGAAGAAAGATTGAGAAAGAGAGGGAAACCAAGAGAGAATAGAGAACCAAGAGAAATCCAATCTCAATATCAATTTAATATTCAATAATCAAAGTCTACCAAATCCTATTACAACTAACCAATTTATAGGCAAAACCTGAAAAATGAAATTACCAAAAGGGACACAAATACCAAAAAGAAAAAATAGTGCTAAATCAAATCATAAAATAGATTAAATCTTAAAATAAATAAGCCTTGAATAAAAAATACATAAAATAAAATATCCTCCAGAATCAAATACTAATAACCCGTAGGGTACTTCTTGTTCCCCATCAATTATTAGTTATTAAACTTCTTTATAATTGTTATTAATGGTAAAATTTTCTCATTAGCATAAAATAGGACATCCATAAACATTCCAAGGGTGATAATTTTTTTCATGCAAAATATGTATTACATCTAATTTAAGTTATAAGAATGCTCTTAATATCGTTTTTTATTACTACAAAAATTAATGTTATTAATAATATACATATATATATATATATATATTATACGTGTGTATCACTATAAAAAAAATTCAAAAACATTATAATTATCAAGTAATAGAATTATAATTATTCACCATAGAACATAGTTGATTCTTCGAATAATTATTAACTATTAGAGATTTAAGTTGTTAAATATTAACTATTAATGAGAGAATGAAGAGAAGGGAGGAGAGTGTAACTTGATCTTCCCAAACTCTTATTAACAAGAGAAAAAGAACGAGAGTTTGTTATAAAAGATAAGACCAAGAAGAGAAGAGACGGAGAACTCAAAGGTGGACTTCCAAGCAACTGGGGGGAGGGAGTGAGAGAGAGAGAGCCCAAAGCTCCTTGAAAGTCGATATCATTAATCCATGTACAAATTTGTCTCATTTGCCCCAAAAGGCCTATTTATAGCTTTAAAAAAATCTAAAAAGATATAACAACCTCCTAAAGTTGATCCTGCCAAGATTCAAACAATACAATATTCCACTAAATTAACCAAAAATAAATAAAATAACAAAGAAAAGATTCCTATTATAATTCATTTACATGAAACAAATTGAAGCTTCACGTCATCCACTTGCACGCAATGTTTTAAAAAGCATTTTCAAGGTACGCCTCAAGGTGAAGCACAAAGAAAAAGCTTCAAGGAACAAAAAATAAAGCAAACCTCCTAGGAAGCATATGTTTCAAGGGGCTACGCTACACCTAAGGTATAAAAAAAAGCACGCCTTTGTCACAATTAGGGCACAAAAGGCACATGCCTCATGTTAATTTGCATTTTTTTAAAAAAAAATTTATTTTTCAATGCTTTTTTCTTCGCTTTCTGTCTCTCCTTTTCCTCTATTTTGAAAAGAAGCTTTCTTATTTTCTTTTTTCCTAATTCTACTTCCCCTCAAT
Organism: Nyssa sinensis; assembly: GCA_008638375.1. NCBI lineage: Eukaryota > Viridiplantae > Streptophyta > Magnoliopsida > Cornales > Nyssaceae > Nyssa > Nyssa sinensis. The sequence continues at coordinate 37,255,097 of CM018031.1, forward strand.
TTCTAACATACTCTACTTTCCCCTCCCCTCCTCCCAACCCATGCTTATTGCTTTCAATTGAAGTGATCTACTACCTTTACTTGTTTAGTAAAATTAAATATTACTATCTATATTTACTTAAATTTATTTGTTATTTTTTTATATTTTTACTCATGTTAATTGTTCTCAAATATATTTTGTATAGTTTTTAATATAAGATTCAAACCTCAAAAAGCTTACGCCTCAATGCTTACGCCTCGTATCACGAGGGGTAGAACACCTCGCCTTACGCTTTCGCTTTTTAAAACAATGCTCCCAGTGTCCAATGTCATGCAATTCTTTAAAGACTTAAGATGGGGCCTAATACGATTGATGGACCATGATCTTAGGATGCATCATGGAGGATTTAGCATTCCTCCTAAGATATGTACAATAGTGAATATTATGATCTGTGGAACACAAACAACTTTCAAGCTACCAAATTATAATAACTAGGAGGGAGAGGGAGAGAAAGAGAGAGATCACCAAAACCTTCACTCTCTGCTAGAGTTAGATGGAAACCAATAAAACATAATATGCAGATCTCACCTTGAGAAGTTCAGATGAACGGAATCCACCAAGCCACAAAAAGCACCTCTCCGCAGGTGTCTTCCACATGCCAGACAAAATATGGAAGACATCAGCCTTTGCAGCATCACCTTTTATCCGGAAAATATCATCATAGTGTGCCAAAATGCCATCCACAATGATGCGAAGTTCACCATCACCAGCATGAGAGTTGACAGCTCCTCTAAGCTCATTGATTCGTCGGTTGTGCTCCTCCAGCCACCGAGCATACTCCACATCAAATGCCAAGGCTCCTACAAAATAATAGTGGCAATAATTCATTGTTCTAAATGCGAAGCAAAGTCAAGATATTGACCACTGAAAGAGAAGGCTGATGAAGCAACAATAAAAGTATAAATAGAAAACACAGGTGCAGTTCTTTTCTTGCAGGTCATTAGGCACTTGCAAGTTGCATCTGATTGAACAGCACTGATAATAAATCTGCTCCTTTTCCAATGTGTTGTCCAAGCAACATAACCAGAAGCAGAAACCTAACAACCTATACTTAAAGATATGCACCTGAGTTTTCTCCCCAAGCAATGATTTATTTATTTTTTTTATAAGTACTACGTATTAAAGACTGCCTCAAGGAGGAGAACCCATATACAAAAGAAAGAGAAGGCTACATATTATAGCCGTAGATCCCCCAAAAACCCTACAAAATAATCAATACAAAAAGGAAAAGATTCTATAGACCAAAAGTATAACAATCTCAAAAAAAATATCTTTTAACCTAACAAGGAGCATACATTCACCTTCAAAAATTCAACTATTTTCGCCAAAAGCACCAAAAAAGAATAAGAGGCACCAAATCCAAAACTTTCCTATCCCACTTCTTAACCTGGCCCCTCTCCAAGTCTTCCAGAATACCATCACTGAACAAGGCATTGTCCAAGTACAACGAAAGAGAGAGAATAACATGCACCATAACACTCTTTCCACCAAACAGTGAAGAAACAAGTGATCAACAGTTTCTTCCTCTTCTAGAAACATGTAACAATGATTTGCCATCTGAAATCCCCTCATTTGCAGATTATTTGAGGTTAACATGGCCCCCCAAACCACAACCCAAGCAAAGAAAGCCACCTTAGTTAGGGCTTTTGTACACCACACTGCCTTCCAAGAGAACTCTGTGTCACCTCTTCGAACCAATTCAAGTGGAAAATTTTGACCAAACACTGCTTCCACCTTCCCACACCCCAAATAAGAGCATCACCTTGGCTTGCATCTATCCTATCCCGATTGAGCAGTTCCATCAAACTCACTACTTCATCTCCCAATCCTGAGAATTTCTTCCAAAGCAAGGCATCCAAACGGTACCACTCCCATTACACATAGCAAAATCAGCCACTAATATCCCAATCCATGGTAATCTAGATCAGAAAGGAAACCAAACCTCCAAAGAAACATTGTCACACCATAGATCCTTCCAAAATCTAATAAGACCCCCATTCTCCACCTTATAATGGATACACTTGAAAAACTCCTCCACTCCTTTTCTAACTGATTTCCACAATCCCCTTTCTACGGATCTGCCACTTCCTGCAAAACCCAAACCCTGTCTTCATATCCAAATTTAGCATCTATCACCATTCTCCATCTAGCATTAGGCTCTTTAAAATAGCTCCATAACCATTTTCCCATAAGGGCCTTGTTAAAAGCCCTCATGTCCTTAATTCCTAACCCTCCTTCCTTCATGGAATTCGAACTCTATCCCAATTAGCAAGGTGAATCCCCTTCCTATCTTCTTCCCTGTCCCATAAGAAATCTTCATGACGTTTGTCCAATCTCTTCTCCACCAAAACCGGATAGGAAGCAATGAGATAAAGTATGTTGGTAGGCTCACCACAAAAAGGGAGGGAGAAAGGGGATCCACCAGCCTAAGACCTCTCGAAATTCCAAAAAATCTTGTCAGAGACCAATTCATCAACCCCGAGAACGAGATTGAAGAGATACACAAGTCTATCCACCTTCTCCACTTGTTCCCACATCCCATCCTCTCAAGCATAAACAAGAGAAACTGCCAATTCACAATATTTAATTTACAAACCAATCCCCTTTCTTTATTCCTCCTTCTAGAATCAATGCATTCATTTGCGATCTGCACTGCATCTAGAATTTGCTTGCAAGTGACAAAGGCATGTTGACTATCCGAGACCGCTTCCCGCCACATCTCTAAAACAAAAAGAGAGCACCTTTGCTAGCAACTTGTAGACCCCTCCCACCACACTAATTGGCCTAAAATCTCTTTCATTCACTGCTCCCTCCTTCTTTGAAACCAACGCAATGAAGGGCGCATTAACACTCTTTTCAAAAGTCCCATGCTCATGGAAATAGTAGAATATTGCCATGATGTCATCCCTAACCACCATTCAAAAATGTTTGAAAAAGGCCATAGAAAACCCATTTGGCCCTAGAGCTTTATCCCTATCACAATACTTTAGGGTCACCACAACTTCTTCCTTGGTAAAAGCCTTCTCTAAACCATCTCTACTTGTCTCCTCCAAAACATTAAAAGCCAAATCTGTAAATGCAACCTAGAGGGGAAGGTTGAATAGGTTGTCTCCCAATTTTCAACTTTTCTTGTCTTCTTTGAACCCTTTTTAAGATTGAGAAGCAAGAGAGAGATGCAAACATTTAAAATGAAGAATTGAACACACAAGATTTATAGTGGTTCAACTATAACAGTAGCCTATCTCCACTCTTAGGTGATAATCCCTTGATCCAATCACCCGGAATCCACTATAGCTATTGATATAGTGCTAGCATCACCTTTTACAATCTTCTTCTCTTTACAATCTTGTCTCCATCTCTTCACAATGATCTCTATATCAACCAGTTGATCCAGAGGCGATCTCCAAATAATTACAAATTTGGAAGAATACAAGTGAGAAATAAACCCTCTATATAGGGTAGATACAACAATGAATACAATCAAAGGAAGTAAGTGCTTATAATTAATACAAAGAGTTGAATAGGCACTTCCCTTAACACTCACTAAGAGGCTATTAAATACAAAGATTAAATGCAAGCCTCTAGGACAAGAATAAAAATTAGAACACTTGGAGTGTGTTTGAATGACTTTTGAGAGCACTAAAATGATCCCTTAAACCTCCAAAAAGATCCTTTGACTTGTATATATAGTAAGGGAACAAAATCTGCAGCATTGGAGTTCAAATTGTGTCCAACAGATAGTCAACTAGCCCCAATGGCTAGTTTGCCCGGTTGCATCGACCGGTTGACCGTCTGCCTTGTGCTGGCTAGTGGACTCGAGTGTGTTGAAGTTCTTATTGCAGCCACATCTTCAACCACCACTTAATCCGCTTGAAGTACCTAAGGCAGTCAATCGGTGCTCTGTCTACCTTTCCATCAGCCAGTCACTGCTCACTGGAGTTGGCTTAACTAAATATTCAAATGGCTCTCTGCTTTAGGTGGTCGTCTTCTTCTTTTGGCAGTCTAAGTCTCTCCTCTCTGCTGGCGGTCGACTGGATGGTCAGCCGCCTCTCCATCTGCCTGACATTGCCTTCTGGACAGGCCTCCAGTGCCCTTCACAAAGCCTAGGCGGTCAACCAGTGGGTCAACTCCCACACCGTCCGCCAGGCACTGCTCTCATAGTTTTGATTCCTGAAACATGTCTTGCACTTCCAAGGCCATAGGTTAGTGGCAAACATAAAATAAAACATTATCAAAACTTCTTTACCCTAACAAAATCATCCAAAGAAGGGCCTCCACTAACATGTCTTTGAATACAACTGCTCACAAAAGGAGGATATGCTGCTTCTAATCCCCTCTTCCTTCAAAGTTCTTCCATTGATCACTACTTTGCTAATATTAGTCACCCTCCTGTGAACATTCATTATCCGATGAAAAAAAAAGTGTTTCTGTCCCCTTTCGTCAACCACAAATCCCTTGAATTTTGTCGTCAGCTTATCTCTTCTGCCTTCCACAATCTCCCCAATTCACCTTTCAATTCATCCCTCTTGTATGATGCCTGAAAAGGTCTACAACCAATGCATGTAATGCATCTTTTTTTTTTTTTTTTTAATAGATAATACACATTCACCCATGTGCCAACCAAGACTTGAACCCTGCACCAATCCCTTTGGAAGTGGCAGGAGATACCACTCAAGCCCACAACTGGTAGGTATGAATGTAATGCATCTTACTGGATAAAAGTCAAATGAAAGTTGGAAACAATTATTAAAAATTAAAAAAAAAAGTAATATATATGAGATCATGTGCAATATCTGCATCATAATTATGAACAATGACCGCTCAAACCAAAAAGAAGGTCAAATATTATTAGATAATCTGTGGTCCCAGGATTCCAATCCACAGAAACTTCTAGTCAATAGACTTTTAGAAGTCATATTGGGCTCTAGAAATTCTAAATCTACAAGTGGCCATAAATTAGACAAATTATTATGGGCAACTCAATAGGAGAGGTGTATGACAAGGTGAACATGCAACCCTCCATCCATTATAATTAAGGAACAACTACCAGAACCTCCACCAGTACACTTTCCTGCCAACCCCACTAGAAATCATCTCCCTTCCGACACCACAATAAATTTTTATAAATATTCTCCACCTTTTTTGCCACTGGTAACACATCAAAAGAAACTAAACTAAAACTATATTGATAACATCTGTATTTAGAACAAGAACAAGCTACTCACAAACACGTCCAATTCAATTCATAAGTCAGTAATGCCTTCCACAATGTTCCTCAACAAAACAAGTTAAGCTCAAGCTTCAGATTCAAGCTTGTTTTCTTAATGGCCGTGCCTTTTCAATCAATCTCCGGCCGCTTAGTACCACTATTGGTGTGAGTTGTAAGAAGTCTTGGTCTCAAGTCAAGCTGAGGCATCATTTCCGATTCCCGACCAATTTTGGAACTAATTAAATGGAGTCAGTCACTCAGGTATTGAATCAACTAGTAGATCATCAACACAGGGGGCCCAATTCATTCTTCAAATGAGTTGGGAGCTGGGGCAGCCCGCGCACGCACAGCAAACTTACCGAATGAGGTTCCTAAACAATTGAAATACAAATGTTGGGCAGTTGTAGAACATAACCCCTTTGAAATCTTAGTTAGAGAGAAACTATTTAAGAAACTTCAGCACATGACATAAAGCTAAAGAGGCATGATGAGAAAATGATTAAAACTTTGGGAGAATTTTACATTCATGAATTGGTATCCTTAATTTACAAAAGGCTGACTGAAGAAAATGGATTTATGTAGGTGATTCCTAGTAGTTGGGATCATGGCTTGTCAATGTGAATTGAGTTTAGACCTAGATTGGCAATGGTAGGAGTTTCAAGTACTGACAAAGATAGATGTTGGATTAGGCAAATGAATAACTTTAGTAAACTTAATAAACAACCTCGAGCAAACATACCAACATGAGTTGAGATTGCATCAAACTTGAGCTTGGTTTGATTCCTATCTAAGTTCAAGCATGCCAACTTTGCCCACTACTTCTCTCAGCTCACATACATCCTATTGATATCGTCACACAATTATACTTCAATATAGAATGTACATGCAACCATTTTAATTGAAAATACGATATTTAATTACACTAGCAAAGTAACACAGACAAGGAAAATGACTCTAAAACATGACACTCAAATTTTTTTTTATAGGTAAGTGACCCTTGGGGGTGGGAGCTGAACCCGGGACCCTGGGGATATTAGCCAAGCCTCTTCCCAACTCATCCAACCCGAAGGGTTGACACTAAAATTATTTTTAATGCTCAGTTAACTAGTCTTTGCACATTTTAGTTTTTCAGAGTTGGCAAGATGTTTAATGGTGGAGGTACAATCACATAACCCTACCCCATCTCCAACGAGATCTGTCGAGAATAGAGACAATATAAAAATAAACAAAACAAAACAAAACAAAATGTTTGCAATAATTTAAACGTCATTTCAAAAAAATAAGACCTATTTACTATTCAAGCTTTAACTATGAACTAAGACATGTAGAAGACAACAGGAATAAATTGCGAGAGGCATTCAGAAAATCATTGAACAGATGGATGATTTAAGCACATCACAGCCACAAGAAAAAATAACCCTATATAATCCCACATCAAACAGTCATTTGAAATATAGCTAAATATAGCAAGAACATGAAGGGTGGTGGGATCATAATCTAATATAAAGTCATCTCAAATACAGACTGATTATACACCAGATAACAAATTTATGAACTGTAGATAGCTATGATCCCACATTTACTACATTGTGGAATTTTCAACTATAAAGAATTTCCTTTCAAAATCAGAAGCACTCAATGAGAATGCAGACAAATTAAAAGAACCAGATTAAGTGTCAAAAGAAGATGGTAATACCATTTCCATTCATTGATTGAGATTGATCTCCCGAACTTGAAATGAAAATGCCCTTCAGAAAAGAGAAAAATATCCATTTAAAAAAAAGAAAAGAAAGTTTAACAGGTTCTGTACTGAAGCTTGCAAAAGGGTCAAAATGGAAAAAGAAAAGTAGACACTAATGAACAGTCAAATCAAACCTGCTGGCGAGCTCGTTGAAGCTCCTGCTCAAGTTGGGTCAACTTTATTCTGCTACTCTCAAGCTGTTGGACATAAGCCTAACAAAGAAAGAAAAAAAAATGCATAATTTAAAGCAAAACACATTAACATACATACATATACATATATATAAATATTTGATAAGTATATTTGTATAAAGGAAAAACATATTTCCCCTACGGCCTAGGGAAAAAAAACACTATGTCAAGCTCATCTCCCCAAAAAAATCCATCGAACAATCTACCGAATTAGAATAACTCTGTACAATCTGAAAGTATAAGACATGTAACAAAATCTCCTTCATCTTCATCTTCGTCATGGGAGAATCCTCCCCCTCAAACATATTTCTGTTTCTCTCCCCCAAAATACACCACATAAGAGATAAAGGGGTTGTGTTCCAAACCTTTCTCACTTTCCTACTGCTACAGCCCCCATGCCAACACCCAAATAAATCAATTATAGTTTTTGGTGTTGCCCAATCCACACCAAAAAGAGAGAAAAGTGACCTCCAAAGCTCCCGCTCCATGACGTTATGAATAAACAAGTTCCAAATGCTCTCCTCCTCAAACCCACGCATGCAATATCTATTCATCAAACTATAACCCCCATCTGCTACAAATTATCAATCATGAGGATAGATTTCAACACTGAGGCCCAAGCAAAAAAGGCCACTTACAGAGGGGTCTTCCTCTTCAAAATAGCCTTCAATGGAAAGCAAGAGGTCCCATCTAATGCCAACACCTCATAGAAGGAGTGAACACTCAAGACCCCTCCCTTTGCCCCCTTCCACCTCAAACTATCCTCTACACCCTCTTGAGGACAAACAAACTACAGCACCTCCAACAGAAAAGTTACTGAATAAGCTTCCAATCATGGAAATCTCTTCAAAATCTGTAGTCCCAAGGAACACCATTTTCCGAAATAGAAACATAATCTGCAACCACTGCATCTTCATTCACATAATCCGAAACAAATCTGGGAAACAGAATTTTAGCGCCGCCTCACAATACCACCTATCTGCCACAAATGCACGTGAGCCCATTGCCAACAAATTCTCCACACCCACCCTCTCCTAATAATCTTCCATATGCCCACCCCATAAGATTCCCAAGACCACCCACCCCATGAGCTGCCACACTTGTTATCCACCACCCTTCTCCAATAGCCTTCATATCTGAAGCGTATCTCCACAACCACTTTACCAGTAAACCTTGATTAAAGACCATCAACCTCTTTACACCCAATCCACCCATTCTAACAGGTAGCAAACATGGTCCCGTCCACCAAACGAATCTGCCTCTCCTCCCCAAGATGACCTTATAGAAAGTCCCTTTGGAGCTTGACCAGTTTCTTCTCCCCATAAGCTGGGATAGGAAAAGGGACATGAAATAGGTAGGAGGCTCACCAGAGTACTCTTCAGTAAGGTAAGATGTCTTCCCTTAGATAAGTACTGCCTCTTCCATCTCGCAAGCTTCCTCCAGAACCGTTCCCAAACCGCTTGAGCTTTGAAAGTGGATCCTAGGGGAAGACCTAAGTACATAGTAAGAAGGCAACCCATAGAGCACCCCATATGCATGCCCAGATCTTCCATGTCACTACTCTTGCCCACTAGAATTAGCTAGCTCTTCCTCAAATTGATCCTAAGCGCTTAAACCGTCTTCAAACATGTAACACACCACAAATTTCTCAATTGCTCCTCCTCTGCCCCGCAAAAAATAATTGTATCATCTACAATTAACAAATAAGAGACTTTAAGCAGATCCCCCCCCCCCCCCAAAACACCCACACCCACACCCACACTAGAGCCTTCCACTAATCTCCCTTTCATAACCCGGCTTAGCAATCTTCTCAGAGCTCCCATTACCATAATAAACAGAAGAGGGGACCTCCTAGCTGTAGACCTATTGTCAATGATCAAAATTTCGTTTCGTAGTGTTGTTTCGATTACCCAAAAAATGGAAACATTTCGGAAACGTTTCGGAAACAATGAAAAAAATTAAAATGTGTAGAACCACTTGGAAACATAACGTAAAATATATGAATGTGTTTTGGAGTACATGTCCATCCACACAAGAAGATACTAGTGTGAAATTTAAAAAAAAAAAAAAGTAAATGTAAATTATTCATTAATACCAAATAATTCTTCACTAATTAAAAACTAGTATAAAAAATTTAGAAATAATTTGGTAAGTAATATGAAATTATTATATATTTATTATAAAATATGTAAAATTATTATAATTAAATATAATATCATAACATAATAGATATATATTGTGTAATATCCACAAATTAAACAATTGACAAAAGTTACATATACAATAATAATTAAAACAAATAGTAATTTAAACCTATTATAATTGATTGCTAAGTATAAAAAAAAAAAATTATTTATCTACATTTTATTTCCACTACTTCCATTTTTCCTTGTGTACTTTTTTGGAAAAAAATAGAAATATTTTCTTGTAATTTGGGGTCTTAATCCTTCAATGTTCTACTCTTTCATTGAAAAACAAATAGATATTATTTTTTACTAGCTTCTAAAATTATTGCTGATACGAAAGAAATGTTTCCACTGTTTTGGTATGTTTCCACTAGTTCTGGTATGTTTCCACAAAAACAATTTTGTTTCTATAGAAACATGTGAATTTCAATATTCTACTAGTGTTTGTTTCGGTTCATTGAAAAACAGAAGCGTTTCGGCCGTTTTGATGGAAAAGAAACGAAATTGATCCTTGCCTATTGTATTGCTAAAAAAGGAAACCTTCCACCGAGCCATTAACCAAAACAAAGAAACTGGCTTTCTCAATAAATGTTCAATTGATCCATGAATCCACATACTCATTGGCCACCAGCACAGCATCCATAATTTGTTTACCCACTATAAAGGCAGAACAAGTCTCAAAAATAAAACCTAGCACCTTCTTCAATCTCAACGCCATGACTTATGCAATAAGCTTGTACACACTCCCAACCAAGGTAATCTGCCCCCAATATCTAAGATCAATAGCTCCCCCTTTCTTGGGAATTAGTGCAATAAATGACACACTTAGGCTTCTCTTGAACTAGCCTTGCTTGTAAAATAAGCACATCACTTTCATGACATCCTTCTTTACCACTGACTAGCATCGTTGAATGAAAGCCATAGTAAAACCATCTTGACCAAAGGCTTTATCATCACTGCAAGATTTTAAAGCTTCCACCAATTCCTCCTCCGTGGATGGGATTTCCAACCTATCTCTTTCCTCCTAGGAAATCGAAGCAAAAGGCAAATCATCCAGTCTTGGCCTCCTAGGACACTGCTCCATGTAAAGCTTCTCATAAAACTGGACAATAGCCTTCTCCAGGATAACGAAATGCATAGAAGGAAAAGTCAAGATAAAATTATATGTACATGCAAAGTTTTGTACCATGCACAAGGATTTCTTAATCATTATTCTCGGTCCCATGCAGTTTTGAACATATTTCCCAAATCCAAGCAAAGCATAAAAGCTTCTCCTCTATGGTGAAGACTTTCATTTTTTATCAAGTGCAATAGGCATCTTCTTATTTGGAAGCCTTTTTTTTTTATAAGAGTCCAAAGTAGGGAAGGTCACCAAAGTAACAATAGGTGTCTTCCAAGAAGGCACCCCTCTTCGAAGAGGCCTGAGAGGGTGCCTATTTCCTTTTTACCTTCCATTTTTTTATTAAGTCCAAAGTAGGGAGGAATACCAAATAACAATACACAAAAGGCATCTATTGCACGTTAAAACGAAATGAAAGGTGTCCTATGAGTTATGAGAAGACAGCTCTTGGCCAAAGAGGCATCTTCTCTTTCTTCTTTTCATGGGTCTAGAAGATATGTTCAAAATTGCTTGGGACCAAGAATATTGATTAAAAAATCCTTGTGGGGGAAAATAATATATACATGCATGTTGAAGCTAAGCTAATTTTTTTTTATTTTGATAAGTAATAAATTCATTAAAGAGCCCAAGGGGGACACACCCAAGTACAACTATGGATCACACTATACAAAAAATATATATCTTTTCCGCCTAAAGGTGCCACAAAAATCAATGCACCCAAGAACATACGAGCAAAACCAAAAAGAGAGAAAAAAAAGCATGACTTCATAATCATATCCTCCCAAAAAGTCTACCAATGGATCTACAGAAGTAGAATAACTCTATACAATCCCAAAATGCAAGGTATGTAACAAGTTCTACAACATCTTGCCCATGGAAGATTCCACCCCTTCAAATATCCTTTTGTTCCTCTCCCGCCAAACACTCCACATAAGACATAAAAGAGCTCTATCCCAAACCTTCCTAACTCTCCTACGCTTAAATCCCCCCGCCAACGTCAACACCAAAACAGATCTATCTGTCTTGGCATTACCCACTTAAGACCAAGGTGCACCAGAAGTAAACTCGAAAGATCTTGGGCCACTGCACAATACATAAACAGTTGGCTAATATTCTCCTTATTTGACCTACACACACAACATCTGTTCACTAAACAAAACCACTGCTGTTTTAAACTATCAATCTTGAAGCCGAAACGAAAAAAAACTCCACTTTCAGGGACACCTTTGTATTCCATATACCCTTTGATGGAAAGCAGGGGGACCCATCTAATGCCGGCGCCTAATAAAAGGATCGAACATTAACCCCCCCACCTCATAGTATCCTCAATGCTCTCCTGAGGACAAACAGACTATAACACCTCCAAAAGAGATGCTACCAATGAAAATCTCTTTGAAACCTAGGATTCCAAACAGCCCAATTTTCCGAGAAGCAAACAAAATCCACAACGTTTTCTTTCTACTTTGTTGTAATCTAGAACAAATTTGGGAATTTGAGCTTTGGAGACACCTTCCGACATCACCTAACATGCAAAAAATACACATAAACCCCATCTCCTACTATATAATCCACATAAGAAAATCGCCCCATGAACTGCCACACTTACTATCCACAATGCCTACCTATCAGTGGCAGAAGCGAGAGAAATGGTGCATATCTTTGAGGACAGTCCCTAAAAAGGCATTTTGACGTGGTGTTTTGATTATATTTACACCGTGTCTTGGAGGAAGACGCTCAAAAATGACTGTTTCAGACTCACTGTAAGTAATGGCACAGTTGTTGAATCTCTCTTTAATTAATGGCACAGTTGTTGAATCTCTCTTTGATTAAATGCATCTAATCTTATTCAAAATTGTGAATAACCAATCTCCTAAGAAAAAGGAAAAAGAAAAAATCCTAAACAAATTGAAACAACCAAGGAAAACAAAAAGATCTAAATGGGATTTTTTATTTAGAAATTTATATCTCCCAATATAATCTGTAATATGTTCGCTCTGTGGAAAAAAATAAATCCAAGGAATCAAAAAAATTATGTTAGAACTAGCATATGTAACAAAAGATATAGTGGACGGTAACAACTGCAATATTTTCAACACATTGCAAATTGCATGATATACTGCAAGGTTTATCTTAAAACTGCAATTCAGCAAGATTTGTTTAAATGTCATATCAGGTTCATGGAAGTCAAAATATCAACAGGTTCATGGAAGTCAAAATATCAACAGTATTACACATCATCACAAATTTAAAACATCATCTGGTGCATTATTCGAATATTCAATGCTGGTTGAGCTCTAATGATCTTGAAGATATCAGTACTCGTATTTGTAAAACAATATCATCAGTGTTATGCAACATCACAAATTTAGAACGTCATCCAGTGACATTGCTTGAACAATCAATGCAGGGTGAATTTCGATGATCTTGAAGATATCCTTCCTTCAATTTGAACTATATAGAGTAACATACACATTTCAAACAATATGATGCAATAATTCACATGGACAATACGAAACGACAACTAAAAGGAAAATAATCCACACAATGGAACCTACTTTTTTCCTCAAACGGCTCTTTCTGGCAGCTTCACGATTTTGCGCAAGCCTACGAAGCATCTGCAGCAGTATAATAAAAACATAAAAAAGGAAAAAGGAAAAATAAGATTATAATCAATTCAAAGCAGGTGATGCGCAAAAAATTAATCTAAACCATAAAACCTTTTGATCCCTTGACTTGTCACTGGCATCAGAACCAACAATGGCAGGAGAATTATCAATTTGAAACTGCAACCATGGATGCTGAATGTCAGTAGGATATCAAAATTCTCTGACAAAGAAAGTCTAAACACCTATAAAGAAAGAAACAAACATCAGCAACCAAAGTCAAAACCAAAGCACATGCAGAATGCACTATGCTATGTAGGTCCCATGTATCAACAGAAATCTAGAACTGATGCTTAGAGATAAAACATTGCAACTAAAAATTGAAAAGAAGCATTAGAGACATGACCCTTAAATTCTTATCTTCAGTGTCCACATCTGTTGAAGTATCAGTCCTAGGACTGACATCAGCCATTGTGAGTCTCCCCAATTCTCTAGATGACCACTTGAGATTGAAACCAGATTTGGTTGCTGACTCTTCTGTGATGGCAATGTCTGACACTAAAGTATTAACAGTATATGGATTTATACCAGAGGAAGTAGCCAACTGACCCTGCAAAGACAACGCACAAAAACACTGCATATTGACAAGAGGAAGTAACAACTTCATAGCTTACTGATCTAAAAGCATGCAACACACCATGTGAAAAAGGATACAGAATGTTTACCTCAGTAATATTGCCGAAATAGAGTAGACCAGAAGCACTGGCTGGCCACTTGACTTCGTTGAACTAACGGCACAATTTTCACTAAAAGCAGGAAAGAGAAAGAAGCAAAGTCATAATCTGATGTAATAACAATAATTTGATCCCAAGTCAATCATTAATTAAATTCAAAACCAGAAGACAACAAATTAAATATGGCACAATATATGGTCTTATTGATATAATTTCAAGGAAGATTGTGGAAAAGTGTCCTACAAACAGGAAAATTAATGAAATTGAGGAATTGGATGCTCAATGGAGGAATACCCTTAATTATTATGGCCAGCACGTTATGCTATAACAAAGTCTTTGCAACAAGGGACAAACAATTAATGCTAATTCTCACTCATGATTACTATAGGGTATGCACAGAAGACTACCCAAATATTTGAAAAATATCTTATAACAATCTAAACAGCACCTCGATCGGACAGTACTAACAAAGGATGAAGTTATTTTTCCTTTTTAAAATCCTATTTAGGGGGGAAGACAAACTAAAAGAGCTTGTTTTCACATCAAAATTAAGATTGTTGAGTTTTTCCTTCTACTAATTTCAACAGCATCCTCTATGCAAAGTCCGATTGACTGCTTAAGTGTCCCAAAATCACAAACTGAAGACAAATGAACGGTTCCCTTTGTGCAACTGAGACCTGTAAGTTCTCAAACTAATGAGTCACTAAATTGCAAATAAATTCAAGCAGCCAAATAGAGATTAAATATGAACTCTGTCGATGAAACATAAGCAAGTAGGAATAACAGTAGAACATCTTTTAGTCAAAAAAGCAGAGGGAACTCATAAAATATGCAGGAATAAGAAAAGTGGTATCTCACCAGTCTCGTAATAAGTTTCTAAATGTTATCCAATATTCTGGATACCAAACTAAAATTGTAAACTTCATTACTCAAAATCATGATCTAGATTGCAGGGCGATAAAATTGTCAATCTCATGCGAGCCATTTCAATTGGTCCCTATTTGAATGACCAACCAGCTGAATTATGGAAAAACCATTAGAATAGTTGAAGAGTCGGCCTAATAAGGAGTTGTTTCTTGGGATCCTGAGCTGCTCAATCTTTTCTTTTTCTTTTTTGATAATCATTATTAATTAAAATATTTTTTGTCAGAACAATTCAACCTTTTATATTCATCAATTTAGAATTTACACGAATAAAATTTAAAAAAAAGGTTTTCTGGTAGTTTCAAGTGATGGTAATAATTAATATGTTTTTTTTCTAATTGTTCCTACTTCTTAGGTTTATGGAGTAGGAAGCATGGACTTCAGCAAAATAGTGAGAACAAACACTGTGCAGATCTAATTTGACACATTCTCTTTTTTTTTTGATAACTGGGTGTCCGGGTCAGCTTGCACGCACCTCAACTAATCCTAGGGCCTTGAAGTTAACGACCGGGCAAACCTCTAGTGGCCCCAACAGAGACTCGAACTCGAGACCTTGAATTTTAATCCTCAAGTCTTTACCGCTCAGCCAACCCCTTGGAGTTTAATTTGACACTTTCTTTATAAGTTCATTATACAACAAATAATCACAAAATTCAAAATCTTGGAATAATTAGACTCAGATAGGATATTAACCCACTTAGGGAGCTCGTTACTTCAACAACTGATTTAGATAATTGGAATGTGGCACCATAATATGTTTTTTTAAGACAAATATTAATGAAAAACAAGATATCATTTGGAGGAAAAAACACACACACACACATTGAATATGTGATATATAATGTATTGCCCAATACGTTATATTGTTCGAAATTTCGAACCTTTGTATGGACTTTGATTGGTACATGTGTGCAATATAGGACACACAGTTCATCGTTATCATTAGTAAAGTACATACAAAGTACACAAGTATTATGAGAAGACAAAGAAGATACATTCACAAATTCATCACAGATCAGTAAATTAAAGATTAGGTCACCAATGTTTTCTGTTGAAATCTTCCTAACAAGAGTCCCAAAATAAATAAATAAACACATAAATGATAAATGTGAAAAGAGATGTTGGACGTATAACTTGCCCTTCCACAAATAGGATGTGTAAACCCAGTCCAGATGAGTCTGTCTTGGTATGTTTAAATCCAAAAGCAATCAACAACTTACTTGAACAAGTTAGGGTTGGTCATTGAGTCACCAGTCTGACCATCAAAAGTCGTTTGACTCTATTAATCCTTATGATACTCCTATTTTTAAGGCTAGAATTTCAAAACCCTTAAATATGTTGTGGTTTGTGAAGTCTTCACAAAACAATGCCAATGCTACTTATTACTTAATGAGTGTGAGAACAGCCAAGCCAATGAAATTCATGTTCTTATGTGTTCCAACTTCCAAGTTCCCTACAACATGAAAACTCAATGAATTAAATGCAAACATTGATTACCCTTTTAAAGTTGTGCATTGAAGGTAGACGATATTTAGCTTGATTTAATTACTTTAAACTTTGCTTAATTTTAAATGCAAATCAATTCAAATTTGAAAGAAACAATAGTGGCTTCTAAGCAAGAAGAAACATTTGTAATCATGCATCAACACATCTCTCTCTCTCTCTCTCCCTCCCTCCCTCCCTAGTAGCCTAGCATAAAGCACTAAACAATAAGTACATCAATGAAGATCTTCAAGATAATAGGAGAGGTTTTCAAGGAAATCAAAGCACCACATGAGAAAGCAATAGAAGCACCAAAAAATGTTCGTTGCATTGGGTGTTGCACTGTCACTCTTGTTGCTTCCAACCCACATTTTGCACCCTCTAAACAAAAGTTGAAAAAAAAAATTATCCTCTTCTAAATGGTGACAAAAAGAGTTGTCAATACATATAAAGTGAAGCAACTTCACAAAAGGCACAACAGGGGTCACAAGACTCACAAGCCATGTACACAAAAACTACGCAAGAACAAACAAAACTAAGCTCCCACCAAAAAAAAAGCTCATATCACCTATAAAATGTATAGAAGAACATAATGTGTAATGAAATTCCCAATAAACCAAAAATGAAGAGAACTCAACATCACTTGCTTCAACATATGAACAGGCATCTCAACATCCTCAGAATTTGCACTCCTTCCAAACACCCAGGTAAGGATAATAGCGCAGCTCTCAATACTTGGCTAGCGGTTCAGTGAACATAACCCCCTCCACCTTCCAATCAGCTCACCTTCATAACCCAAGACATGTTGCAACAAAAGGTGGTTCACAATCTCTACTGCATTCTTACACATGCAACACTAATCAAGGAGCATTTTATCCTTCATCCCAAATTGTCAAAACCCAAGATTGCCTTTAATGCTGCAAACCATACAATACCTTAGAAAGCACTTCTACCCACAAAATGCCTCTCCAAGGATACCTACGGCACCCTCACCACTCCTTATAGAACCAGCTTACTCCAAATTTATCATTACTATCTGCCTTCCACCTTAAGGCATCCTCTCCACCCCCACCAACAATCACTGTATAAAGAATCTCAAATCAGGAATCCACAGCCTCCGACTCCCAATCCCACCCAGCATATTAAACTAAGGCTCCCAAATCAATCCACTACTAAAGCAATCCAGGATAATCCCTTGATTGTCCATCCTTTTTTTTTTTTCCAACTGTTTGCGTATGTGTGGGATGCTAAAACAAACACCAGATAAAAAGCAAAGCCCCATATTTTTATTTCATTCGAATATCTAAATGAAAGAGAAGAGAACATAAAAAGCAAATTATGTAAAGAAAAACACAGAATGTTTATATATCGTGTATCAATCGAAATTGAGTTGGTGGAGGAGAAGGAATTCACAGTGCTCACAGTGAAGGAGGGAAGCCCAGCATCAGACCAGCACTTGCTGAACATATTCTGCACTAACAAAACTTCAGCAGTACCCACTAATATCAATCACGACTACCAGTTCTAAGCCCGCAAAACACAGCGAACCCAGAGAAAACCATTCAATTCTCAAAGGACCCAGAAACTGTAATTGGCGAAGAACGCCACATGTGATTTTAGTTTCAGAACCCCTTTGAAGATCAATATCACCAACTTTGACTTTTGGCTTTCGATGATTTTTCCCTTATTCTTTTCTGTTCTTTTACTTTTCGGTCTTCTTTTCCCACCAGGGACGGAGCTAGTATTTTTTATTTAGGGTGCCAAACTAAAAAAATTATTATTATAATTAAAATTCGGAGTATCATACAAAATAAAATTACAATAAAAAAGACTCATATATATTTCTAAACAAAAAAAAATTCAAAATAAAGTTCTTTATATACCAACCTTCTAGATTCTAAAAAAAAAAAATTGAATCAGAACCATATTTCTTAAAGCATGCATCAATTATTTTTTACTTCTCAAAAGATTATAAAATTATCAAAAAGCTCTTACATCTAATTTCACGCGATATAACTTGTGAATTGAAATATAATATTATAATTCATAAATATATTGAATTATACAATGTGATTAAATATATGTCAAAAAATTAATTAATTACCAAAAAAAATGTTAATAAATAAAATTAAAAAATACCTTCGATAATAGACAAGTTACCATGAAAAAAAATAGGATAAACTCTTAATGAGCATTATCTACCTTAGCATTGGTGCTTTCTCAAATTAATAAATCAAAACACAAAAACTCCTACAAGAATAAAGAAACCCAACAAATCAAAACTAATCAATATTTTTGAAAAAGAAACTACTTTAGTAACAATGTATAGGGAAAGAAAGAGGAGAGAAAGTAATATGAGCATATCTTGGAAGAGAGTTAAAATCAAAAGAAAAAAAAATGAAGCTGATGTTGCACTTTTTTTGTCTGAAGGCTCCTTCTCCCAGATTGTCTATCAAGAACTCAAGGTCAGAGGGCCACCGGGAAGGCTACGGTAGTAGTCACTCCGATAATAAAGTTAGTAAAAAAATAAAGATAGTAATTTACGAAAAGAATTGAACATAAATCGAAAGGCATACCCTAAGGCCTTATTTATAGGCTGTAAATCTCCTAAGTTGAGTAGGATTAGGAACCATGAAAGTAGGAATTTGAAGATATTCAAAGATAGTAATCTCCATATAGGACTTTGTTTCCTCATTTTGAGGTCGGTAGCCCATAGAAGGCGGTGATCAACTCTGAACATCTTGCTTGTGTTATGTATACTAATAGGTCGGGCAGGTGATTACGCTTTTGATCTGTATACTGAAAAGCTTCTTATGGACACGTGTCATGTTCTGAGTATTTTGGTTAAATTATGGTATATCAGCTACTCCCCCCCCCAAAAAAAGCCTTGGTTCTGTAGGACCTATCAGAGCTATGGCTAGGGCTTCTGTACAGCCATTCACATAATGTCATAAAGTTGTCATACCGATCTCAACAAGAATGACCGCCTCAGTTCTATAAGCGAGTGAGAATAGTGTTTCAATAATTGGAGTTCTTTTAGCAGTCCTGTAGGCCCAAAAGACTCTAGGGAGCTTTTCGACCCATTTCCCTTTGGCCTCTTCCAACTTTCTCTTTATGGCTTCCAAGATAGTACAATTGATGACTTCAGCTTGCCCATTAGCCTGAGGGTGTCCTAAAGAGGAGAAATGATGACTAATGTGAAGATCCTTATAGAATTTTTCGAATACATTTCCTGTAAATTGCATCCCATTATTAGAAATAATCACTTTAGGGATGCCAAATCTGCATACTATGTTATTCCAAGTGAAGTTCTTTACCTTTACCTCTGTGATGTTGGTCATGCAATAACGACTAGTAGAAATCTCCTATTCTGAGAGGCTTTTGGCAGTGGTCCCACGATGTCTATCCCCCACTAGGCAAAGGGCCAAGGACTAGCTATGAGGATGAGCTCGTGTTAATGTTGGTGTTGATAGGAGGCAAAACGTTGGTATTTGCCACACTTCAGAACATAATCTTTAGCCTGCCTCAACATAATAGGCTAGTAGTAGCCTTGGGTCACAGTTCGATGGGCAATGGTTCTTCCACCATTATGTTTACCACATATCCCCTCATGTATTTCAGCTAGAACATACTCAGCTTCTTTTGGAGCCAAGCAGAGTAGAAAGGGCTGCTTGTAAGACCTTCGGTAGAGTTTAATTATGAGAATTAGATACCAAACTACCTATAATTCGGACCCTTCTAGCCTATTTTTTATCTTTAGGAAGCAATCCTTTTGGTAGGAATCCGAAAATAGGAGTCATCCAATTAGGAGGTTGTTCTAAACTTGAAGAGCCTGTGATATTTTGATTCTGGGAATTGATTGGAAAGTGATTTTCACTATAGAATCCCTTTTTGGCCTTAGGTGGGAGGCCATTTTTGCTAGTGCATCAGCTCTGGAGTTTTGGTTTCTTTCTATTTTCTAAATGGAAAATCTAAGAAATGACTTCTTTAGAGAGTCCACTGTTTTGAATACTTTATCATTTTGTTATCTTTTACTGAATATTTTTTGAAGACTTGACTAACTATAAGCTGAGAGTCAGAGAACTACGTTGAGAACTGAAACTTCATATTCCAAGGCTAACTTCAATCCAAGGATAAGTGCTTGATATTTTGCTTCGTTGTTAGAGGCTCTGAAGCCTAGACTAACGACTCTTTCAGTTACAATCCCATCGGGGGACTGGAGTATTAATCCTGCTCTTGAGCCCTTGTCGGTAAAAAACTCATCTGTATAAAGTAGGGGTCTAAGCTTCTAGGTGTCGAGCTCCATTTAATTTAGCAATGAAATCTACCAATGCTTGGGCCTTGATTGATGTTTGTGAAACATAGGATATGTCAAATTCTACAAACCATTTCACCAATCATCCACAGATTTCAAGTTTGTGAAGGACTAACTTTAAAGGATATGATGTGGGGATTATGATAGGATGAGCTTGAAAATAAAGTCTGAGCTTCCAAGCTGAAACCACTAGCACCAAGGCTAACTTTTCAATTTCGGAGTACATTTTTTTAGTATTAAGAAATGCTTTCCTGACATAAAAGACTTGTTACTGGACTTATTTTTCCTCTCTAATTAAGGCTGAGTTGGGCTCGTTTTGAGAAACGACTAAGTATAAGAGTAGTTTCTCTCTTGGTACTGGCTTTGAAAGAAGGTCAGGTAGAGGCCAAGTACTTCTTTAGTTGTTGGAAAGCCTCCTTGCATTCAAAGGTTCATTCTAGGGCCTTACTCCCCATCAAACCCTTAAAGAATGGAAGGCAATTGTTTGTAGATTTAGAAGTAAACCTATTTAGTGCTGCAACTCTACCGTTCAGTACTTGAATCTCCTTCTTTGTTCTAGGGGATTCTAGATCAATCAACAGCTTGATTTGGGTAGGGTCTGCCTCAATCCCCCTTTGTGATACCAAAAAGGCTAGGAATTTTTCCTTTGTCACCCCAAAGGTACATTTTGAGGGATTGAGCTTCATTTTATGTTTCTTTAGGGATGCTAAATGCTTGCAACAAGTGCCGAACATGGTCAAACTTTTGAACACATTTGATGAGCATATCATTTATGTAAACCTCCATTGTATCTCCAATCTAGAGGCTAAACATCTTGTTAATAAGCCTTTAATTAGTAGCCCCAACATTCTTTGGTCTAAACGGTGTAACTATATAACAATAGAGTCCTCGTTCTGATATGAAAACAATTTTCTCCTGATCGGTAAGGTACATCTGGATCTAGTTATATCTAGAGTAGGCATCCATGAAGCTCATCAGTTCGTAACCTATCGTGGCATCTGCTAATTGATCAATCCTAGGGAAAGGAAAGTTATCCTTGGGGCAAGCTTTATGGAGATCTGTGTACTCTCCATTTGTCTTTCTTCTTCTTTGCAACGATAGTATTTGTGAGTCATTCAGGATAGAATACCTCTCTTATCATCCTAGCATCAAGCAGCCTCTGAACCTCATCGTTGATGATCTTATGACGCTCAGGGGTGAATGTCTTCCTCTTCTGCCGTATAGGAGGGTGGTCTAGATTTGTCATCAACTTATGAGAGATAAAGTTTAGGTCTATTCCTTCCATATCCTTAGTCTCCCAAGCAAATATCGAGAGGTTCTGTTTCAAAAACTCGACCAGTTCTGTTTGCTTTGTAGGGCATAAAGCTAATCCGATCTACAAATATTTTCCTTCTACTTCAGTACTGACGAGCACCTTTGTAACTTCTTCCTTTGGTTTAACCATGCTGTAACACCTCGACCCAAATAAATCGAACCAATTCCAAAAATGCCCAAAAAGGGTCAAATAATAATACCGAGGCAGACCGCGCTAATGAATGTAATACCAAAATAAACTCGAGCTATCGTAATGATTTATGTACAGTAATGGGTACGTAGTTCGAGACAAACTGTACAGTTCACGGATTGAGTAACTATACAGTATTTGAATACACAGTTAATGTCGGTATACAATAGTAATTTATAGGCAATTTCGAGTACCCAAGGAATACCCGTACGAGAAACCAAACTGTACTGAGAAACGTGTATGTAGACATGTATATATATGTATGTGTGTAGGAGTATGTATACAATATGTATACATGGGTATACATATGCATATATATGTATATAATCAGGTATATATAAGTATATATATATATATCAATATGTAATATATGTGTGTGTTGTATATACATGTATATATATACAAAGATATTATAAAGTATATACATATGAATATTCCATGTGTAGTGCAGGTGGTTGTGTGTGAGTTTAATGTGTGTTGGGGGCGGTGAAGTGGGCTGCCGACACAAGGTATGATGATTATAACTATATATATATATATATATATATATATATATTACAAATATCCTCAAGCAAATTAATGCTTAAGGTTAAGAAATGAAAAAGGCAGAAAAAAAAAAGCCAAAGAAATGAGGAAGAAAGAGGAAGGAGGAGAGAGAGCGGCAGTGAAAATTGTTTATATATATGGGTGAATTTTGAGATTCAGAAAATAAGGACAGAAATTGAGAGATTGAGGTGAATTTTGAGATTCAGAAGAGGAGCAAGGAAGGAAAACAGAGAGAAAATAGGAGACACTGCGAGCTAAAAAGCTCAACTGAGGTAGGTGCAGTTTATTTCTATTTTTAGTTTTTCAAAGCATGAAGGTTAGATTTAATTATAGGGTCTTAACAAGCATGGAAAAAGGTTTTTTTTGCAAAAAGAATGGAAGCAAATAGTGTAGAAACGAGGGTAAAATACCTAGTTGCAGGTTTAATGAGGATAATCAATTTTTGTAAAATTTTGC
The DNA here is from genome assembly GCA_008638375.1 of Nyssa sinensis. Classification (NCBI taxonomy): domain Eukaryota; kingdom Viridiplantae; phylum Streptophyta; class Magnoliopsida; order Cornales; family Nyssaceae; genus Nyssa; species Nyssa sinensis. Next base: position 37,278,147 of record CM018031.1, read on the forward strand.
ATGAAATCGTGATTAAACAATGTAGAACTTTTTAAATTATGTCAAAATAATATTTAGGAGTGATTTGGGCTCGGAACAATGACTCAGAAGTCACGAAATAAGGAAAAAAATAATGGCTGGAAAGTCAGGTCTCACCGGAGACCCAACTATTTCTCTCTATTCATGAAGCTCCAGAGGTCCAACCCAAAAATGTATGTTGGATATGAGATCCTTAGGAAATTTAGAAGAAAACCACATTGAATTTGGTTGAAAAATTGATCGAAAAATGTCACCGGCGCCGGAAGAGATGCAAGAGACTCATCGGAGAAAACAATGAACAGTATGTCTAAAACGGTGTCGTATGGTGTTGTGTTGTATCAATACTACTTCGTTTTGATTTAATTCTATTTTAAATATATGTTAGATATGACCTGTTTGGTTTCTGGGTTATGAAATTGGATTGGTTATACGAGTGAAGGCTGGGATAGCTTATCCTTGGTTAAAGCCTTTGTCCACCGTTTGTTTTAAAGACATAAAGAAAAAATATGCTGGAGCTGCTGCCCCCAAGACTCAAAATAGAGACCAACAAGATGAGGGTTTTAAACCCTGAGGTGCGGACCATTATGCCACTAGGGCACATGTGAACAAACCCACCGAATTATATATATAATATATAATTACATAATTAATTAAATAAATTAAATGAATTGAGATAATTAATGTAAATTAATTCGATGTCCAAAATTAGTAAATGAATAATATTTATTTATGTTTTGGGCATTCTAAAGCCAATGAAAGGGTCCGTTTCACAAGACAAAGTCCCAAAAAATAAAGACACGTAAAAGTACAAAATGACCATTTTGCCCTTTGCAGTATAGAAGTTCGAATGGAAGTTCGTGAAAGCCTAAATCGACTTTTTTCAACATTCCAGACTCAATAGTGGAGTCCTCTTTACTAAAAGAAATACTTATAATATCGATACATGAAATGGGTTAAAGTATAGGCTATAAATATATATATATATATATATATAGCATTGATCTGAGAGATATATTTCCTGATTAATAGGAACATCTAAAGGTAAGGAAAATGTGAATTGACCTTTTATTGCAATGAGGGTGAACAATTAAGAGGCAAGTAAAATCCGATCTCTGCATGTGGTAAAGTTCTAACCATGTCACACAATGTTTCTTGTTACTGCCAAACTTGTATTCCTTTATATATTTCAGATATTGTTGATTCCACATTTCGATGTTTATTCCAGTTTGTGGATATTGTTAAATTAAATTCTATATCTTGACCATATGATTATTATACATCTATATATTGGGGGAAAAAGAAAGCCGGACCCCAGCCAGGAGTGTGGCATGATGTTGGCGGCACTCCCTGTTGAGGACAGTAGATGCTGGGGGGGGAGGGGCGATGTGCGCACCTCACATTGCTTGGTAAATGGAAAGGTGAAAGATTCATAAGTAAAACTGCATCTCTGACTAGCATGTGCCTTAGACCCGAGGGTTCAGTTCAGTTGATTCACATTTTGTGACTTGTTATCGTGATATCTCATTTTCTTGATTGCCTATCATATTGGCATAACCTTGTTTATCTTGGGTTATGGACTTTCTTATATTGAATTTGACCCCTAAAAGAGCAAAGGAATTTACTTACTGAGTTTTGTTAACTCATATAGATTTACTTACTTTTTCAAGAAAGGACACCACATTTTGAAGTAGGGATTGAAATCCCGAATAGGCTTATAGTGGTTGTAGATATAAATACTACAAAGATATTTTAGTAGTGAAGTATAGTACTTGTCATGTGTTCTCCCATCACCCCACGTCCTGGAGAGAGTTGTATTTAGAGTTTTTGGGTCTGTTTATTTAAGAACTCTAGTATTATAAATGCAGAGATTTTATTAAGTCTTCCATTGTGTATTTAATTATTAATTGCATGTTAATAACCCTCACATATAAATGTTAAGTTAAAGTTAAAGTTAAAGGAAAAAGGAAAAATCTGGTTCAATAATTTGGTCAGGATCAGGGGTCCCGATGCTAGATCCGCAAAGGGTGGGTTCCAGGTTGTGACAAAATGGTATTAGAGCTCTAGGTTTGAAAACCACTAAGTAAAAGAGCTTTAGTGTTTTCATGGAGTCATGGGAGATAAGACTAAGAGTACTTATACTGTTGAGTCTAAAGTTGGTCTACAGATAGGAATTTAACCATATTCTTATGACGATTATTATTATTCTGACCATTGATATTTTACAGTGAATGGTAAATACCCGAAGGACCATATTGTGCTGAGTGGATACAAGTCATGACAAAATGGTTTATCTGTTTTCCGAGGACTTAATAGTTCCTTGATCTCAAAAGAACACTCCTCACTATCATCACGATTTGAAGTGAAGGAGTCTTGTCCTTTGAGATGGTACTGTAATTGCTTTTTGGAGGGCTATTCCTTAAGCACGATGGCATGGCCTTCCTGAGTAGTAGGCTAGCGACCTTTAACCATTACAACCTTACCGTTGTGTAAGAACTTGAAGCACTGGTGCAGACGTGATAGCCCCCATTTGATGAATCCAAGTCTGCTAGTTATGACATTGTAAGGAGACTTGACAGCCAAAACCATGAATTTCGGACATGTGGGTCTTTGATCATCTCATTCTCCAATAGTGGTTAGTAACTTGATTCTCCCCAAAGGGAAACTGAGATGTCCATTTAACCTTGCACCATTACTGAGACGTTTGCCTTGATATCCTTTTGGTCTAACTTAATCTGCTTGAAGGGTTCATGGAAGAAAACATTGGTAGAACTTTCAATATCTACAAGAACCTTCTTGATATCAAAATTAGTTATTTTGAGGAAAATAACTAGGGAATCGTTGTGGGGGTAGTGTACTCCAATAAGGTCTAGCTCAGAGAACTGTATTTGTGGTGTTATTCTAGTCTTCTTCTTGATAGACGAGATCTGGACAACATTGGGTTCTGTCCTTATTTCTCGAGTATACCTTTTTTTTGCCCTATTAGACATTTTTGTCATTATATTATCGACATGAAATACGAAGATTACTTGCTGAATTTTTGGCTGTTGTTGATCATTTTGAGTTCCCCCATACTCGGGTCTTTGATCTGACCTCCTTTGAGAGAGTCTCTTATCTCTTGGGTTCTGTCTCCCGTCTTGGCAGACGAACTCCTTTAGCTGCTAATGTCTGATCAGATGCTCGATCTCTTATTTAAAAGCTTTGCACTCCTTAGTGGTATGGCCCTATTCTTTGTAAAAATCACAATACTTGTTTCTATTTTTGGAGTTCGGGTTACTTTTTAGTGGCTTTGGCCAGTTCAAGTTTTCACGAGTCTGGACCTACTGGAGTATTTGAGTAAGGGAAGCATTCAATGGGGTATAAGTTTTGTACCTTCTAGAGCTAGAGTTGTTCTATGCTTTGGATGCCATTCTTTTATTAGGACTTCGGGTTTTCTTTTTATTATCCCTATCGTCTCTCTTCTAAACTTGCTCATCCTTCTGAGCTTGTTCTTTGGCTTTTCAAAAGGAGGTTTTGGTGTCTTCCAAATTAATATACTTTCGTGCTCTCTTGGTGAGTGCTGCCATATCGGTTGGAGGACTCTTAATTAAAGAGTCCTGAAAGTGCCATGTCTTAGTCCTGAGGTGAGGGTAGCCACCAAAAAACTTGAACTGTAGTCGTTCATCTTTGTGAGTTCGGTATTGAAACAAGCTACGTACTTCCTCAATAACTCTCCCTTTGCTTGCTTAATAATCAGCAAAAACTCTGCCCCTTTCTTAATTTCTTGCTTGTCAAAAAGCGATCAAGAAACAACCTACTGAGTTCATAAAAGGTGTTGACTGAGTTTTGGTAAAGGTTATGAAACCACTTTAGAGTGGTACCCTTTAGACTAGTTACAAAAGTTCAACACATAAAGGTGTTAGTAGCCCCGTGCAGAGGCATTATGTGTTGATAATGAGAGAGGTGATCATCAAGGTCTTCAGACCCATCGTAAAGAGTAAATTTTGAGATAATAAACTTCTTGGGCCATTCTTTCGTCATTATGGCAAGAACGAATGGCGTTGAGAACCTACCGAGCAATTTACTTAACTCGTCTTGTTCTAGAGGGATGTGGAATCTTTTGGTCGAGATTGTCTGATCTTGAGAATCTACTATTTCCTCAACCCTCTAAGGGGCCCTCGGTATGTTCTGTTATGCTACTAGGTTCCCATTATTGGTCTTGTCCCATGTCTTCAAGTTTAGATTCATGGAGGGATTTTGTCTCACAATAGTAGAATGACTTACTTTCCCAATACTGTAGATGTGGGACTTTAGGAGGCTGAAGTCCTTGATTTGTTGGATTGGCTCCAAAGGTCATCAGGATTGGTATCATTGTCCTACTTTGATAATGTACAGTAGGCCAGAATGATGATGTACCTCTTTCAAAAGTTATTGATGATTGGGGATCAGTTCCCATCTGGGCGGTAACATGGAGGTGCACCGACTACGTGTTGGGTAGCTCCTCGTTATGGGGTCCTCCGCTTGTGGTGGTGGCATGAGGTTAAAGTCTTCCGAGAGCAACGTTGGTTGGGGGATGAGGATTGTTTCATTGGTTGTGAGCCAATGAAGATAAAGCTTGTGACATGACTGTAAGTTGTTCCTACATCTGGTCGAACTGCCGTTGAATTCGATCAAGCTACTATTTTAAACGAAGGGGCATTTGTCCCTTTCCTCTTCCAATAGGAGGTTGATCTTGAGGGTTTGGAGGATTCCTTATGGGATGAAGGTTTGAAGCCATTAGTTCTTCAAGAAAATAAGCTTAGTTTTTGACGTACAATAGTGAAAATAATAGTCGTTCCCACAGAAGGTGCCAAGCCGATGTTGCACTTTTCTGGTTTGGAGGCTCGTTCTCTTAAATTGCCTATCAAGAACTCGAGGTTAGAGGGCCACCAGGAAGGCTCCTGTGGTAGCCACTCCGATAATAAAGTTAGTGAAGAAATAAATATAATAATTTAATAGAAGAATTGAACATGAATCGAAAAGTGTACCTTAAGGTCTTATTTATAGGTTGTAGATCTCCTAAGTTGAGTAGGATTAGGAGCCATGAAAGTAGGAATTTAAAGATACCCAAATATAGTAATCTCCATATAGGACTCTATTTTCTTATTCTGAGGTTGGTAGCCCATAGAAGGTGGTGATCAGCTCTGAACATCTTACCTCTGTGTTCTATATACTAATAGGCCGAATGAGTGATTACTCTTTTGATCTGTATATTGAAGAGCTTCTTGTGGATATGTGTCATGTTCTGAGTACTTTGGTTAAACTATAGTATATCAAAAGCTTAAACTTTCTTTTGTTTGGAGATTGAAAGGGGGGAAAGAGGGGCGGGGACAATGGATATCAAGCCTTCATTCTGTTTGAAAATAGATGGAAAATGGAGACCGATAAAGTTAGAGAGGGAATAATTTTAAACTCCAAATTTTGTATTTGCTTTCTTGCTTAATGTCTCTACAAACTTTGAGAGAGATTGAAAATGCCTAGATTGGAGGGAATGAGAGTTCCCAAAAGTGAATGTATAGTGCTTGAGAAAATATATTAGTGAAAGAAAAAGTTTAAAGTGAGACCAAATGAGAGGGATGAAGAGTGACTGAAGGAAAAAGTGGATGTCAATGATCAATTTTGTTGGATTTTTTGTGGGCCACATTTTTTTAACAAGAAGGTTTTTTTATTTTTTTATAATAGAAACAAAAGTGTACAATTGGCAAGCTCTTGTAGGGCCTATTGATTAAAAAATCTGGGAAACTCATGAAATATGCATATATTTATGAATTGTTTCTGGATTGTTAAGTGGGCCATGGCCCCTGCTGGTCCTTCCTCCTTTCACCCCCGGTCCCATGGTTACCTAGCGTAGTTTCACATATCTTGGTCATAGCCCATTTGGCCCCACTTTTGGAGGGCACAACAATGCAATTTTTTTTTATACAACAACGGGGAGTGAGGAAATTAAATCCATGCCAAATACGTGAAAAATGGATACTCACACCACTTGAACAGGACGTTGATCTTTGATCAAAGTAATTTTATATGACTAAACTAGTTGTTTGTGTAACATCCTAACCCAATATTATTGGGTAATTATGACTAATAATGATTATCATTGGATACTAGCCCTAAATGACAAACGAATAATTTGATTAAGGAAATTAAACTATGGAATTGAAAACAAAGGCATGTGTGTGCCATTACCATTTAATTGGTGATGATCAATCCTATAAATGTAATTGGATAACAAAATCAATGTTTGATGTCAAGGCATAATTAGTGTTAATCAAGAATTGACACATAGATAATTTTGGTTGAATTGGTGTATAAATGCAAATAATTAAGGACTATGGTCCCTAACCAAATTGTGCATAAGTATGGTAAATGATACATGATGATATTGGGAGACATCTAACAAAAGATGAAAGCATAACCAATGATGTATGGTTAAGATGAAAGTAACCAAGTGTGGTGCACCAACACCACATCGCATTTCAAAAGCTGGCACACATCCATGCAGTCCCTATCTGAGTCATTCTTCAAATTTTCTAGCTTTCCTAAACTCAATTGGTATTGAAAATGGCACAAACTTTAATAGTTCGATGAATTTTGCAACATATTAAATTACTGATATGTTACCCTGAGCTAGAGTTGCAAACTCATTGACCTTTTGTTCTTTTACTATCGTAGGGAAATACACATTATAGAATATTTCTAGGAACCTTTACCAATTTATTCGTGGCTCATCTCTTTTCATCATGAGCCACCATAAGTATAGGGTTTGGGTTATTCGTCAATTAGTTTCATTGCATTGCCTAAACCAGTCCTTCAATAGTCCTCCCAAACCTTTCAAGACTCGCTTCAATAGCTTCTCGTAAGGTTCCGTCTCGACTTCTTTCTCCACTTCTAGTATTCACCATTTTGGCTAATACCTAAAATAAAATGAAATGCCTCATCATTTAGATAGAAATAACACATATTCCTTTAACTTTGCGCTCAATAGTAATATTTATAGTTTATCACAAATGTTTCACCCTTTTAACTAATCACTTTATACTCACCCAAGGTACCCCAAAACTTAGAATTTTTTCTAAAATCGTTATGTAAGTTTTGGTAACTTAGCCTCTGATACCATTTTGTCACATTTAAACCTACCCTAAGCAAATTTGGGAACATGACCGACACAGGCCTTCAATAAAACAAATAATTTGCAATCCTATAATGAGAGCATACCAATAGAAGTTATGCTTAACTATTCAACATTATTACTTAGTCTACAATCACACTGCTCAGAGTTACTAAGCTTAAAACTAAACAACAATACTGCTCTTTATTGATATATTTATAACAGCTAGAGCGCTTGTACAAACAAAAGGTAAATAGCCCTGGTAGTCTAATTACTAGTACATTTGTATCAAAAGGTACTAGTAACTATTAAACTTGAGGGTTGTTAACTTATCTGGAGTAATCCATGGAATACTCTTCAATTCTATCACTTCTGATCTTGAACCTCGTTACCTGAAAAAGAGTTAATAATTTTGGTGTGAGCTTCACACTTAGCTCAGTGAATTGTTACAGGTGCCTTGGCATGGGTTTTCGTGAAACAATTTTCAATAGAGATAGTTTATCAATGGGTTCCACAATAACAGTTTGCAAGAACGATTGTAAAGACCCGAAAAATTATCACGAGCATTTTAGAAATTTTCAAGTCTAAATCAAAAGAAAATAATTAATTAAATGATGATGAGTTAAATAAATAATGAGAAAGAATTATTAGTGATCAGTATAATCTTGTAAGGCTCAAATAAATTTTTAGTGATTTATTTGGGATTGGTGTTGGCTAAGGGGCTACACAATCAAAATTAGGACATAGATAAATATGAAAACTTTATTGTTCGAATTTGGAAAGACGGAGGACATATTTGGAATTCACATGTCTAAATTAGTTAGCACGTCTATTTTGGTATGATTCTGATACAATTAAGTTCTTGCGCTTATGAGCGCGACGTGGTAGACTAGCCATGTAGTGCCTTGTTTAGCGTGCAAAGCTTCTCAAAGAAAGTGTGCACAACCTTATAGACAATTCCATGTGGCACATTGTTATTGTCCAATAAAAAATCCTATACGAGAGACTGGTGTGTGTGTGTGTGTGTGTGAAAAAATGAGAGAAGTGACTCATTTGATGGTGGCAAGAGCCCAAAAATGGGCAAGCAACCTTTTTTCCCTTTTCACACATGGGTTAACCTTCCCCATTTTCTTTCAAACTCTCTTTCTCTTTATCTCTCTCTTCTCCCTCCTTTCTCCCTCCCTTCGAATGTGTATGCATATAAGTTTATAAAAGTGTGGTTTGACAAAACCATGTGTTGAGGTGGCTATTCAATGAGATGAATGGAGAAAAAAAGGGAAGTCGTGGTTGATTATGAATCTATGAGTGGGTATGAGAATAAGAGAGAGTGTATATGTGCATTACCACACGCAGTAAGCCAAAGAAAGAAAAAACCAAGGAAAGAAAAAGAAGGAGGAGAGGCTGGACAATACATAGAGCAAGGTTGGGCAACCATGAAAGGAGACAAATCTCACTCTCTTTCTCTCTGGTTTCTCTCTCAACATCAATGAAGGATCCAATAAGCTAGGGTGTTTTTTTAACCATATTTTTAGAGAATATGATATCACCTATGTATATACAAGCTTGTATTGGTATTTGTGCATGTAAAATATGTATGTATATGTATACATATTGATGGCCGTTCCAATATGGGTCTTGATTTCAGTTGGGATTTTGACATCTGTTAAGGGTTTAGGTCTACTCTTGAGAATTTAAGGACTCTACAATACTACTAAGGTAAGTTAGAAGTGAAACGAAATCATTGACTATGGTTGGGAAAGCCATGGACGACCATGGCCAGACCTCCATGAGTTTGAAAAAAAAAACTTGAGTCCTTAAGGGTTGTCATTCCACATAAATAATCAAGGATGACCTTGATAACATTGTAGAAGGTTTATGAATTGAGAAAGATGAGAGAAATAGTAAGGAACGCGATTTTCAGAACTATGGTTTCGGTGGTGTGTGAGTTTCCAACAAACAAGACAATGAACAGTGCCCTTAAAGTGCATGACATCGTTTGGGGGGCGAATGGCAATGGACTCGACCATTTAGGACTAGACTAGTCAGTTACGCCATGTTTGGATCAGTTCATTTAACCCAAGTCTAAATCAGTTGGTTTTGAAATGACTTGAACTGGCTCAATTAATATAAAACTAGTACAGTCAAATTTCCTTGGTTTCAGACTAGTTCACTTGAAATTAGTCTAAACCGATCAGTTCATTAGGAAATTTAATTGGTTTCTTTGAAAAGCACTAAATTGGTTGGTTTTTGGCCCTTTCTTTTGATTTGGCCGGTTTCCCACCTAATTGAATCAGAAACCTTATTAAATTATACCTGGGTCTAGAATTTAATATTTCTTGTCATGGAAGCCCCTAAATAATTATAAATAATTAAGATAAAACCCAATACTTAATAAAATTATTATTTTGTCATTGAGCTTAAAAATAGTAAATAAAAGGCAATTAAAAATACAAGCAGGGGCAGACCCAATGTTTTTGGTCACTTTGGATTCAATGGCAGGATCCATTTGGACATTTGGGGGCCTAGAATCGTTCCACATAAAAATATAAAATGACAAAAATACCCCTCATGATATATTTATTAATTAAAATGTGAATTTAATTTAAAAGGAGACAATTTTAAATTTTTTGGCATCCCGGACTGAAGGACAGGGTCCATCTGAACATTTAGGGACCCGTAATGGTCCCACATAAATATGTAAAATAATAAAAATACCCTTGATGATAAATTAAACAATTCTAATTCTAATTGAAATTCGAAAAGTCCAAGATTTTTAGATGCCCAAAACTCGGATATAATGTTAGATTAGACAAATTAGGAACCGGTAGTGGTTCCACCAAAATTAGTAAAATGACAATTTTAGTTCTAGAGTTAGATTGGACAACTAATTGCCTAACTAAAATTCAGAAGAGAGGTTTCCAAGGTTTTGGATGCCCTGAATCCAAAAATGATGTAAGATTGACCAAACTAAGACATGGTAATGGTCCCACATGAATGTGTAAAATTATGATAATGCCCTTAGACATTGAATATATATTAAAAGGGTAAATTAAAATCTAAGAAAACCTATCTTAGGATTTTTAGACCTTCTGGATCTATTTTCAAGATCCGTTTTATGATATAATATCTCGATAGACGTGAAACTATTATTGATAAAATTACAAAGGTATCCTTAAGGTTTTAAAAGATTTCTAAATGATACGAGATGTAATATCCCCAGCCAATTAGGCAAAGTAATTTATTTTAATACCATTTTTATGAGATTAATTATATATTAATTTATTTGACATCTTAAATTGGAACTAGTAGGCAGTAAATGTTAAAAATAGTACACGAAGAGAAATTTGGATAATTAGCGCGATGCGAGAATAAAACAAACTTAAAATCAAATTTGTCGATAAGTACGAAATATTTTTGGTCAAATAAAATAAGATATAATATGACAAAAAATAAGATTTACGATGTAAAAATTTAGCACACAAAAATCAAAAGCAATGCGAGAATACTAAGGAATTTTTAAAGTGATTAAAGAACAATTTCAAAATTTAACAAAAAATACCTAAAATGCCAAACGAGGCATAAGTAGGAAAAATGGGAGAAAATGACGCCAAAAAGGGAGGCCAAAGGGTTTGAACCCTAGACCAAATGAGGGAAAAACTTAAAGCCTAAAAAGAACACGAATTGGGCTACAAGCACTTTTGTGCTATATAATGCATAAGATATATATATATATATATATATATACCCTAATAAGTTTCAATTCTGTACACTCAAAATTGAGGTAGCAGCATGCCATTGGACCATACCTCCACCTAATGGCATGACATGCACCACATCAGCTATATATATATATATACATGATGACATGTATAAATACATGTCATGAGTATGTGTGCTGTGATTCAGACTAAGTGTGTGTAATGCGTGAAAAACAACACAAACTTGGAGTGTGTGTGCTTGAGTGCATGTAGAGAGAGGGTGAGATAGAAAGAGAAGAAGAATGAGGAGGAGGAAAAAAGGAAGACTAACTATATGCACCTTGAGGATTTGAAATTGCGTTCTTGTAGCTTGAGGCCAAAGGAGAAGAGGTCACCATTAGAAAGGAAAAAAACTTTCAATTCTGATTTTTTCCTCTTAGATTTAAAGAGTAATATAACATTGTTTTGGGCTGTTTAATGATCTTGAGTAGCATGCATGTAATTAGGGAGTATGTTACAAGGATTAGAATGTAAAATAGGATGATTTAAGCCCAGGAAAGGCATGGATGCCCTTGAAGCACCTTAGAAAACCCAGACCTGAATTGATGTTCACTAAACTTATTTTGGACACTTAGAACTTAAACTAGACACTACAAGGGTTATAAAAACCCTAAGCAGCGACTGAAATACCTAGAAGAAGACCCCTAAAAGTCGAGTTTTAGCCATGGGTTTACAAATCCATTTCCTTAAAATGAACCCTAAAGTTGATTTTTGGATCGAGGAACGTAAGCCCATGAAGTGAGGATCATCACAGGCCAAGCCTCGTGCATGTTGGTGCAAAAAGGAAGGTGTACAGTCGAGTTGCAAGTACACCATGTTTGAATGTGATCGAGCTTTTCGGCTCGATTACATGCTCCAAATTAACGAGAAAAGTTAGGCTAGAGTGCTATGAGCTACGTCGAGTTGAAAACAAAGAGAAAAAAGGCTTGGAGATGCACGAAATAAGAAATGAAGATTTTTGTAGATTAGGGCTACAGTAGCCTCGCGAGTGGAGAAGATGATGAACAGGACAGGGTCGGGTCAGGCCGGTTTCGGGTTCGGGTCGGAACCTGTCTTATCACACAAATGGGTTTAGTGGAACGGTGCCATTTGGAGGATAAGTTTTAAATTAAAAAAAAAAAATCGAGTCTGTTTGGCTACGCGTATAATAAATACAATTTAATAACTCTATTCTGAATAGGGATACACTATCCACATTCAATGCTTCTATCTGCTGTTTGGTTTTTAAATAATCAGAAAAAAAGAAGAAGGGAACCTGCGGTTAGTGGGTTTCGAACCCCTGACGTGTGCGTGTGTGTGAGACTTAACTCACGTGTATGAACCATTGTGCCACTGAGGCACTTGGTTAAAATAGGACCTAAATAAATATATAATATAAAATAATATAATTAAATTAATTTAAATTAGTAAAATATTCGCGATATCTGAATAAAATAAAAAGGCAGTGTAACCCAACATTTTTGAGCATTCCAAACTTAATGGTGAAGTCCAAATTACAAAATAAAATCTCAAAAAATGTGAACGGACAAACTGGGTTAATCCTAAAAATGTCCTAACCGAATGACCTCCAAAAATTATGAGAATACGTACCATATAGTTTTTTGACATTTCGGACTCAACGACAGAGTTCGTTTTGCCAAATAAAATACTTAAAATACTGCTATACGAAATGGGCTATTTTTAGGACACCGTAATAGTACAACGATGCGACCAAGAGGGGGAGTAAATGGATCCATAGACTTAAAGTACGACACATGAGACTAAAGGACAGTAAATTTATAAATAAATCAGATTAAGTTTATGAATGACAACAAACTTAATAATATTTCATGGTTTATTAAACTTATTCAATCATGTTATGAATTTTTCAAGCTTAATTGAATCTTGCTCATGGCATACACAACCAAAAATTCTTTGCAAACCACAAAAACAAAAAGCAAAACTCTTTTCTTTTTTTTTTTTGAAAATTTTTTGAAAAATCATGCAAAATTACACAACCAAAAATTCGTTGAAAACCACAAAACAAAAAGTAAAACTCTTTTTTTTTTTTTTTTTCGAAAAAGTTTTGAAAAACCATGCAAAATTAAAACACAACCTAAATCCCCTCTCCCCACACTTAAAACTTACATTTTCCCTAATGTAAGGTGAAATGCGAAGAAAAGACAAAAATAACCAAAATATAAATACGAAAATAAGAAGAAAAAGAACAAACTCTATCACGACCCGAAACCCACCTTGTGCGGATCTCGTATCGCGACCGCCGTTGGGCAAGGCTCACATAAGCAACAATCAGACAGCGATGTGGCCTGCGGTTGCGGAAGCGTGGAAAACTTTTTATTTTCTTTTTCTTCTTTTAAATTTTCGCACATCCGCCTAGTACTGCCGCTCTTCAGAACGGAATACATGATTATACATTCAGAGCATAATAAAAACTCTAAAGTTTTATACATAATGCATATTCAGTTGTCCTTCAGGACTTAGTTACATAACACTCTAACATTTACTATAACCAAAAGTGACAAACTACAACTCCATAATGCATCTCATAAACTGCCAATACAAAAGTGACCAATATATGGTCCTACTACTTCTATACTAACCCTGTAAGAATCTTCCTATGCCCTTCCTCAAAATGGGCAAGGCTTTCACCATCTTCATCACAAAATAGGGTCAGGATCACTTCTGTTACCTGAAAGGGGGTCGGATAAAAATTCCGGGTAAGCTAATCTAAGCTTGTGAGTAATTTTAACATTTGTCATGAGTTTTCAATTGGCAGTGGTTTCGTACAAGAGATTTTATAAAATAATCACTACCAATTGCTCGTATACTTCAAATACAGAATATATGCATTCTTTAAAATAGATAGCTTTAAAACATTTAAAGTATTCAAGCTAAACATGTACTTCTTTAAATAGAGTATAGGAACTTCAAAACATGCAAATATGCATGGTAAATGAGGGTAAAACCTGCTTTCATTTTCAAACATATCATCTTATCACTCTTATCACTTACATTAGTAGAATCTGTTTTGAACCAGATTCTAGTTTTACTTCACGGGGAGAATCTCATGCCTAGCGGATTAGATCCTGCTACCTAGCATTTCTTCATGTCATAGTTGAATTTCGAATAATTTTAGCGTTGTATGTAATGCTTACACACAGCTTATCTTGCATTACTAGTTGCAACAGAAGGTATAAAACATTTACAAATAGATGCTATTTAGAAGCAATAAAACCACGGCCTCCTTGTAGTTGCATTTTAAAACATGTAACACATAACTTCTTCAATAGAGTCTTCAAATACTTAGAATATGCAAATCCAGAATATTTAAAGAGATTTGACATTTTAAACTTAGACATGCTGAAAGATATTTTTAAGAAAAACCGTAGTTGAAACCATTCACCGAGCATGTCACAATAGGGTTTATAAGACCAGAAATATTTTAAAACAAGAATCAAGTAAATACTGAATTTGAGATTCAAATGCTTCAGATATTTTGAACTTAAACTTCTTCAAATCCATGGAGTTAAATCTCTACTTTAAATACAAGATTACTCACCTCTGTCTTTAGGGTTAGTGCTAATAATGCGCTTTCATCCTAAAAACAATTCATAAGTAGTCTCATTAACTTCACATTCACTTCAATATCACCTATTGTTGCTCTTAACTTATGTTTCGATAGTATTAAATCCTAATTTTTATTTTAGGCGTTATAGTCTTAAAGTATACTCTTCTAGTAGCTTCATTAATTCTTAGGGTTGCTTCCATAACTTCTCATATCTATGTGTCATATTTTTTTATACTTTATTTCATAGTTTGGACCTCACCATTGAGTCCAGAACGTCGAAGAAAATCAATTTAGACCCTCTCGGATTTCTATTTGGCTTTAGGAGTACTAGGGGCAAAATGGTCATTTTACCTTTTTTCGTGTCTTTATTTTTTGGGGTCCCGTCTTGCAAAACGGACCTCACCATTGGTTTCAGAATGTCTAAAATAGTTAAAATACACTATTCACATGTTTAATTTGGACATCGGGTCAATTTACCATTATTTCATTAATTTAATTAATTAATTATTGCATTTATATATTATATATATTTTGTGCCCAAATATACCACAAGCGTGCCTGTCACAATGGGTTTGGGGGTGGGGTTTAAGGTCTTGGGTCTTGGGAGGTTGGCTGTTCGAACCCCAAGGGTTGCGGCCCCTTTTTATTTTTCTGATTTTCATCAGGCCAATCAACGGATAGAAGGCTTATCCGTAGATAGGCTATCCTCTTCGTGTAGCTAAACAACCCTCATGCAGGTTTTTTAAAAATTTAAAACTCTTAAGCGCAAACGGCGTCATCCCACTTATGCGGTGGCTAACCCGCGAGCCACCACGTGTCTGAGTCAACACATTGGGTTCTAAACGATTTGGCGAGTTGACTCGTCGTCTTCTTCATCACTTAGGGTCACTGTTGCCCTAATTTCTATAATTTTTAACTTTCAATTTCGTGAGTTTTTGGGAGGTTCTTCCTGTTTCTGGGACTTCAAGGTATGATTTAGCATTCATTTAAGAATTTAAACTAAGCTCAAGTGTTCGGTTAAGGGTTTGATAATCAAACTTGCAACTCAGTCGTTTATGCATGTTTTTGAACCATTCCTCTTGGAATTTCTTCTACTTTGGTCCCCTTATCATGGGGGTTCAAGTCCCCATTCTCATATTTTGGTTTTGATGTAAGTTGGTAAGGTTGGGTTTTAAAACCCGAACCTGCAACTCCAATTTCCTGTGTTTTCTTTGAGGTTCAAGGTCGCGGTCTCGTGTTTTTACAACACTTTGGGGTCTAGTTAGGGTTCCAATAAGCCAAACAAGGTTTGGTTTACATGGTCTCAGACCTGCTCCAAGCAAGGTCCATCCATGGCTGCTCTTTATGGGTCTGATGTTTTAGGGCTGTTTTTAGGTTCTATTTCATGCCTCATTTAAGAATATATATCCTAGATATAATACATGCATAAATCAAGACTTAAACAATTTATACATATATAAAATTCTAGAGAGGGAAGGTAGTGAGTTTTTATGTTTTTCTCACCTCTTCTTGTCGTTTTCCTTTTCTTCTCCCTTACTTTCTATTTCTGAATATCCCAGCACTCCTTTCAGTTTCTTATTTTCTTTCAAACGCATGCTTGGTGCATGGTTTATATAGACACACTTATGGCCGTATTCTTCTCTCTCTCCTTTCCCTCTTTTCTCTCTCTCTTCCTCTCTTCCTTGACTTCCTTTCTGATCCATTTAATTTCTTTTTTTTCATTTCAACTTTGCATTAAATTCTTGGTTGATATTTTGTAAATTATATGCATTTTATATAGCTACACACACTAACACACACTCACACACACATGGTCGACACTCTCTTCTTCATTCTAACACACACACACACACACACACACATATATATATATTGCTGTATTACTTCATTTCATATATATATATATATGTATAATTTTTCTTATACAATTATGGTACACACACACTTACACATCTAGTATGTGTATTCTACATATGTTAATACACACGTATATCTATATGCATATCATTGTACACATACATATATATAGACACACATATATATATATATATAGAATTACTGCTTCTCGGTCTTTTTGTAGTTAGTTTTTAAGCTACCATTTAAAATCTCGTAATGCGTGTCACATTACTCGATATTTCGTGTCAGGATGTTACAAACTTCCCTTGGGTTGCCTCTCAAACAGCGTCTTTGTTTATTGTCATTGGCTTGACTCAATGCTTCCTTCTTCAATCAGTATAAATCGGATCCTCAAGGTCCAATTTTGCCACATTCTCTACTTAGAAACCTTCATAGAAATGCTTAAGTCTATGGCCATTCACCTTGAACACTTTGGAAGTTTCTAAACTTTGAATTTCAACTACACCATGAGGAAAAACATTAGTAACAAAAAAAAAGGTCCAATCCAACGAGAACCAACTTACTCGGAAACAAACGAAGCCGTGAATGGTATAGAAAGACTTTTTGGCCAATTTTAAACTCCTTTCTAGAGATCATCTTATCATGAAAATCCTTCGTCTTTTCCTTGTAAATCCTTGCACTCTCGTAGGCATCATTGCAAATTTCCTCTAATTCTTGTAGTTACAACTTCCTGTGTTCTCCACTTTCATCCATCTTCATGTTAAAACTCTTGATAGCCCAATAATCCTTGTGTTCTAACTCAACTAGAAGGTGGCATGGTTTCCCAAACACCAACTGATAAGGTGACATACCAATGGGCTTCAAAACTGGAATGGGGGCCTGCAAAACTAAAGGGTAAAGGCCTCTCATTAGAAACTGGTAACGCAATATAAGGAATGTTACCTGACTACTGTAACTTCGAAAAATTATTCAACGCTGCAACAATTTCCTGCAAATCAGTACTCAAGGCTAATTTTTTCATTATCTTTCTCAATATGCTTACTACTGGTAACTTTCAATCCATTTTTTCCATCAAGTTCAAAAACTTCTTGTGCTAAAGAATCAATCACATCAATAGAATAAACATGATTATCATCATCAGGATATTTTATGGCATCATAAATACTAAACTTAACAATTTCACCATCAAATTTCATGATAAGTGTGCCACTATGAACATCTATCTTAGTCTTGGATGTCTTTAAGAATGGCCTTCCTAACAAAATAGGAGCAGTTTGATCACCATTCTCTATATCAAGGACATAGAAATCAGCAGGGAAAACTAAATCATTAACTTGCACAAGAACATCCTCAACTACACCCTTAGGATAGGAATTAGATTTATCAGCCAATTGAATCACAACACCAGTTTTATTCAAAGGTCCAAGTTTCAAAGAATTATATATAGAATATGGTATGACATTAATATAAGCTCTTAAATCTATCATGGCCTTCTCCAATCTAGTGTTACTTATCGTACAATGGATAGTAAACATACCTGGATCTTTTCACTTCGCAGGAAATTTTCTTTGAATAATTGCAGAAACATTCTCCCCTATTCTTACCTTCTCACATCCTTTAAATTTCTGTTTCCTCTTAATTGTACATAGTTCTTTCAAGAATTTAGCATAACGAGGTACTTGTTTAATAACATCCAAATGTTGAATATTTACCTCGCATCTACGAAAAGTCTCATATAAATCTTTATTTTTGTTTATATTTTCTAGATTCTACGAAAGCCTGAGGAAAATGAGGTACTGGTTTATAATCAGAAAGAGGCAGAAACTTACGCTTTGGTATGTTATCGTCATTGGGAGCTTTCCTGTTTGCAATGACATTTTTCTCATTTTCTTGCTCCGACGATGTAAAGGCTGCATTTTCCCTGGCAACGACGCCAAAATTTGGTGTGCTCTCTCATTATTCTACGTCGTGGCAACTTAGTGTCTTGTTTTCTTCACTGCTTTTCTTTTTTTTAAAAAAAAATTTCAAGAATGAAATAAGGATCACAAGAAGCACAAAAATCAACTAGAATCACTCCTCGACAACGGCGCCAAAATTTGGTGTGTTGTCGTAGGCAACCAAAAAAATAAAACCTAAACTCCTAAAAATATATGTAGTAGTAAGAGTAAGGATCGTTCCCACAGAGAGCATCTAGCCTAGTTTTATACTATGTGAACAAGGATGGGGAGGGGTTTAAGTATAACGAAAACAATTTTAAAAAAACAACTAAGGAACAATTCAAATTAAAGTATCAAATTCAATCAAAAGAACAAACCTTGGTCTAAGTTAACATCCATTATCGAAATTTTACAACTGATCATCGATCCAAGTATATATCAATTCACACTTTGAATATTCACCGTTGGAATTATTTTCCTATCTCTCTTTAGTTGCAGTTAATGTAATACCTCAAAAATCCAACAGGACCCGGACTACATTTTGACTTAAGAAACATAGGTTTTGTGACATTAATAATTCGAGATAACCCAAAATACAGTAAACCATGATTGGTTTAATTATTAGAAAATATAAAAAATTAATCTAGACCATTAAAAATAATATAGGCTCGGGAAATAGATGACCCGGTCAACCGAGTGCCGGAATGAATAAATGGGATTGATACGAAAAAAATTAATTATCCAGATACTATGACTATAAAATAAATTATATATGGAGACCCAAAATTAGTAAAATAAATAATAGTGAACCGAGTCCTGGCTTTATGGCAATTTTATCGGCCTAAGATAATTTAATATTTTTATTAAAAATATATCTTTCATGAAGCTGTTGGATTCAGGAAATTTCTAAAACAAATATAAAATATGTAGCTATAGGGCAACTTGTAAAAGCTGTTTGAAGCTGGCCAAAATAAATAATAATATGTATATATATATATATAGTAGTGCGACTGAAGCTACAGGAAATAAACACACATATTATTACATATATATATGTATATATATCTAAAAGAGAAATAAGGGAGAAGCTTCTTGAAGAAGCTGGAATTAGTAAAAGAAAAGAAAAGAAAAGAAGAGAGGTGGTGCGGAGAAGCTGCTGGAAAGGAAAAAAGAATTCCAGAATTTCTCTAGCGGTGCAGTAGGTGGTGTTTTTAGCCGCAACCTTGAAGAAGAAGTACGAAGCTTCTACACAGAAGCTGCTAGAAGGCTGGGCTACCCACTGACACACACACACACACATATATATATCTCTATAGGAATGTGTGTGTGTAGCGATGTGGCAGTGCAGTAGGGGGACGGAAGTACAGAGAGAATACCTAGTACGTTGGAGATGGTTGAGAAGCTTTTGGAAGGAAAATTCTGGGTTGAGCTACAATTATATATATATATATGTGTGTGTGCGTGTGTGTATATGTATATCTCAGTTTGTAGAAAAATTAGAGAGAGAGAGAGAGAGAGAGATTGATTGAGCGTTGCCGAGAGCAGTATGGTTCGAAAATGGGGGGACACCATTGCTGCAAGTGATCAAATCCTAAGTACGGTTAATGATACATAGAACTCTCAATCCGGGCCATGGGGGCGTCGTAATTGAAGGCGCAGCTACACATAAATTCATTACGCAAGTGGTTTATTTATGGAATTCAAAATGATAAAGCTGACTATTCGGGTTGAAGCGGGCTGATAGAGAGGAACAATTGAGAATGAAAGATCAGTTGCAAGACCTGGTGCGGTTGTTGTGGACTGTGCTGCTGTTACTGTTTATTTTGTTTAGTGAGAAAATATAGGACATTGATCGGTGGGGTGAGAGTTTTGTGGATACGGAATGGCTACTTCAATTAGTTCAGGCGTTGGGTCTCTTATTCAGGTGGAGATATCTATTGGGAAATTGATTTGTGTTGAGTGCCACTTGTGACGTGGAGATGGAAAGGGCAATGTTGGTGCTACAGGGGTGCTGGTATCTAGTGGCCTCAATTTGAAGATGACAATGGGCAGTATAACAGAAGCTTTTTGAAGGCAAGAAGCAGGGCAAGAAGTTGAGCAGTTCAATTCTGGGAAGCTATTCAAATAGGTGGCAGACCTGGGGGAATGGCCAATCGGTGATCTCAGAATGAAGGCAAGATCTTATAGTCGACAAGTTCTGTCTCTATCTCTTCTCTTCCGTTTTGGTTGCTGAGAAAACTGAAGGAAAGGAAAGCTGTGATTTAGTACTGCTGTTACTGTCTGATTTGTTAGTGAGAAGAAAAAGGCTTGTGCTGCTTCCTTAGAGGATGAAGTTGTTAGCTTAAGGGTTGTTGCGGTAATGCACGAGTTGCTTAGCTTTATTATTGAGAAACGGTTGGTAACTGATCACCTCACTCACTTTAGAAGGGAGTTTGTGGTGCCGAGAAGCTGATGAGGCTTCTGTTGAATCATTTTAGCATTTTCTGAAAGGGGGAAGAGATTTAATGCCTTCTTGACTGAAGCTTATTGAAATGCCCATTGGTTTTTTGGAAGGAAATTAGTAGAGAGACCAATAGTAGCAAGTTGAACAGTTGCAATACTGATCAGTGTGCTACTGTCACTATCTGCTGTGTTTAGTGAAAAATAGAGGAAATGGAGGCAGTTGCAGGCAGTAGCTACAATAGAGATATGGTGGAGTGAGCTGCTCTATTGGGGGACTGAGAGATTTTCAATTTAAGGGCTTTTAGTGGCTTTCTTGTTCACTATTATGGCCCTAACGGTGTGTGAAAGTGCAGGGCATGAAGAAGTTAATATTGGTAAAGTTGGAAAGGAACATCTTGCACAGTATAGGTCTGAGCTTCAAGCTGTTGTTTGTGCGAGGCAGGAGCTCTAGAAGCCACTGCATACTGTAAGGGCAATTGCTCAATGGTTGCTGCTAGATTTGCTAACCTTATGGTTGCTATAGATGAAGATGGAAAAGTACTTGTTCTATTGACCCAAAATGTATCTGATATGCTGCAGGACACGATTGGGGGCTTGTGACACTTGACTGCAAATTCTCCAAAAATTGGCGGTTGGAGTGAAAGTGTACAGTCTCAAAGGGATCAACAGAAACAAGTTGGTGATTGCAACGAAAGTGATGTATAGTCATTCTGGGGTTTTCAGAGATGTTTCACTGAAAAGAGAGATTCCACTGAAAGTTCACATGGTAGGGGTTTGGAATGGAGAAACAAGAGGAACTGTCCTGCCAAGTCAGCTAGAGGGTTAAATGATGATTGCAGTGCCAGTGGAATGTTAACTGCAACCAGACAAAGGTTGGATATGTTCATATTTGAGGAACATGATGTTTTTTTGGATGTTGAATCAATTATGATGGCCATTAGAAGGATAATGCCCAGGATATACATGGATGTGGCTAACGACGTATCTAGAAGATATCTGTGAATGGAGATAAGAGTATATTCAAGTGAGTAACTCGGACTCCTGACTTGGTGTATATTTTCTGTATTATCTAGATGCATATATTGTACTGCTTTATATGTTAAACTAATTATGCACTGTACTGTTTTAATGCATATGATTTCATGCATACTCTTTGTACTGCAGTATGCATGGCATGATTCTATTCTATCATAGCCTTTTGATGTATCCCGTTCTAATTCTATTCGGGTCTGTTTGGTTTTATTATATGCCATTGGAGTCTTGTTCAATTATATTCTGTTATGTTGAGTCTTACTTTAGGCCCACCACAGGATTGAGCGGTTTTATGCCAGAGCACGACCTAGAGGGTAGAGGCCTCACGAGTAGTCCGCTTATGGGCAGCTGGGAAGGCTCGTTTGTATGATTGGCATTCTGTTCTGTTTCTGTCTTGCTCAATTCTGTTTTGTTTCGCTCTGATCTAACCCCAGAGGGTAGAGGCCCCACGAGTGGTCCACTTATGGGCAGCTAGGGAAGGTTCAGGCACATTTGATGATATGTCGTTGTTTGATTGGTACTTAGTTCTGCTCTGATATGTTCTGTTTTGGCTCTGCTCTATTTTGATCTGTCTAATCTGTTTTGTCCTGATCTAATTCGTTTGAGCTGCATTGTTCTACTTAAGATGCATTTGAGCATGCATTTCATGTGAATATCATGTATATATGAACTGGTTTTGAAATCCATCACAGGAATCTATGTTACTCACTGAGCTTATTTAAGCTCATTCTATTTATCTAACATTTTTCTGGACTTATCTCCATTGGATTATAAGGCACTATGAGATGATAACAGTAGACATTCCAAGCAAGGATCTGATTAGTACTGACATGTGGAGACATGGGTTCTGGTGGAATGACTCGAGCTATTCAGGTGAGTGACATGATGTGATTGATATGTATTAGATGTGTTAAGACGTGGCTCATGGTAATGGTACTCTGGAGATATTAGATATGCTCTATGTGAGATGTCTAGCTTTAGACTTGCTCTGTGGTACATACCTTTATGGTACATAGATGAGTTGCATTCTCGAAACAAAAAGGTTTTAATTTTCGCTGCTCTGACCCTACATTTGGAATGCAATTCATCGTTAAGTTTAGAAGTTGCCTTTGGTTGGTCACATTGTTGGTCGGGAGACTGGTAAGGCGGCTAACTGGCATCACATCTTTGGCATCCGCGTAGGGTGGGGTTTGGGATATGACAATTAATTAGAAAACAAGCGATCTAATTAACTCTAACTACTAAACAACCCAAGACAAGCGCTAAAGGTTTAATCTAGTAGCGGCCTTAAGAATTAGAAAGATCGATGAAGCTAAACAATACAAGCACTAAGCGGTTGTATTTAATTTAGTCGAGCGTTCTTCCTAAGATCTAGTAAATTCTGACATAGTAAATCATTAAATCTTAGTTGCTTCACAAATTAGAGGGATCAAACAATTACGAATTTGATATCTAACCTAGTAGTAGATTGCAACGAATAATAAACTAGTAGGCCTCCTAGTAATTAAACGAGGCGATCATGAAAATAAACACAAAAGAACATTCGATACTCAAAGCATAAATTGAAAAATAAAAATAAATTAGATTTCACAGGTTCATTGATTTTGAGGCTTCCGTTTCCTTCGACCAATTATAAAAGTTTAGCCACATAGGGCCATAATGAAAACTTGAAAGAGAAGTTAGAGAAGAGGTGAGAGAGAGAGATGCGTGCATGTGTGATGAATGATCTTTCCTCCCCCTTTTACACATTAATTCAGTCTTTGAAGCCTAATCAAACTCCTAAAGATATTCTACATATTATCCTAAAATAAAAATATCAAAATCTAACTAATTAAGGAAAAATATTAAAAATAAAATATAGTCCTAATATAACTAGGAAAGTGGTGTTTGCAGCTAGAAGTTTCCTACACTAGATCTGAAATTCTAAAAAATAAATCGCATTGACCCGCATATTAGAATTTCAGGTTAAAAAAAAACACTCCAGAATGTCAACAGTGCAGGTGCAGCAACTTCAAGCCCACCTTGGACCTTGATTCATCCCGAATCTCTCAAAACTAAAAACGTGAAAGTTGTAGACATGTTTCTTGGCTTTCCATATTATCTTGAATCATCTCAATCGGAGCTCGGATGAGAGAGTTATGCCCAAATTACAAAGCAATGTCGAAACTATCCAAAATCGCCCAATTAGCTTCATTTTGCACTAGCACCTCCATTTGCATCCTAAATCAAAATATAAGAATAATGAGTACATTTAGACACCAAATAAGTATAAAAGACTAAACATTAAAGGAGAAAAATATGATATTTTGCATTCTCATCATATACTTGTTGGTGTTTGTGGACAATTTGATGGTGAAATCTTTGAATGGTCTCAAAGGATTATTAAAAGCATCCTTATGCTTCACAAGAATTGTAAAACCACTTAAGCCAACTTCAAACAAAACCAAAGATGGAGACCAAAGGTTGGTAATAGTCGGCGATGAGGATTAGTGATGCTAAGGGCCAAATAGGTAGAGGTGGATGGAGGTGGAGGCAACAAGCCCCAAATCCCATCTTGGAAAATATGAAGTCACACTAAAAAAATTTACCTTCACCTTTGTCTTCCCAAATGCCACTTGTAGAATCTCATTTTGTGACCCCTGATTGAATAAGGGCAAAGCCATAATTTTGCTACTTTCTAAGGATATTTCTGTCATTTCTGCTGCATATTTCGAGAAACCCTTTAATTAAGGGTAGTTTCATCATCTCTAACGAATTACTAAGATATTCCCCACCTAGGGGTATTTTGGTAATTTCTCGCACCATTTGGTCCCTAGGGGTAGTTTGGTCATTTTATATATTTTAACCCTCAAGGGCATTTTCATAATTTTACACATCCTTTTGGTCCTTAAGAGCACTCTTGGCAATTCCTAGAGGCTTCCAATCTCACAAGGGTTTTTTGGTAATTTGACTAAAGTCCTGAGAGAAGTTATTGAAGGTTTTGCCCAACGGCCTAAAAATCTTGGCGTATTATCCCATTATCTGGTCTTTTATAGTGAACTCTCCAGAAATTTGGCTAACCATGAGCTATGAATCAGAATAAGCTTTCAGATCGTGAGCCCCATACTCCTGGGCTACCTTGATTCTAATTATCAGAGCTTCATATTTAGACTCATTTTTAGATGCACGAAAACCTAAGGACATAGCTCTTTCGAGTATATCCCCTTCTGGACTTTATAGGACTATCCCAACACCGACGTCTTTGTCAGTTAAAGACTTATCTACTTGGAGGGTCCACATATGAGGTAGGGGTTGGTGGCTTTCTTGTTGTGGTGTTCTGAAAAATTTCACCAAAAAATCAGCCATAGCTTGTGCTTTAATAAGCAGATCTAGGCTCATACTGAATTTGAAACTCCCCTAGTTCCACAAACTATTTCATTAAACGTCTAGAGAGCTCTGGTCTGTGGAGTACGTTCCGAAGTGGATATGTAGTAAACACAACTATAGTGTGTGCTTGAAATGATAGTCTGAACTTCTAGGCTGAAATGATTAATGCGTAGGCTAACTTTTCTAGGTCTGGATATCTAGACTTAGCTCCCATGAATGCCTTACTGATATAAAAAATTATTTTTTGGACTCCATCTTGTTCCTTTAATAAGACATAGCTAATTATATGATCTGTGACTACAACATAAAGATATAATTTCTCATTCACGATTGGCTTTGCTAGGAGTTTTGGGAACCCAAGGTAATCTTTAAGTTATTGGAAAACGTGCTTGTATTCCGGGGTCCATTCGAGGGACTTGTCTTCCTTGAGTACTTTGAAAAATTGCAAGCATCGATCGATTGATTTTGAAATGAAATGATTCAGAGCAGCTATCCTTCCATTTAAGCTCTGTACCTCTTTTTTAGTCCTAAGAGAGCTCATCTCTTGCAAGGCTCTAATCTGAGATGGGTCAGCTTCTATTCCGTGTTGAGAGACTAGATGCCCCGGGAACGTCCCCTTTGTTACGCCAAATATGCATTTGGTGGGATTCAATTTCATGCCATGTTTGTTCAAAATCTCGAATGTTTGAGCCAGATGTCAGACATGATCGTTTTGATTCGTGCTTTTTACTGAGTATATCATCGATGTAAACTTTCATAGTGTTACCAATTTGAGGCTAGAACATTTTGTTAACCAGGCTTTGATAGGTTGGTCCTATATTCTTCAACCCAAAAGGCATCACTTTGTAGTAGTAGATTCCCCTTTCAGATATAAAGGTTATCTTCTCTTGGTCTGGGGGGTACATTTGCACTTGGTTATACCCTGAGTACATATCTATAAAACTCAAGAGTGGATGCCTTGTAGTTGTGTCTACTTATTGGTCTATTCTGGGGATCGAGAAGCTGTCTTTGGGGCTTACTTTGTTGAGGTCGGTATAGTCAACACGGACCCTCAATTTCCTATTCTTCTTTTTGGCCAAAACTATATTGGCCAGCTAATCTGGGTAATAGACTTCCCTAATCATCCCAACCCCTAGAAGTCACTCAATTTCTTCGTTAATTATTTTATGTTGTGCTGTAAATGTCCTTCTCTTTTGACGTATCGGGGGGTAGCATGTATTAGCCATAAGTTTTTGGCTAATGAAATTGGGATCAATACCATCCATATCATTTGCATTTTAGGCAAAGGCTGAGATGTTGCCTTTTAGGAAGGTTGTTATCTCTTTTGCTTTCTCTAGATCAGAGCTAAACCTATTTGGGTAACCTGACTAGAGTCTTGGGGGTCAATTTGGATTTTTTGAATTTCTTCCTTGGGTTGCAGTGAACTGCTTGTACCTCTTGGGCTTAGTGGTTCCTCTAACTTTTTTGGACATAGTTCATCTAGTTTTGTGATTGGAGTTTTGGAGGAGCTAGTAAACGTTTGTAGCTACTATTTCTTCACCTTTGGCTTCAAGCTGTTCCTTAACATTCTCTGGACGTAGGTTGGCATCCTTTAATAGTCACCACCTTACCTTCCAAAATAAATTTCAAGCACTGATGCATCGTAAATTTTATGGCATTGAGACCGTAGATCTAAGGTCTCCCGAGGATCAAATTATATGGAAGGACAACGTCAATAACCATGAGATCAGTTAAAACGGTCCTTTTATCTTGGGCCTCTTTAATGGTGATGGGAAGTTTGATGGTCCCAAATAGAGAGCTGATATCTCCATTAAAACCCACCATTACTACTGTAGTAGGTTGGAGTTCTTTTTTATCTATTTTTATTTTTTGGAAAGGAGGAGTAAAGAGTACATTCGCTGAACTCCCAGTATCAATAAACACTTTCTTGATATGAAAGTTTGAGATTTGGAGGAATATTATGAGTGAGTCATTGTGAGGGGGGTATATCCCCTACTAAATCCAAATCTGAGAACTGGAGTGTGGGGGTTGATTTATGATTCTTCTCAAATGTGTTGATATCTAGGATCCCAAGTTCTCGCTTGGCCTCACGGGCATATCTCTTTCGAACCCTATTTGACATTCCAACCCTTTGGTTGTCTACATGAAAGACATAGATAACGTGGTGTTAGAGTTCTGCT
Source organism: Nyssa sinensis (assembly GCA_008638375.1). Taxonomy (NCBI): domain Eukaryota; kingdom Viridiplantae; phylum Streptophyta; class Magnoliopsida; order Cornales; family Nyssaceae; genus Nyssa; species Nyssa sinensis. The sequence goes on from CM018031.1 coordinate 37,305,428, forward strand.
CTACCATTATCATTTGGTCCTTTAAGTCTGGGACCTTGCTATCTATGAAGAGCTTTTTGCTGGTCCTTATCGCGTCTGTCTGTTCTCTGTGTATTTTGGGTGAACTCCCATAATTTTCCCCTACGAATTAGACCTTCAATTTCTTATTTCAGAATTCAACATTTGTCCGTGGTATGACCATGATCCTTGTGGAAGTCGCAATACTTGCTTTAATTCTACTTCCTAGGGTCTCCCCTCATCTTCTTTGAGCATTTCAACTTTTCTCGTGATTGTATCTAATAAAGGATATGCCTCAGAGGTGCGTTTAGAGGTGTGTAGGGATTACCCTTTTTTGAGAAGCTCAGTAAGTCCTTTCGTTCACACCTCTTCGGGCTCCGAGCTTTTTTCTTTTTGTCTCTATTTGACCTTATGGGGGGATATTCCTCTTTTTTAGCTAACTCTTTAGTTTCTTTTGAAGGAGGACCTCATATCTTCTAAGGTAATGTACTTATGAGCTTTTAGCAATAGTTTAGGCATGTTGGTTGGAAGACTATTGATGAGAGAATCCTTGAACCTTCTAGAAGAGAGGTTAGAGGTGCGACTAAAAATCGCTCTTCACATCTTTCCACCGAGGTAAGCTCTTTGCTGAATCTCCTGATAAAGTCCCCCAGATACTTGCCCTTGTTCTGTTTAATTGTTAACAAAAACTCGAGACCTCTTCTGAACCTATTGCTAGTGACAAATAGCTCAAGAGTTTACTACTCAGTTCTGTGAAGCTCAAAATCGAGTTCGGAGGTAGATGATGGAATCTGTCACATCTTATACCCCACCCTATGCGGATGCTGAAGATGTGATGTCAGTTAGCCACCTTGCCGGTCTCTCTACTGAAAATGCAACTAACCAAAGGCAAACTTCTGAACTTTACAATGAATTGCATTCCAAATGTAGGGTCAGAGTAGTGGGAATTAAAATCTTTTCATGTCGAGAATGCAACTCATCTATATACCACAGAGTACGTCTATAACCAGACATCTAATAACTCTAGAGTACCAATATATATGAGCCATGTCCCAATTCATCCATTGCATATCAATGAAGTCAATCATATCATTTCACTCACCTGAATAGCCTGATTCAGTCTACAAGAATCCAAGTCTCCACAAATCAGTGCCAATCAAATCCATGTTTGGAATGCCTCCCGGCCTACTAGTGTCATTTCTTTGTGCCTTCTAATCCAAGAGAGATAAATCCTAAAAAGCTAGACAAATAGAATGAGCTTAAACAAGCTCAGTGAGTAACATAGGGTCCCTGCCATGGGTTTCAAAACTAGTTCTTATATACATGGTATTCAAATAAAATGTATGATCAAATGCAGCTCCAGTAGAACAAATAGATCAGATCAACATAGCACAGAACATAACAGATCAGAATTGAACAGAATTGAACTGAGTACCAATCAATCGAAGGCATATCATCAAGTATGTCTGAACCTCTCCCAGCTGCCCATAAGCAAACACTCGTGGGGCCTTTCCCCTCTCGATTATGCTCTAGTTATAAGCCAAACCGCTCAATCTTGTAGTAGGCCTAGAGTAAGACACAACATAACAAAACAAAATCAGAACAGACTCCGAATAGCGTATAACAGAACAGAACAGACCAGACTAGAATCTGAATAGAACAAAAAAATAGGACATAATGGAATCATGCCATGCGTAATGCAGTACAAAGTGTATGCATTTATGCATTTAAATAGTACAATATATCAAACAGTACAGTATATGAAACAGTACGGTATATGAATCTAGATAGTATAGTAAATATACACCAAGTCAAGGGTTCCGAGTTACTCACAAAATTTTATGCTTATCTCCATTCACAGATGTCTGATATTCTCCAGATACTTTAGGCACATCCTTGCATATCCTGAATAATCATCATCAATCACAGACATATAAGAATTCATCAATTCATGACTAAGTCATCATCTTAGGAGTTTATTAGATCACCTAAGAAGGTCTAATGGCCTTTTTTCCATTTATTGGGTTTCAACTTAGGCTATTAAATTCCTTAATTAAGCTTAGTAGCTTCCAGAATTATAATTTAAGTCATTTGGACTTCATTCATTATCAATTAATCACTTATTCAACCTTAGGGGCAAAATAATAATTTTGTCATTCTTGCCCCAGACCGTATCGTGGTCCTCAGAATATTCCATATACCTTATATATCAATTTCTAAGTATTTTAGAATTCATTTGGTATCTGTTTTAGATCATCGGGACACATCAGTCATTTTCCATTTTATACTCTGACGTTCTGAAGTCTTATTTAGTCTCTTAATTCACATAATTATACTTATGACAGTCAATTATACTAGATTGGCCTTTATTCGGCCTTTACTTTGTATTTTCTATGCTTAGGGGTATTTTGGTCATTTCATATTTTATGACATTCTGACCCCGAATCATTATTTGGTCATATATACGAGTTCACAATTATTTGGACTTCCACTGGTATCAATTTTGTCCAATTTGGACTTTCTTTGGGTTTCAGTATTGTCTTAAGGGTATTTTGGTAAATTTACATCTTATGGTGGGACCACCCCGAAATCCCCGGATGTCTAATTTGACATTTTCATTGTATTCGGAATGTCCGAAAATGTTAAGCTAGCCTCTTTCGGATCTTAATTTGAACTTAATTTGCTTCATTCATGGCCTAGGGGTAAAATAGTCATTTTACCCTATTTATAAAATAATTTAATTAATTATTTACTTATTAAATTATTTTCCCAAGGGTATATTTGAATAAAAATTCCAAGAGTTGGGCTAGAATAGAATTCCTTAGACTTTTTGGGCCAAATCGTAATTTGACAAAATTCTAGTTTTATTTATTTCATTTAAGCCCTTGAACCCTTGGGTTCACTAGGTTAAACCCTAGACCGGCCCAAAGACCTTGTGAACCAGCTGGTTTGGTCACACCATAAATTGGAATAGAATATCCCCGTTGTTTTCCTCATCCACGATTTGGTTAACCTAAAACCTGGTTTCAATTTGTTATTTTCACCACCAAACAAGCTAAATTCAATTTAGAACGCAGATTCTAAACGACATCGCTGGACTAACACTATTTACGCTCGGTCGGGTCTCGACCCGACCCGACCCAAGTCCGGCCTGTAACACCTTGAGCCGATCAATTAGTGACCCTTAATAGAATAATTAAGAAAATTTAATCTGGAAACAAACGACAATTTGAAAAACGACAATTTAATCAATTAATAATTAAGTCACTAATTATTAATTAGTGACCCTTAATAGAATAATTAAGAAAATTTAATCTGGAAACAAACGACAATTTGAAAAATAGTTCCGAGACCTTAAAATAACGAGATCGACTCCGAGAAAATAAACCCAAAAATAAGACTACGATTTATAAAATCAATACATGAAGAAGCGACTAATAAATTCAAGTACATAAGGAAAAATGCAAAAAAAGAATAACGTGAAAAAGTTAAAATAAATAATTTAATTTGCCAAACGAGGCCCAATGGAAAAATAACAAAAAGGAAGCCAAAAGTGCAACCAATGGGTTTTGAACCCTAGACCTAAATAAGCAAGCACTTAAGCACTAAAAAAGATACCACTTGGGTTGCCCATTTTTTGTGTTATATAATGCAACATATATGTATATGTATAAAATAGCCCCTCCCACCTCCCAAACTAACTAATCACATTACATGCAACTAAGCCAATTATAAAAATATATGTGGTATATATATGTGTTGCGTGATGTGAAAGTGTATTCAGAATTGTGTAAGTGTTGGTTAGAGTGAGAGAGTGAGAGTGAGTTAAAGAGAGAAAGTGAGAGAAGAAGGAAGAAGAAGAAGAGAAAAAGGTTTGCATGCAAACCTGAACCATACCCTAGATGCATTAGAAAGAGTCAGAATCAAAGCAAGGAGAGGGAAGTTTCACTGTTGAGGTAAAAACCCTATAAACCAAATTTTTTCTCTCTAAGAAATTTCTTCATGTGCAACCTGTTTTGGGTCAAATTATTGCATGCATGGCCTAGAAATCAGTGTATCTTGTGTGGAAATGAAATAAAACCAACCTAGGAGGGCCTAGAACATGAAACCGAAGAAGGAACCACCATGGATGGACTTTCAATGGTACAGGTTTAAACCAACTAAGGCCAAACTGAGTTTGGATTGTTAAGATTTAAAGTAGGTCCTGTGAAGGTCACGAAAATAGTTGCATCCGATCACAAAGCCCATGGATAAGTCACCAAATCATAAATTTCAAGTTTCGGCTTTTAGGTACAACTTTCAATACTTGATGTAAAACCTGATTTTAAGAATAGGGGCTTGAACCCCATGATAGAGAGACCACAAAAAAGAAACCCCATGAGGTTTGGGTAAAAAATGAGGGTTTACTAAAAAGTTACAAGTGAGGTCATGGTGAAGAAAAACCCGAACTTTGAATTTGATTTGAGGCACAAAACCAATGTATAACGGTAGAAAGAGTTCCTATAATCGACTTATGATCGAAAGCAGAGAGAAATACACCTCTGAAATTCACAAAATTGAAAATATAATTTTCTACAAATTAGGGCAACAGTAACCCAAAGCTTGGGGAAGAAGGTGAATAGTACGGGCCGGATCTCGAGTCGGATCGGGTTCGGGTTGGGACCCGCCCAATCGCACATAAAGGCTTTAGTGGAACGACACCGTTTCGTGTAAATGGGTTTTAAATTTAAAGTGGCTTCGATGTTGTTTGGTTACAAGAATAAGAAATTGAATTGATGCCCCATTCAGACCAGGGATATCCCATTCGTGTTTAGCCCAGTTATCTAGTATTTGGATTAGGAAAAATCAGGAAAAAATGGGGGGGGAGAGTCACAGCTCCCCAAGTTTGAACGCCTAACCTCACAGTTGCCTAAGACCCAAAACATCCCACGTGCTGCCACTGTGCCACCATGGCACATGTGACATATATTTACCGAAATAAATACATAATATTAAATTAGATAATTAAATTAATTTAATAAATTAAATTTATTTAATTATTAAAATGTGAATTGTTGCCCAAATAAATTAAAAGAATAGTGTATTTTGACTATTTCGGGTATTCCGGACGCAATGGCAGGGTCCAATTTGTGAGTCAGAATTTTAAAAAAATTAAGACACGTAAAAGTGTAAATTACTAAATTACCCCTAATATGTCCGAAGCTAAATAAAAAGCTGAGAGGGTCTAAATTAACTTTCTTTGACGTTTCGGACCCAACGGTGAGGTCCATAATACCAAAATATGTATTGAAAAATAAGTCACGTGAAAAATAAAATTTATTAAATTACCACGAGTAGACCGATTAAAAAGGGGTAAGACCAATCCTAGGAAATTGGGATATGCCGAGTCTAAAATTATATGAAGATCATAAATTTAAGGATGGTTTGAAGTGAATGAGGAATTAATTAAAGTCTTGATGAATTTAATTTTTAGGAATTTCAAAGGAAAAGGGAAAGCCCATCAGTAATGCTGACCCGGGAAAACAACGTAAGTAGTCCTGTACTTTGAATTGAAAGTTTTTAATCTCTATGGATTCTGAAGTAATTTGAAGTTCAAATACTCTGAGGTGTTTTTATGTTTAAATATCTGCAGTATTTCAAATTATAAATTCTCATATTTATATGCTCTATATTTCAATGCACTATCGTTCTATTTATAAATTATAATATGGCATGCAAAATTCACTTCTTGATATTGTTAACAGTTGATACGTTTATTTTCCGCATGTCCATGTAAATGCTAATTTTATTAAATGTTTCTTGAAAATAAATGTCTTTTATTATATCTATGTTTTCATTAATTCCTGTACATTGTGATTTAGTTTCTTGAAGCTCATGTATTGAATGTTTCAAATTGTTGTCCTCCACGTATTTATAAACTCTGTTAAATTGTCCATGTTTTAAATACTCGTGAAAAACATTGTTTTATTAAAGCCATGTTTTTAATTGTTCGATGAAAAACATCAGATTAAAGAAGCTATGATTTTAAATGCTCACGAAAAGCATTTTTTGAAAAGTCATATTTTAAATACTTATGAAAAACGATTATTAAAGAAACCATGTGTAACACCCCTGACCCCGTGAAATTAATAATTAATTAATTATTATTAATTAATACCGACTTACAGAATGATTTAGGGAATTAATCAAAATCCCGGCGGTCATGATAGACCGATAAAATAATTAAATATGTCTGGAGGAAAAGGGTAAAATACCCGAACCCAATTACTGATTAATTCGGTGAAATAACACCGCTTTAACACTAACGAAATCCGAATTAGCTAACCCGAAAAATCCCGAATGATTAATAAATGACATGGAACCTCTGACACTGAAGCGAACTGAATTATGAAGCTCTCGGAAGAAACCGCATCGAAAAAGGAGCTACGGAATGAAAGTTATGTAGCAAACATGAAAAATTGAATTACTGTGCAACCAAACGTGGCCTTAACCGAAAATATGGGAAAAATGGCCAAATGGGAGGCCAAGGGAATTGAACCCTTAACCTTTGAGTGAAAAGAAACCTCATCCTAAAAATTACCAACTGGGCTACTACTGTCTTTGTGTACAAATATACAATAAAAGGTATATAACCCAGAATTCTGGTGGGGCCACCTCCCAAACTGACCAATGAGGTTACATGCAAAACCTCCATCATGACCTAAACCCCTACACTTCAGCCTCATCATCACATCTCAAGTGTCTACAATTAGACCTAGACCCTACATGTATGATTATGTATGTGTATAAGTGTGCACTAATATACACATGAGCTTGGGATCTCTATAACACCAAATGTGTGAGCTGAATATTCAGAAATCAGAAAATTGGTGCATGAGATCTGTTAGAGTGAGAAAGTGGGCAGAGAGATATACACAAAGTGTGTGTCCATGGAGGTGCCCAAAGGAGGAGGAACTGAGGGGGCTGTGTGCTGCACGACTGGGACTGGGGCACACCTGAGGTGCCAAGGTCTGAACTGAGCTATGGGAGGGAGGAACAATGGCCTGAACCAAGGTATACTCCTCTTTAAACTGAAAAATTTTCTGTTAAAATTTGACATACTGTTCTGATAGTTTTAATCCATTTAAACTGTATAAATGAGTTCCTGTGAGGCCTTAGAACGATTCTGAATCAACTGGGAGGCTCGAATGGGGCTCGAGACCCTAAACCGTGACCAAACCGTCATGGATGACACCTCCAAAACTGGGCCTGATTCGACCTCCCTAAAACCAAGTTTTGATGGTCTAGAACTGATCTAGACACTGAGAGGGTTTCAAATATCACCACCCACGACCCCAACACCCTAGGAAAGGCCCTCGAATCTGAACTTGCAGGTCACGGGTCCATGACCCATTTTTATCAACAAGGCTTTAAAACTTGTTTTAAGCACATGAACTGAACCTCCATGACCTAGGGATCACAAGGAACCAAATCTCACGAGATTTGGTTAAGAAATGAAGCTATATGGTCCACTTGCAGGTCTGCGGGATAATGGAGTGAACCGAGCCTTTGAGCTTGGTTCGATCCATAAAATGAATGCCAAATTGATGGCTTGACTCCCAGGAATCGATCGGAACCAAAAACAGTCGGAAACCGTGCTTGGAATGGCACGAAATAGAGAAAAACCGGGGCTGGTATTAGGGCAACAGCGCCCTGCGCGTTGGAGAAGACGGAGTTGACTCGCCAACTCGTTCGAGTTGGGCCGAGTCGACTCATACACGTGGCAACGCAAGATTGTGCCACCCCATTAATGAAACTACACCGTTTTGGGCTACCTGATTTGTTTTAAATCAAATCCTGTCTGTTTGGTCCCTCGGATAAGAAATTAAAATCGGATTTTGGGCATAACCTGAACATGGGTAAGGGGCCAATTAGGGGATAACAGGGATATTTAATTCCGGTTTTCTGAAGTGTTAGTGAACCGGTTGGTTCATAGTATAATTGGGCCGGTTCAGTTCTTGAACCTAAAACCCAAGGGGTTTGAACCCCTAATTTGTGTAATTATGTTTTAACCCCTAGTTGATTTATGAAATTACGGATTTGTCCCCAACTGTTTTAAAGAATTATACAGTGGCCCAAATTTCTGAGAAACTGTTCAGTTAAGCCCCTGACAAATTAATTAAATAATAAAATAATTATTTTATTATTTTATTAATTAGGTAAAATTATGATTTTACCCCTGGACATTTAATACGTCAAACGGAGTCCAAATAAATTAAATAAATAGTGTATTTTCACTATTTCAAACATTCCGGACTCAATGGTATAGTCCGATTTTAGAAATACAGCACCGAAAAATACAGACCTGTAAGTGATAAATTACTGTACTGCCCCTGATGGCACCAGACCCAAATAAAAATAAAAGACAGTCTATTTTGACTGTTTCGGGCGTTCTGAACTCAACGGTGAGGTCCGTTTAACGAACCGAAGTCCCGAAAAATACAGACACATAAAGTGTAAATGACCGCACTGCCCCTAATAATTCCCAGGGTCAATTAAACATAACAGATAGTCCAACTCAACTATGTCGGACGCTCTGGACCCAATGGTGGGGTCTATTTTATGAACTGAGGTGCCGAAAAATATGATGTATAAAATTACCAAACTGCCCCTGATGCTATACAAAACCTAAATGAAGTCCGATTGGGACGAAATTGATAGCGATAGAAGCCCAGACACTGGTGAGACTGTATACTTGATTAGATGACGAATCGGGGTCAGAATTACACAAAACGTAAAATGACCAAAATACCCCTGAGCACTGTAAGTGCAAAGTAGAGGTCGAATAAAGGTCAAACTGATCTGATAAATTATCATAGGGATAAATAAGACTCCGAGACAGTCAACGCGTAAAACGAGAAATGACCGATGTGTCCCGATGATCAAAAGCAGATACCAAACGAAGTCCAAAGGACTTAAGAATTTACATATGAGATATATGGGACATTCTGAGGACCACGACAGGGTCCGGGATAAGAATGGCAAAGTTACCATTTTTGCCCCTATCAGTTAAAATAAGAACCTAACTGATACTGATTGGAGTCTAAAAGACGTATGACTTTATATTTAAGATATAAAGACCATTCTGAAGACCTTGATAGGGGTCCGAGGCAAAAGTGACAAATGACCGTTTTGCCCCTAAGACTGAATAAGTAACTGACTGATAACGATTGAAGTCCAATGACTTAGGTTATAATCCTGATGACTGCTAAGCCTAATTTAAGAATAAAATAGCCCCGGATGAAACCCGATGAGAGGGCGATAGGCTACTAGGTTATCTTAGGTAATCCGATAGACACCTAAGATGACGAATAAGACCTGAATGAATAAATTCTGATCTGTCTGTGATTGATGATGATTGTTCAGGATATACATGGTGATGCCTGACGTACTTGGAGGTTATCAGATTGTTTATGCAAGGAGATGACTGTAACAGTTGTGAGTAACCTGGAACTTCTGACTTGGTGTATAAGTACACCGTCTAGTTACTGTATTTTAAATATTGTACTGCACTGTTTTATCTGATACACTGATTTCATGCCCTTACTCAAATGCATGATTTTTACTCTGTCTGATTCCTCTGTTCTGCACTGAAATAAACCTATCACTGTTTTTACTGAAAGAACAACTGATTCTTGGTACCACCTCAGTCTTGAGCACTATATGAGCATACTGCACTGTTTAATCTGTGCATACTGTACTGTTTATTCTGTTATATTGTTCTGCTCTGCTCATAACTGATCTGTTCTGTTATTCTGATGTTTTAACTGATCTGTTCTGTTACTCTGATGTTTTAACTGATCTGTTCTGTTACTCTGATGTTTTAACTGATCTGTTCTGTTACTCTGATGTTTTAACTGATCTGTTCTGTCACTCTGATGTTTTAACTGTACTCCTGTTTTTAAATACCGTTTCAAACGAACGTGTTTAACTAACTGTTATGTCTAATCTGTTCTGATCTGTTCTGTTGATTTGCCTGACCCGTTCTGTTTGATCTGTCCTGACCTGTTCTGTTTGATCTGTCTGACCTGTTCTGTTTGATCTGTCTGACCTGTTCTGTTTGATCTGTCCTGACCTGTTCTGTTTGATCTGTCTGACCTGTTTTGTTTGATCTGTTTTGTCCTGACCTGTTCCGTTTGATCTGTCTGATCTGTTCCGTCCTGATCCGTCCTGATTTGTTATGTCTGATCTGTTCCGTCCTGATCCGTCCTGATTTGTTATGTCTGATCTGTTCCGTCCTGATCCGTCCTGATTTGTTATGTTTGATATGTTCTGTCCTGATCCGTCCTGATTGATATTGTACCAGTTTGTTCCGTCCTGTTCAATTCCGATATGTCTTGTTCTGATAGATGTATTGTTTCGTTTTGTTCCGTCATGTTCAGTTCCGATATGACTTGTCCTGATTGATATTGTTTCGTTTGTTTCCGTCATGTTCAGTTCCGATATGACTTGTCCTGATTGATATTGTTTCATTTTGTTCCGTCATGTTCAGTTCTGATATGACTCGTCCTGATTGATATTGATTCATTTCGTTCCGTTGATGATATACTTGTATCCTTGATTGATATACCGTTTCCACCCAGTTCTGTCTTGTTTCGTTCCGTTGATGATATACCTGTATCTCTGGTTGACATATTGTTTCCGCTCCGTTCTGTTATGTTCCGTTTTGTTTTATTCTGATTTGTCAAGTTTTATTCCGTTCTGTTTGGTTATGACTTGTTATGTTTTGTTCCGTTCCGTTCTATTATGTTTTATTGTGATCCGTTCTGACCTGTTCTATTTCGACCCGTTTTATTCTGACCCGTTCTACTCTGACCTGTTTGTCTCTGATTGATATATTGGCATCATTTACTATTCTGTTCTGATTTGTTGTGCTTTGTTTCGTCCTGTTCTAATTTGTTATGTCCTGCTCTGCTCGGTTCTGCTTCATCCTGACCTGTTGTGTTCTGTTCTGTACGGTTATACTTGATATGGTCTGTTATGTTCTGTCTGTCCCGATCTGTTGTTTTATTTTGTTCAGTTCTGCTTTATTCTACTAAAACTGCATTTAAAGTAGATTCATAAAACTGCTATTTTAGAAACAACTGAACTACCCTTGTGCTTTGTAAACAACAATGGTTTGAAACCCATGACAGGGAACCTGTGTTACTCATTGGGCTTTTCGAAGCTCACCCCATTCCCTAACATTTTTCAGGAACGATATCTATTGGATCTGATGGCACTGATCTGTGGAGACTGGATTATTGAGGATTGAATCTATTTAATCGGGTGAGTGATGTACTATGATTGACTTGACTGATATGTACTGAATATTGATATGGCTCATGGATTTAAAAGGTACTCTAGAGATTATAGTTCTGCTCTGTTGTTTTATGTCGAATTATAGATATGCTCTGAGGTTGAGTTGTTAGTTGTTGGATTTTAGACTTGCTCTGTGTGATACATATCCTACGGTGGATACATGAGTTGCATTCCCGTGATAAAAAAGAAAAAAAAAAAGAAAAGTTTTAAATTCCGCTGCATCTGACCCTACAGTCGGAGTGCAATTCACTAGAAAGTTCAGAAATTGCCTTCGGTTGGTCGCGTGGCGGCTAACTGGCATCACGTCCTCGACATCCGCATAGGGTGGGGTTCGGGATGTGACACCATGTGTTTGGATGCCTCTTTAAAAAGCATCCCTTGATAAAGTTAAAAAGCTTTAGATGCCTTAAAAAGGTATCTCCAAGGAGGTAAAGAAATGTTTAAAAAACCCCCATTTTGTGAACCGGTAATAAAAGATAATGATGCATAAGCATCAAAATTTTTGAGCTCTCTTCGGGTTCTCAATCCAGCAGATACCCGATAGAAGGTTTATCTCCCTGAAGTAAAACTAGGGTTTGGTTCAAAACGGATCCTCTTGTTAAAAAGTGAAAATATGACATGTGAAGAAATGGTAGTAGGACTTATCCCCCATTTCCTAAACGTGATTAATCTGTTCAGTTTTCATGTTTTATGGTAACAAGTTTTTAAACCCCCATTACATGAATCGGGTTTTCATATGACCCCTTGCTTTAAAGAAAAAGAAATCTGCATCCTCCTATTTTCATGGAAAGGATTTCAATTATTTCCATGGCTTTCAAATGGACATCCTGCAAATGTTTATAAATTCTGCTGTATATTAAATGCTTTGTTGAATGCTTTAAAATGCATAATGTTACGTGTTTTGAAGATTCTTCTATCTTGTAATTGTTGAAATATGTGCCAACATGAATGCCTTATATACTTCACGCTTTCCATTTTTTAAAGAAATCTGTATTCTGTATCTGAAGTATATTGTACAATTGGTAGTGTATGTTTATATGAACTCTCTCTTAACTAACCCACTTCCAATTGAAAACCCATGACAATGTACTAGAATTACTCATGAGTTTTTCACAAAGCTCACATAGATTTGTTACCCATGATTATTTCAAGTGATGAGGATGTATGGGAGCCTTGCCCAATTTGAGGATTGGTGATTGGCAGCTCCATGGTGATCAGGGGATTTTTGGAAGTATTAGGACCTATAGTTGGTCAAATTTTGTTGTAGTAATTTTGAAATAGTTATGTAATTAAGCCCAAGAGGCAATTGGACATATAATGATGTAGAACTTTAAACATTTTTTTAGCATGCTCTGAATGTATGATATTTGTTTACCGCTCCGAAAAGGAAGAAGCGATGATACCAGGTGGGAGTGCAAAAAGGAAAAGAAAATTTTTCATGCTTCCGCAATTGCCAATCCTGGCTGCACCGCACCGCCGTTCTGCACCGCCGCTCCCGAGTCTGCCTGACGGCCCACGGGCTGAAGGGCGGGTAGTCGCAAATCCTGTAATCCACACGGAGTGGGTTTCAGGGTCGTGACATGGCCCAACTGACCCGTCTTCCCCACAACATTCTAGCGCCTTCTTCGACGCCGACGCCGACGCCGGAATTGCAGATTATTTCTTCATCTTTCTCCCTATTTTGACTTCCATTTTTTAGGGTTTTTATATCAAATTGATTCTAAGGACTTCAACTAATCATTTGGGATTGTTTTTAAACCTCAAAACTGTAGTTTTTCGACACCCATATATGTTTTCCAGCCATGCACCGGTGTTGGTTTTTCGACCATATAATGGTCATTTTTTGACCATTTTGCTTGATTCCCAAAGCTTTAGAATCCTGACATGATTTTCTATCTATTCCCATGCCCAAAATTAAGTTTGGTTTAACTTGATTCATACTGAAGTTTTTAAGGTTTGCCAATGGCAAGTTTCTTTAGCCTACTGTGTTGGGCTTAACCTCATGTAATTAGAACACCTAACAATGCATAAACTTGAAAGAGAACTAAACTAAACTGGATACGTACCTCTGGGTACCATTTCATGGAAAGCCCCATTTCTCTCTCTAAACTTTCCTACTTCTGCTTCTTCACTTCTTTACTCATAACAGCTTCGTTGGGTAGGTCTCTCACGACCCTCTCTTTCTCTTGCTTTCTTATTTGTTTGCTATTTTTATTTTTTTGTTGCTTACAGGTGGGCTGCAGCTATATCTCTCTCTATATATAGATAACAGAATTCTCTAAATTTTCCCACGTGTGCTTAGCTAGAAGTTTCATGCTAAAAGCTTCACATACTGCCCCCCTTTTTTGTCAACTTTCAACTGCTTCAAGAAGCTTCTTGAATGATCCATATATATATATATATATATATAGTCAATTATTATGGCTGGACTATCTCTCATATATATATATATATCTATATTGATACAAGTATATATAAATACTGATCCCCAAGTAACATACACTTATACGTATACATGTATATATACTTGTATCAATATATATATATATATATCATAATTCACACTTATCCAGAAGTGTATTTTCTGGCACCCGCTTCTGTATTTCGTAGTGAATATTTGTATTCCATAAACTATTACTTTATGAACTGCCGATAATTTTTGACATAAAGCCGGGGCTCATTATCATTAGTATTTATTTTGTCGATATTGGGGTCTCCGTTAATGCCTTATTCATCTCCACATAATTTTCATAATTAATTCTTCATATCGGTCCCATTTGTCCATTTCGGCACTCGGTTGATCGGGTTGTCTATTTTCCAAACATACACCATCTTAGGATAATTGATCCTATTATAGTTCAGTGCATTTTTAACCATTTCGATGTATTTTAAACATTATTTTCAGAAGGCTAACTTTTATTAGATCGGGGTACCATCTGAGTCTTGTTGAATTTTTCAAGATATTACAGAACCACTCCAACGCTGCTCCTTTAAGGCTTATGACAAATGACCAGCACACCAGTGCATTTGTACCTCCTTGAAGATCCATAGTATGCTAGAAATGAGAGAGATGGTCCATAGAATCGGTGTCACCATCAGAAAGTTTAACTTTTGGAAGGATGTTGTAACACCCCGACCCAACGAAGCGTCATTAGTGACCGAGATTAAGTAACGAGGTCGGATTACAATATAGATACGTGAAGCTTTCAGTAAAAGTCCCGGGAAACCAGGACGACTGTACATCACTTTCATTGCAATCACCAACCTGTTTCCGTTGATCCTATTGCGACTGTATACTTTCACTTTGATCGCCAACCTTGAATCAAGACATGAAAAAGAGATTGTTACATCGAGTAGGTCAATAAAGTGAATATAAAAAACATGCTAAATACATGTTAAATACACACATTGATTGTGAACATGAGTGAGTATAACCAAAGTATGTACATGAATATATAAGTATAAAAATATATTATATACAAGAATTTATGAAATATATATACTTAAGTATATATGTACACATGAATGTGTTATGGTAAGTTAAGTGGTGACTAGCCAAATTTATGTAAATGTGTATTATATATATATATAATATAATTACATAAAGTATATGTATTAAAGTATATAAACTAAGAGCAAGAAATGAAGAAAAAAAGTATGTAATAGGATTAAGTAGAGAGGAGAGAGGGAAGCGGTGGGCACTGCTCTCTATGTCTCCTTCACGTGAGCTGGATGTGCAAGAAATGATGAAGAGGGAGGTGGCAGCCATGTCATGTTTAACATGCAAACACTAACGCCAACAAGTGGCACTGGTTTCCGACCTCAAGGTTGGTTTAGGAAGAGATTTAAGGAAAAGGAGAAGTGAAATGAGAGGGAGAGACTGAAGAAGATAGAAAGGGAACTAAAGAGGGAAAATTGGAAAGAAAATAGTCAAACAGGTAATGTCACGACCCGAAACCCACCCTAAGCGGATCACCGGATCGCGATCGCCGCCCCAAGACCCGAGGGCCCCGAGACAAGGCTCGCATATGCAACGGTATCGAATAGACGTGCGACATGCGTATTGCGGAAGCGTGAAAAACTTTTTCTTTTTCTTTTCTCATTTTTTAATTACGCACATCCGTCCGATACTGCCGCTCCATACATAGCATACATGGTTACACATTCAGAGTATAACTAAAACTTAAAAACTTATAACATTAATACAATACATGTTCAGTTGCCCTGAGGGCTTAATACATATTCTTACATTATCTACTAATACAAAATGTACTACTAGAGTTCATAGGTTTCTGAAGAGAAACTACTTAAACTTATCTTCCCAAAATCAGTAGATTCATCATCAACGTCCTCAAGTCAAGACTGCTGCTAATTACCTGAAAGGGGGGTCCGAACAAAGTCCGGGTAAGCTAATCTAAGCTTGTGAGCAATTACAGCATTCGTCATGGGGTTTTCAATTAGCAGTGGTTTAGTACATAAGAGTTTGTAAAATAATCACCGCCAATTGTTCGTATACTTTGAATACAGAATATATGTATTCCTTAAATCATGTAGCTTTGAAACATTTAAAGTATTCAAGCTAAACTCATACTTTGTCAATAGAGTATATAACTCAAAACATATTGCATTTCGTAAAACAATAGCTTTGAAACATTTAAAGTATTCAAGCTATACTTATACTTCGTCAAATAGAGTATGTAACTCAAAACATTTTGCATTTCGTAAGACAATAGCTTTGAAACATTTAAAGTATTCAAGCTATACTTATACATGTGACTTTTAAAACATATTTCATATCATGTATTTCTTAAATAGAGTATATAAAACTCAACATATGCATATTGAAAATGAGAGTAAAAACTTGCTTCCATTTTCAAACCATTTATCATCTTATCACTTCCATTAGTGGAATCCGTTTCGAACCGGACTCCCATCTTACTTATAAATGGAGATATCTCATTTGCCTGGGGGATTAGATCCTGCTACCGGGCATTTGACAGTCAATTGAGTTCGTATATAACCCAAAATCTTGTCACATGTTTACAGATTAATTGAGTTCCGTACAACCCAAAAATCTGTTATTTAGAAAGTCGGCTGAGTTCCGTACAACCCAACCAAAAACCATAGTGCTTAGGCACAGCTTTTCTTACATTCAAATACATTTAATACATGATTTCTTCAAATAGATGTTTCTCATAAACAGTTAAAACATCATGTACATAATTTCATAATAAATCCGTTAAATGCTTGATATAAACAAATTCAGAACACTTTACATAATTTGACATTTAAAACTTTAGACATGCTGAATTATGTTTTAAGAAAACCATGAAAGAAACCATTCACTAAGCACGTCATAATAGAGTTTATAAAAACAGAACAATTTAACTGAATCATGTAAATACTGAATTCGAATTTTCAAACACTTCATATCTTTGCATTTAAAACCTTTTCAAATCCATGGAGTTAAATCTCCACTTCAAATACAGGGTTACTCACCTTGATTCTTTAGGGTTAGTGCTAATAATGCGCTTTCCCACTTTCCTGGTAGTTCCTAAGAACAATTCATAAACATCTCATCAACTTCACATTCATTGTAATATCATCATGATATTCCTTAACTTATGCTTAAATCGTATTAGATCCTAAAACGATTTCATAAACTCATATGTACTTAACGTAACTCGTATTCTTAACCTATGACACAATTTAATGTGTTAGAAATTGAATCTACTTCAATTTATACTCTTCTGGAAGTTCCATTAACTTTAATTTAAAGTTATTTATTTGACGTGTTTACGTGTCGTGTCTTTTCGTATTTCGTTTCTTGTACTTGCCTTAGTAATAGTACTTTGGCATCATTTCAATTCATAGTCATCTAACAGATGCTATTCATCAAATTTTATGTCTTTTTATTTTAGACATTTCTTTAGGTCGAATAGACTCTACCATTGAGTCCGGAGTGTCGAAGAAAGTCAGTTTAGGCTTTCCAATCATTTAGTTCGGACTGTTATATGTAAAAGGGCAAAATGGTCATTTACCGTTTTACGTGTCATATCTTTCCGTACTTCGTTTCGTAATTTGGACTCCATTTTTGAGTCCGGGATGTCAAAGAAAGTTAATTTAGACCTTCTCTGATTTCATTTTGGCTTTAGGGGTACCAGGGGTATTTTGGTCATTTTACCCCTTTACGTGTCTTTATTTTTCGGGACCCCGTCTCGTGTCGTGGACCTCACCATTGGACTCAGAAGGTCCAAGATAGTAAGAATACACTAATAACTTGTAAAGTTTGGGTCAGGGGTATTTTGGGTCATTTACCCCTTACGTGTATTTATTTTTCGGGCTCCGTCTCGTAAAACGGACCCTATCATTGATCTTAGAATGTCCAAAATAGTAAAGATACACTATTCATATGCTTAATTTGGACTTCGTTTACTCTATTTATGACCCAAGGGCAAAATAGTCATTTTACTTTATTTATTAAATAATTAAATTAATTATTTAATTATTTAATTATTTTTCCAGGGGTCTAAATGCATAAAACTTCCATAAATTGGGCAACAGTAGGATTGTCCAGAAGTTCTGGGGTCAATCCGCAATTAAGTAAAGTATTGGTTTTATTTTATTTTTTAAATAACTTGAAAACCAAAGGGTTTGGTTTAATTTTAAGTGAACCGCCCGGTCTAGTCATAAACCAACCGGTTTAGCCGGTCTGCTTACATGTGGCTGACGTCATCATGACGTCAGCCCTATATCTCTTTTTATTTAAACCGACACCCTAAACGGCGTCGTCTCATTTATGCGGTGGCAAGCCCAGAGGCTGCCACCCGTCCCGAGTCCACCCACCGTTTTAAACGGTTTGCGAGTTGACTCGGTCGTCTTCCCCACGAGAACACACTGAAAACCCTAATTCCCGAATTCCTTCTTCTCCTATTTCGTGCAGTTTGGATCCATGGATCCTTACTGTTTTTGTCCCAAAATGTTTCTAAGAGATTAACGAGTAGATTGGCATTCATTTGGGGGATTAAAAATGGTTCGTGTGCTCGGTTTTGGTTGTGATAACCCGAACTGCAACTCCATGGTTAACCCTTATTTCTTGATGGTTTTTCATGGAATTTGGCTTGGTTTATTCCCCTCTTCATGGGGATTAAATTTCCATTCTTTAAAACAAGTTTTGAGGTGCAGTTGAGGTGTTGGGTTTAAAACCCGAAACCTGCAACTCAATATTCAAAGGGCTTTTGTTGGGATTTTTGATCGCGGCTAGGGTTTTTCATGACCCTCATGACTTCATCTTGGGGTCTTGGTAGGTTAGAACCTATTTGATTTCACCCATTTCAGACCTGCTTTCTTGAAGGTCATCCATGGCAGCCGACCTTGGGTTTCATGTTTTTAGGTGCTCTAATACTAGATTTTCATGCTTGGTTCAACTTTAAACGTATATTGAACATCATATAATGAAAACAAACTCTAAAACAGTTCATATCCATTCTATATTTTTAGAGAGAGAAAATACCTATTTTTGATATTATGTATCCTTCTCTCTCTCTGATTCTCTACTTCTTCTTCCTTTAGCTTCCTAATGCTCCCCAGGATTGGTTTCTTACGAACCAAGCATGCTTTGCATGCCTTGGCCTTTTAAACTCTCACCACCGACCCTTCTCTCTCTTCATTTTCCCTTTCTCTCTCTACACGTTTGCAGCCCTCATTCTTGACCTTATCATCCATCTTACACTTCATTAATTCTGCTTTTTCATTTTGGCACCTTACATTAAATGGATCCTTGATATTTTGTATATTGTATATTATATATATATATATATATCACACACACACCAACACATGGAGACACACACACACACACAGCTCAACCGACACACACACACCTTGTGCACTGTTCATACTTTACACATGTATATCTATATATATGTATATAAATATATATGAACAATTAATTATATATAAATACATATATAATGTATCTATGTACATACATGCATACATAATTATACATATACATGCCTTCATGAATTGTGTATGAAATAATTATTTTAACTATTTATATATACATACTTATACATGGACATGTGTATATATATACTTTTATACACTTTATATCATACACACAATACACCATAAAGTGTGTGTTTGTGTATTCAAATTTATTTAATCATAATTAGAGTTAATAATTTCATATAAATAAATAATTAATTATTTAATTAATTATTTCCTTTGGTGTAAATATTTTTACACAAATTTCCTTTAATCTCGAAATACGTGCCATATGACCCGGTATCCCGGGTCGGGATATTACAGGTAAAGTCTCAAATGAATTTTGCTTAATTCTGTTCAGACTTAAAGCATGCAATGGTAGGGTTTTGTTATGCATAATTTAAGCTTTAATTTACAAAAGAAATGAAGGAAAATCGTGTAGAATCAAGTGTGAAATGTGGAATTTTAGTTGGATAAAAATACAAAAATTTTAAGTGCAGGTCTGAAATTATCAAAACCAAACCTAAATTGGTGTATTGGGACTTCAACTAGACCTCATTAGTGTTTCCAAACCACTAGTCCGTGACCGAAAACCTAAAGGAATAAACCCTAAAACATGAGTTGCAAGTTTCGGCCATAAAACCCAGTTTTAGTTTTAGATACTTAAACCTGATTTTGTGAATGGGAATAGAATCCCCAAACCATGAGAGTCACGCATAACCAAATCCCACTAAAAATGGTGACGAAATGAGGATTTATCATGGAGTTACAGGTTCGGCTATCAAGATTTAAACCGAACATTGAGGTTAGTTTCAGGGTTTCAAATGAATGCCAAAAGATTGGCCAACCCTCTAGAAACATGGAACACCCAAAAACAGAGAAAAACAGTGATTAAAAATGCACGAAAATGGAAAGACGGAAATCCAGAATTAGGGCAACATAGGTAAAAACGGTGGAGAAGACGATAAGTTGACTCACTGTTTAAATCGAGTCAGGCGGGTTAACTCGGGCCACGTGCTAAGCGGCGGGATGGCCACCGAATTATTGGAACGATGACATTTTAGTTAGGTTTTAAAAATTTAAAAGGTTAGGGTTGACGTCATGATGACGTCAGCATTACGTGTTAAACTGGATCAAACCGGATTGGTTTAGTTACAACCGGGCTAGTTCATTTAAAATGAAACTGAACCCATTGGTTCAGTCCGGAAGTATGAGAAATTGCACTTTGACCCCTGAACTGCTGGCAAATCCTACTGTGGCCCAACCGAAATAAATTAATATTAAATTAAAAATATTTAAATGAAAACATTTCAAAAATGCCCCTAGGCCATAAATAAAGCAAACGAAGTCCAAATAAAGTAAACAAATAGTGTATTTCGACTATTTTGGATGTTTTGAACCTAATGACGGGGTCAGTTTCATGAGATGGGACTCCAAAAAATTAAGACGCGTTAAAGTATAAATTGACCAAATTACCCAAATTGCCCTTAACATGCCTAAAAGCTAAATAGAAGTCCAAGAAAGTCTAAATTGACTTTCTTCGACATTCTAGACTCAACGGTGAGGTCCATGTTTTGAAATAAAGTATGAAAAAATATGACAAGTAAATATGTGAAGTTAAGAAAGCGACCCTAAAAGTTAATAAAGCTACCAGAAGAGTATGCGTTAAGAGATAACGCTTAAGATTAAAAGGAGAATTTAATTACGATCTAAGCATAAGTTAAGATCACCAATAGGTGGTATTCTTGTGACTATGAAGTTAATGAGACTACTTATGAATTGTTCTTAGGAACTACAAAGGAAAGGGAAAGGCACATCAATAGCGCCAACCCAGAAGTATAAGGTGAGTAACCCTGTATTTGAAGTGGAGATTTAACTCCATGGATTTAAAAATATTTTAAGTTCAAAGATATGAAGTGTTTGAATTTCCAAATTCAGTATTTACATGATTCAATTTTAAATTGTTCTGTTCTTATAAACTCTGTTATGACATGCTCAGTGAATGAGTTCTACCACAGTTTTCTTAAAATATATTTTAGCATGCCTAAAGTTTTAAATGCAAAAATTATGTAAAGTGTTCTGAATTTGTTTATATCAAGTGTTTAAAGGATTGATTATGAAATTACACATATGATGTTTTTATGAGAAGTCCTTATTTGAAGAAGTCATGTGTTAAATGTATTTGAAGATAAGAAAATTTGTGCATAAGCACCATGGATTTTGTAGGTTTCTTCGGAATTAAAATAATCCGAAACCTGACAGGATTTTGAGTTGTACGGAGCTCATTTGACTGTCAAAGATGCCAGGTAGCAGGATCTAATCCCCCAAGCATAAGATATCTTCACGAGACGTAAAATGGGAATCTGGTTCGAAACGGATTCTATTAATGAAAAGTGATAAGAAAATGTATTGAAAATGGAAGTAGATTTACCCCCATTTTCACAGTACATATTTATGTGTTTTAAAGTTTATATACTTTATTGACGAAGTACGATCTATTTTATGAAATGCACATGTTTCGAGTTATATACTTTATTTGACGAAGTACGAGTTTAGCTTGAATATTTTAAATGTTTTAAAGCTATCTGTTTTAAGATATGCATATGTTCTATGTTCAAGTATATGAGCAATTGGCAGTGAATGTTTTACAAACTCTTATGTACTAAACCACTGCTAATTGAAACCCCATGATGAATGCTGAAATTACTCACAAGCTTAGATTAGCTTACCCAAATTTTTATTCGGACCCCCCTTTCAAGTGATTTACAGCAGTATTGATTTTGAGGACGATGATGATGAAATTTGCCATTTTTGGAAGTTATGTTCAAGTAGTTCTTTTGTCTAGCACTGCGAAGTTTAAGTACGAACTCTTGTATTAGTAAAGTGGTACCTTGTTATGTATAAGCCCCACGAGGCAACTGAATACATTTGTATTTATAAAGTCTTTAAGTTATATTATGCTCTGAATGTATAATTATGTCTACCGTAATGTAAAGAGCGACAGTATCAGACGGATGTGCATAAATTAAAAACAAGAAAAGAAAAGAAAAAGTTTTTCACGCTTCCGCAAACACATGTCGCACATCTATTCGATACCGCTGCTTCTGTGAGCCTTCGCCCTAAGGTCCTTGGACCTGAAGGTGGCGGTCGCGATTCGGGAATCCGCACAGGATGGGTTTCGGGTCGTGATAGATGTACTTCTTTGGTGGTACCTATGCTACTATGGCTGGAGTGAAGGGAGTATTTCGCATACTGAAAAAATTATAGAGTTGTTCGGCTGCGTGTTGAACAATTCCAGACCTAGTAGGATTTCCTGATTCTGCTTCCTTGTCTCGGCTATGACACGAATGATGGTGACTTCTGGATTGTTGTGGTATCACCCTAGCATTTAGTTGTTCTAAATTTTCTTGCTGGTTTGGTTACTGAGGTGATTGCTAGTCTTGAATTGGCTATGGTGGCTATTGGTTCTGAACTAGCTGTGGTGGTTGTTGGTTTTGAATTGGCTGCGGCGGCTGTTGGTTCTGAACTGGCTATAGTGGCTATTGGTTCTAAATGGGCTGCGACAACTGTTAGTTCTGAACGGGCTGCGATGGCTGTTGAATTTGTGTGCTTAGAGCTTGTTGACCCTGAACCAAATTTGCCATAGTTTGGCTCAAAGTTTCGATTTGCCGTGCCATGGTGTTTATCCTCCGATCAGGTGCGTTCTGACGGGGTTGACGCACATCGGTACGTCTTTGCACGAGGGCCAGTGTTGGGACCGGAGCTAGTTTTCTTGGTCGTAAATTTTGAGCCATTTTTGCTTTTTTTTTTTTTTTTATAGAGAACTTTGTCAACTTTTTATAGACGGTGCCAGACTGATGAAGTCATTTTTTGTCTTCGATTGTTTATGACCAAAAATTCCTTTGACCAAGGTATCTACAAAGAAGGGGTTAGAAGATCACCGGTGGAAGTCTAGTGAAGAATCTTTCAACGGTCAAGTTAGTAGCTTGAACGAGGAATTACCAAAGATTAAAGTCAAGTTTTTCATAGAAAAAGTGTACCTCTTTTAGTTGAGGTCTTTCATTTTTTATAGATGATGAATATCTTTTCATTGAAATCTTCTCATGAAAGTAGGAATTTGATTTAATTTTTTTTGACTTGGTCAACTCCTACACATCTTTTGAGTAATTGATTCTTTGCGTACACACCTCAACGCTGAGTGATGAGGTCTGATGAGTATCTCTTCGAGCACGACTGTCACATGTCACCCTCACATCGTGAGTTAAATTAAGGTATATCAAAGTGAATAGCCACAATACATTTTGTTTTGAGGAATTGAAAATTGAAGTCCAATATGAGAGAAAGTCCTTGAAAGATGCTAACTTTGGGAGATGGGGAAAAAATGTTTGATTGATTTGGTTGATCAAGACCGTTATATTTTTTGGATTGAGAAAAAAACTAAAATGACGTAGGCCAATATGATATTTCTTTGAAATATTCAGTGGTTAATTTTGTTTTTGAGAATTAATGCAGCTGGGGCTTGTGGGTATGGTTTATTAGCCATTGGCTTCAACGGTGGTCACTTTGACAAAGATGGAGTTGGTTGTGATGGTTGCATTCAGGTATGTAAACTACGATTTCAGATGGACTAATGTGAGAAACACTTGACTTTTGCAGAGATGATGATAAGGATAAGGGTAGATAGATACGTGTAAGTACAACAATGAAATGGATATTCATTTGCTTAATTAGTATAAAAAATTCATTTTTTATGTTGTACGTAATTTGTTGGTTTGTTTGCTTGCAAGTAAAATTATTTGCATCAGAACATAATTAATAGTGGTAAAAATGTAATTTTACGATTTTAGACTTTTCGATCCTAAACTGATGTCAGACGTCAAATTTTACAATATTTCGTCTATCAGAATAACGGCCGAGGAGGTTTTTTTTTTATCTATTTTTGTAACAAGACGGGTCTCATTGTAATATGCCCAAACCTCTCGGGAGCATGTGGAATTTATCCCAATATAATCCTCCCCTGCTCCTCCTCCCGCTGTCGCTTGTAAGCTCTGCGCCTGCCGCCACCATAGAAAGAAACATCGACTTTACCCCCCCTTTCCCTCTCCTTCAGACCGGCCACCTTCTCAAGCCTATCAAAACCCAAAACCCAAAACCCTAGGCTACCTCATGAAACAATGGCTCGCTCATTATTCCACTTGACTATTATATCCAGAATCCGATCACCCTCAAACCCACCTCAATCATGAAACGCCCCCGTCTAATCCTCCGGCCAATCTCGCTATTCACCTCCAACCCACTAAAGTTTCACTACTTCCATACTTCCTCACTCATCTCTACTCACGAAAATGCTGTTTCCAATGAAGTCCTGAACATCATAAACACAGTGAACCCCATGGAAGATGCTCTTGAAAAGATTGCTCATTTTCTCTCACCCGAAATTGTCACCTCTGTTCTTCAAGAACAGGGAAACCCCGAATTTGGTTTTCGATTTTTCGTGTGGGCAGCAAGAAGGAAGCGCTTTCGTAGTTGGGTTTCACATAATATCGTGGTCGATATGCTTATGAAGAATAATGGGTTTGAATTGTATTGGAAAACCCTTGAAAAGCTCAAAAGTTGTGGGGTTCCAATTTCATCTGACGCTTTTGCGGTATTAATTGCGGGGTATTGGAAGCTATGTAAGGCTGAAAAGGCTGTGGAGTCGTTTGGTAAGATGAAAGATTTTGATTGTAAACCTGATTTGTTTACATATAATATGATCTTGCACGTAATGGTTCAGAAAGAGGTCATGTTGTTAGCATTAGCAGTGTATAACATGATGTTGAAGTCGAGTTGTTGTCTGAATTGTGCTACATTTAGCATTTTAATTGATGGGTTATGTAAAAGTGGCAAGACTGAAGATGCTCTCAAGTTGTTTGATGAAATGACTCAAAGAAATATACTGCCTAATAGGATAACATATACTGTAATTCTTGTAGGTTTATGTCAAGCAAAGAGGTCTGATGAAGCACATAGACTGTTTAATACAATGAGAAGTAGAGGATGTTCTCCCGATTCAATTACTTACAATGCTTTGCTTAATGGGTTCTGTAAATTGAAAAGAATTGATGAAGCTCTTATGCTTTTTAGGTCTTTCAAGAAGGATGGGTATGTTCCTGGGGTAAATGGGTATAGTTGTTTGATTGATGCTTTGTTTAGAGCTAGGAGGTTTAAGGAAGCGAATGAATTCTTTCAAATGATGTTTGAGGAAAACATTACACCCGACCTTGTTGTGTACACAATCATGATTCGGGGATTATCCGAAGCTGGCATGGTTAAGGATGCATTGGAGTTGTTGAGGTTGATGACAGAGAGAGGTGTGGTACCAGACACTCGTTGTTACAATACTCTGATCAAAGGGTTTTGTGATATGGGTCTTTTGGACCAGGCTCGGTCTCTTCAACTTGAAATTTCAAAGCATGACCGTTTTCCAGACTCTTGCACTTACACCATTCTAATTTGTGGTATGTGCAGGAATGGTCTGGTGGAGGAGGCGCGGCAAATATTCAATGAGATGGACAAGCTTGGATGCTTTCCTTCTGTTGTGACCTTCAATGCTCTTATCGACGGGCTTTGTAAGGCTGGTGAGCTTGAGGAAGCTCACCTTCTGTTTTACAAGATGGAAATCGGAAGAAATCCTTCATTGTTCCTTCGGCTTTCTCAAGGCACAGATAGGGTTCTTGATAGTGCAAGCCTTCAAATAATGGTAGAGAGATTGTGTGATTCGGGATTGATTCTTAAAGCTTACAGGCTTCTCATGCAGCTTGCTGATAGTGGGGTTGTACCAAACATCATGACTTACAACATTTTAATCAATGGTTTGTGCAAAGCAAAAAACATAAATGGTGCTTTTAAGTTATTCAAGGAGCTCCAACTCAAGGGGCATTCCCCTGATTCAGTTACATATGGAACACTCATTGATGGGCTCCACAGGGTTGACAGAGAAGAGGACGCCTTTGAGGTCTTTGAACAAATGATAAGGAATGGGTGTACACCTAGCTCAGCTGTTTACAAGTCACTTATGACTTGGTCTTGCCGACAGAAGAAAATCTCTGTTGCTTTTAGTCTTTGGTTGAAGTATTTGAGGAGCCTTCCCATCCGGGAAGATGAAGCAATTAAATTAGTAGAGGAACATTTTGAGAAAGGAGAAGTGACAAAGGCCATTCGAGGCTTACTTGAAATGGACTTCAAGGTGAGAGATTTTGATTCAGCACCTTATACCATTTGGCTTATTGGCTTATGTCAGGCAGGAAGATTAGAGGAAGCTTTGAAGATATTTAACATTCTAGAGGAGAATGGGGTCAGTGTGTCTCCCCCAAGCTGTGTGATGTTGATCCGCATTCTCTGCAGAGAACAGAACTTGGATCATGCGATGGATGTTTTCCTGTATACTCTGGAGAAAGGTTTCATGCTAATGCCACGGATTTGCAACCAGCTGCTCAGGTGTCTTCTTTGTTCTCAGGGGAAAACAAAGCATGCCCTTGATCTTGTAAACAGAATGAAATCTATGGGATATGATTTGGACACCTGTCTTCACCGAACCACAAAATCCCTTTTAGAGAGGCACTGGAACACAAGGTAAATGGAAAATGTGTCACCTGTACAAACGTGGTAACTGGAGTGGCATTTCAGTCATGGTTTGGTTCTGTCACACACTGTCCCACTCCTGTTTCTACAAGGACAGGTGTTGTAATACTCAAAGCTTCTTGCAATTTTTCTCTTTACTGACCCATTTCGACCTTCTAATCTCCATTGATGGAGGGTGCTCTGGATCCATTTATTGTTTTTAGAGTTAGTCGTGAGACATAGAAGGGAGTGAAAACATGGATGACATGGACCATTTTTTGTATGCATCCAAAAATTTTGTAATTCATACCCTATATTTTTGTGCAACATTAATAATTGTGAAAAATAAAATGGGTGACTGGTTCAGTATTTAAAGTTGTTTTACAATTAATGATTTGTTTTTTCTTGTCACTCTCAAATGTGCAATGCTACACTTTCCAAATTTGTATTCCAAATGATGTGACATTAATATGGTATTATTTTATTGAAAATATTTTAAATCATGTAATTAATGCCGTGTCACATCATTTGGGATGAAAATTTGGGAAGTTTAGCATTAGTGCTCTCAAATGCCTTGCACTTCAACCCCCAAAATATATTGTGGAATACTGAAATATTCAGCACTAATGCAGCATGTGTACATTCATAGGAAAATATAAACAACTATATTAATGTTCACATGAAGTAAATATGTACTTGTACATTTATGTGGATGTGGCAAAGGAATAGTTACTACTACTAGTTTTTTTTGGTCTCAAACACCATTTTTTTTCCTGCAATAATGCAATTTAATTGTTCATTACTGTTTATATCACCATTCACCCGTACTACTGCAATCTGTTCTTGTCTTTAAGCAATATCTGTCCCCAACTTTGTCTTACTGCAACCTACTGCATCCTGGAGGGAAACACCATGGTACAAAAATTGCAGTTCATTCATCGACTTTCTCAGTTTTGACTTTCTAGGAACAAATTGAGCAGGAAAGAGTACAGCTCTGTATATGCTATCTGGTATTTAACAACCTAGCCCAGAACTTAAAATCATACTTCGAAACATTTAGATGTCTAATCTTTTGCCTGCTCTTAACTACTTTTGACTTCATCAGAATAAATTTCTTTTTCATATTAATGAAAGAGACGATCTCTTGACTTTATATGATCTACATATTGTTATGACTTTCTTTTTGTAGTAATTATCCCTTCTGTTGATGCTTTCATTCTCTAATAGTTATAGCTGTAAACAGTTTTCATAATGGTTTTTGCATCATGACTGTGCTTCTGTGGAGCTACTTTATCTGTTATACTTCAACATTGTAAATCTTCATAAGATCATCACAACAAAGTAGTCTTTTAGCCTTTATAAACTAACATTAACATTGCTCATGATGCAACTCAGTATCTATAACCTAATGGCTTCTTCCAGTGGCATTGAAGTGCTTCTTAACTTGGAGCAATTCTAAATACGGTTATTGAAAGATAATGTATTTTCTTCGTCTCTTGGTCGAAGTCGAACATCGACATGCAGTAGAAGAATGTCCAAGTGATGGAACTGCATTTATATTTGGTAAAAGATATATGTTCAAACCCCAAGGCTGCCCATTGGCATGTATGTCTTGATTTCTAAATTTTTTTTGATGTCTCGATTTCTTAATTTATATTTGTTTTAAGAACAAATACAGGCAACGCATTGAATAAATTTACTGGCTGCACCTAGATAACTTGGTTTATATATTCTTTACATGTCAGAATTGGTGTTACCTGCAACTCAATGCTTTACTTGAATTTCCAACCGTCCAAGAGCATCTTGAACTTTATGCTAGAATACGAGGAGTCCCAGAATACAGGATGGAAAATGTATGTGTAAGTTGAATGCTAAGAAGCACGGATACGATACGACACGGACACACGGACATGCATTTTTAAAAAAATAGGACATGGACACGTTGAATATATATATTTATATTTTTTATATGTCTATATAACAAAATTTAATATTATTTTGATGAAAATTGGCATAAAAATACACAAATCATGTAAATATTATTAGTGTATCAAAATAAAAAAGTCAATGAAAAAAATTTAAGAATTTTATTTAATAATCAACATTCATGATTCAAATTTCAAAAAAAATTTGTTAACTATTATATTTATTTGTGTATATAAAAATAAAATAGTAGAGAGGAAGAGGACAAAAAAAAATCCCAAAAAAAATTTAAAAAATTTCAAAAAACGTGTCCAAAGCGTGTCCCCAATGTATCCAAAATGTGTCCCCAACGTGCCTGAGATGTGTCCTAACGTGTTCGTAACATGTCCAAAATTTAAAAAAATTAGACACTTTTTTCGTGTGTCTGACACGTGTTCGGAACGTGTCCGAGCGTGTTCGTGTCAGACACATATTCGACACGGATACGTGAGACAAAATAGAGTGTCCGTACTTGTCACGACCCGAAACCCACCCCGTGCGGATTACCGGAACGCGACCGCCGCCCCGAGACCCGAAGGTCCCCGAGACAAGGCTCGCATCTGCAGCGGTATCGAATAGATGTGCTACACATGATTGCGGAAGTGTGAAAAACTTTTTCTTTCTTTTCTCATTTTAAATTATGCACATCCGTCCGATACTGCTGTTCCATTCATAGCATACATGGTTACACATTCAGAGTATAAAGAAAACTTAAAGACTTCATACATCGATACAATACATATTCAGTTGCCCTGAGGGCTTATTATATATTCTTACTTGTCTATTAATACAAAACGTACTACTAATGTTCATAGGTTATTCAAGAGAAACTACTTAAACATATCCTTCCAAAAACAGCTAGACTCATCGTCGATGTCCTTAAGACCCTGTCTGCTGCATCACCTGAAAGAGGGGTCCGAACAAAGTCCGGGTAAGCTAATCTAAGCTTGTGAGCAATTTCAGTGTTCGTCATGGGGTTTTCAATTAGCAGTGGTTTTTAGTACATAAGAGTTGTAAAACACTCACTGCCAATTGCTTATACAATTTAGAATACAAAGTACATGCATTCTTAAAACAGATAGCTTTGAAACATTTAAAGTATTCAAGCTAAACTCGTACTTCGATAAATAGAGTATATAACTCAAAACATATGCATTTCAAATAGCTTGAAAACATTTAAGATATCCAAGCGAAACTCGTACTTCATCAGATAAGTATATAACTTAAATCACATCAATATGTATTTGAAAATGAGGGTAAAACCTGCTTCCATTTCCAAAATTACTTGTCATCTTTTCTCTTTAATTAGGTGGAATCTGTTTCGAACCAGACTTCCATTTTACTGCCAATACTGTCGATCTCATTTGCCTGGGGGATTAGATCCTGCTACCGGGCATTTACTGTTGAATCCCGAAGGATTTCAACCTTCATAGGGGGTGGTACTTAGTACCATTTATCTTGTAAAACATTTATCACATAACTTCTTCAATAGATACTTTCATGAATATTTAAAACATGAAATGTATAATTTCTACAATAGGACTTCAAATACTTGTAACTATCAAATTGAGGATATTTAACATAATTTGGCATTTAAAACTTTAGACATGCTGAAATATGTTTTAAGAAAACTATGATAAATACCAATCACTGAGCATGTCATATAGAGTTATAAAACAGTACAATTAAAAGCTGAATTATGTAAATACTGAATTTGAACTTCAAATACTTCACATCTTAAAACTTTTTCAAATCCATGGAGTTAAATCTCCAATTCAAACACAGGGTTACTCACCTTGATTCTTTTGGGTTAGTGCTAAAAATGCGCTTTCCCACTTTCCTTGTAGTTCCTAAGAACAATTCATAAACACCTCATCAACTTCACATGCATTGTAATATCATCTCGATATTCCTTAACTTATGCTTAAATCATATTAGATCCTAAAACGATTTCACAATTTCATAGGTACTTAATTTAACTCGTACTTGTAACTTATGACATAATTTAATGTGTTAGAAATTGAATTTATTTCAATTTATACTCTTCTGGGAGTTCCATTAACTTTAATTTAAAGTTATTTATTTGACATGTTTACGTGTCATGTCTTTTCGTATTTCGTTTCTCGTACTTGCCTTAGTATTAGTACTTTGGCATTACTCTAATTTATAGTCATCTGACAGATGCTATTCATCAAATTTTATATCTTTTTATTTTAGACATTTCTTTAGGTCGAATAGACTCTACCATTGAGTCCGGAGTGTCGAAGAAAGTCGGTTTAGGTTTTCCTAACATTTAATTCAGACTGTTATATGTAAAAGGACCAAATGGTCATTTACCGTTTTACGTGTCACATTTTTCTGTACTTCGTTTCGTAATTCAGACTCCATTATTGAGTCCGGGATGTCAAGGAAAGTTAATTTAGACCTTCTCTGATCTCATTTCGGCTTTAAGGGTACCAGGGGTATTTTGGTCTTTTTACTCCTTTACGTGTCTTTATTTTTCGGGACCCCATTTCGTGTTGTGGACCTCACCATTGGACTCAGAAGGTCCAAGATAGTAAGAATATACTAATAACTTGTTAATTTTTGGTCAAGGGGTATTTTGGTCATTTACCCCTTTACGTGTATTTATTTTTTCGGGCCCCGTCTCGTAAAACGGACCCTACCATTGATTTCAGAATATCCAAAATAGTTAGGATACACTATTCATTTGCTTAATTTGGACTTCGTTTGCTCTATTTATGCCTCAAGGGCAAAATAGTAATTTAACCTTATTTATTAAATAATTAAATTAATTATTTAATTATTTTTCCAGGGGTCTAAATGTATAAATCTTCCCTCAGTTGGGCCTCAGTATAATTTTTCTAAAGCCCAGAGGTCAATCCGTAAATATAGGAAGTCATGGTTTATTTTATTTTAAATAAAACAGAAAACCAGAGGGTTTAGTTAAATTGGAAGTGAACCGGTCCGGTCTAGTCATAAACCAACCGGTTCGGTCGGTTCATTTACATGTGGCTGACGTCATCATGACGTCAGCCCTAGGTCTCATTTAAATTAAACCACGACCAAAACGTCGTCGTTCAATTAATTCGGTGGCAAGCCCAGAGGCTGCCACCTATCCGAGTTGACTCAGCCTCATTTTAAAAGCCAAGTCGACCCGTCTTCTTCTTCCCCACGAGACCGACTGAAAACCCTAGCTGCAGTCTTCCATTTCTCTCTATTTCGTGGGTTTCTACTCAGCCAATCTCCACTATTTTGGTCCCAAATTATTCCTAAGACACAACCGACCAGCTTGGCATTCATTTGAAGGATTAAAAATGGTTCGTGTGCTCGGTTTTGGTCGCGATAGCTAAACCTGTATTACCCTCGGTTCATGCTCATTTCTTGACCATTTTCGATGAGGCTTGGCTTGTTTTGTTTCTTAGTTAAAGGGGTTTCATTCCCCATTCGTGAAAATGGATTTAACACAGAGTTTAGGGGTTTGGTTTCCAAACCCGTAACCTGCAAGTCACCATATGGGGTCCATTTCTTGAGCTTTATGGTCGCGGGTGTAGGTTTTTAAAACACTCTTGGAGTCTAGTTGAGGTTCCAATAACCCAAACATGATTTAATCACCATGGATTCAGACCTGCTTGAGCAAGGTCCATCCATGGCCGTAGCTTATGGGTCTTGTGATCTTAAGCGTTTTTAAGCTTAAAATCCATAGTAAACAAGTCTAAATATGTTCTACATATCATACATATAAAATGAAAGCTTTAAATCAGTTTATACACAGAGGAATTTTAGAGAGAGAATTTTAAAAGTTTTGGTGGGTTCACCTTTCACCACTGATTTCTCTTTCTTTCTTGCTCTAAAACCCTTCTTCTCTTCTCCTTAGTTTCCCTTCCTTTGGTTTCTTTCGTGAGAGAATGTAATACCCCGACCCGGGAATGCCGAGTAATAAAGCACGTTTTACGAGGCTATGGAAAATGAGTGTAAAATAAATTAATTTAACATAATTAATTTATTAAATTGAATATTAGTTATATGTAATATAAATTATGAGGATAATTATAAAATATAATAATAATAATAATAATGACAAAAAACAAAGAAGAGGAAAGATGTGTATGTGTATGTGTGACCAAATATGCATGTGTGTGTATATATATATATTTAAATGATAAATGAATATATATATATATATATAGGGATGAACAGTGCATGTGTGTGTGTGTCACGTGCATGTGTGTGTGTGTTGTGTTATATATATATATATATATCTATACATATATATATGAATACTTTATAAAACATTAGGTGAGGGGAAGCATGGTGAAAGGGAAAGAAGTATGGGCAAGGTCAGAAAATATGAGTGTGTAAGTGTATAAGGCAGACCAACAGTGGAGAAAAGGTAGAGAGAGAGAGAGAAAGTGGGGCTAGTAAGAGAAATATATATATATATATACATATATACACAAGAAAAATCTTCACCATGACACGGACAGAGAGGGAGAGAGAGAGAAGAAAACTTAGGAGGAGAAGAAGGAAGGGAGAAGGGAAACAGTGAAGGAAGGAGACTCACAAACCGAGGGAACCAAAATACAGGTAAGAGTTTTTGTTTCTGTTTCAAAATTTTATAGCATGATTCGATTAAGTTTGAACATAGGACCTTAAAGAGCATGTCATGAGGTTTCAAACCCAACAAAAATCATAGAAAACCATGTAGAAATGAGGGAGAAAACCCTAGTTGCAGGTTGAAAGATAAATTCGGATTTTCTATATTTCATGTGTAAAAACTTGATTTAGCCATCTAAGAATAATGGTATGAAGTGCAGGCAACCTTTAGGTGAAGAAATGAGAAAAATTGGTAAGGAAATAGGATAAGAAAAGTAGGAAAATGTACTCGCCGGAAACTGGGCACAGTGGCCGGAAAACCGAAAATGGATCTTGAAAACCGTAGCAACCGAGGCCCAAAGCTAGTTTAAATTAGCTATTAAAACGTTAGGATAATTTTGGTTGAAAAAAATTGAAGTTTTGATGTGAAAATGAAGCAAAACAACGGCTGGTCCGTTTTTCCGGTGACCGGCGCTAGTTAGACCAACCGGAGAAGACGACCGGATTATCGGGAGAGAGACCGGGTTAAAACAGAACCGGGTTCGGGTCTGGACCGGGTCGTGACCCGACCGAATTAAAAGGGGCTTGACACGTCGTCGTTTGAGTTGAAATTTTAAAAATGGTTTGGGGTTGTTTGGCTACAGGGGCAATAAATTGGAATTGGGATTTGGTTTAACCAAACCGTGGATAAGGGGAATAGGAGGAGCATCTTATTCCGGTTCTGTAGGCAAGTCTGAACCGGTCGGTTCAGCAGAAGAGTAAACCGGTTTAGGGTTTTTGGTCTTGAACCCATTGGTTCAGACCGGAACTAAGGGAAATTATAAAGTGACCCCAACAGTTTACCCTAATTCAAATCTGGCCCAAAATTTTGAAAATAAATTTCAAATGTACCCCTGATAAATAATAAAATAATAAAATTAATTAATTAAATAATTTATTAAATAGGGGAAATTACCATTCTACCCGTAAGTCACGAATAAGTCAAACGAAGTCCGAACGGGGCGAATAAATAGTCAAACTTTATTATCTCGGGCATTCTGAGTCCAATGATGAGGTCCGTTTTACGAGACGGGACTCCGAACATTAGAATACGATGAAAACAAGTCTTAAAATGACCAAAATACCCCTATGCCCTGACAAGGCAAATTATACGAGTATTCTTACTATCTCGGACCCTCTGAGTCCATTGGTGAGGTCCACGACATGAGATGAGGTCCCGAAAATTTTGAGACCCATAAATATGTCAAAATGACCAAAATGCCCCTACTCTATAAACGAGTCAAACGAAGTCCAAATTAAGTAAATAAATAGTGAATTTTTACTATTTCAAACATTCTGAGACTAATGGTAGGGTCCGTTTTACGAGACGGAGCCCGAAAAATAAAGACACGTAAAGGGGGTAAATGACCAAAATACCCCTTGTCCAAAAATTAACAAGTTATTAGTGTAATCTTACTATCTCGGACCTTCTGAGTCCAATGGTGAGGTCCACGACACGAGATGAGGTCCCGAACACAAAGACACGTAAGGGGGTAAAATGACCAAATTACCCTTAGCACCTCTAAAGCCAAAATGAAATCAAAGAAGGTCTAAATTGACTTTCTTTGACATCTCGGACTCAATAATGGAGTCCAAATTACGAAACGAAGTACGAAAAATGTGACACGTAAAACGATAAATGACCATTCTGCCCTTTTACATATAAAAGTCCGAATTAAATTCTAAGAAAGCCTAAACTGACTTTCTTCGACGCTCTGGACCCAATGGTAAAGTCCATTCGATCAAAAGAAGTGTCTAAGATAAAAAGACATAAAATTTGATGAATAGCATCAGTCAGATGACTATAATTAAAACATTGCCGAAGTATTAAACTGAGGCAAATACGAAAAAAATAAAGTACGAGAAGACGCGACGCGTTAACATGTGAAGCAAATAACTTTAAATTGAAGTTAATGGAGCTACCAGAAGAGTATAAGTTGAAATAAATTAAGTTTCTAACACATTAAATTGTGTCGTAGGTTAAAGTACGAGTTTAATTAAGTACGTGCGAAGTTATAGGATGTTAGTAAATCGACTAGGATAAAATAGGAACTAAGCATAAATTAAGAAGCATCAGTAGGTGATATTGCAGTAATGTGAAGTTAATGAGATTGTTATGGATTGTTCTTAGGAATTACGGAGGAAGTGGGAAAGCGCACTTTAGCACTAACCCTAAAGGACCGAGGTGAGTAACCCTGTATTTGAACTGGAGATTTAACTCCATATATTTGAAGAAGTTTTAAGCACAAGTCATTGCAGCCTTTGAATATCAAATTCAGTCTATATATGATTCCGTTCTTTTAAAATATTCTGTTACGGCATGCTTATTAAATGTTTTAAATTCAGCTCTTTTCTTGAAAATACATCAGCATGTCTAAATCAATTGCAAACCTCTTTAACATTCTGAATTTGATTATCACGTGTATTTGAAGCTTTATTGTAGAATTTGTACATTTCATGCTTTAAATGTTCATGAAAAATATCTATTGAAGAAGTCATGTGACAAATGTTTTATAAGATAAACGGTACTAAGTACCACCCTATGTGATGGTTGAAAACCTTCGGGATTCAACAGTACATGCCCGGTAGAAGGATCTAATCCCCCAGGCAAATGAGATATCTCCATCGGCAGTATTGGCAGTAAAATGGGAGTCTGGTTCGAAACAGATTCCGCCTAATAAAAGAGAAAAGATGACAAGTGATTTTGAAAATAGAAGTAGGCATTATCCCTATTCTATTACATGTGTTTATATGCTTTTAAATTGCATATGCTCTATTTGAAGAAAATGCGTATTTAGCTTGAATACTTTAATTGTTCAAAGCTATTGTTTTAAGAATACATTTACTCTGTGTTCTAAAATGTACAAGCAATTGGTAGTGAGTATTTCATAAACCCTCATGTGCTAAAACCACTACCAGTTGAAAACCCCATGACGAATGCAGGAATTACTCACAAGCTTTGATTAGCTTACCCGGATTTTATCCGCCCCCCCTTTCAGGTGACTAATGGCAGATCGAATTTTTGAAGACATTAAGGATGAACCTAGCTTTTGGGAAGATTTGCTTAAGTAGTTTTTGGGAAAAATCACATGAACTTTGATTAGTATATTTTGTATTTCCGGACAGTCTAAGGACATGTATTAAGCCCCACGGGGCAGTTGAACTAAGATTGTAATTATAAAGTCTTTTAAGTTTTAGTTATGCTCTGAATGTATGATTATACATGTATACCGAAATGTGAAGAGTGGCAGTATCAGACGGATGTGCAAATTTAAAAAAAAAAAAAAAAAGGATTTTCATGCTTCCGCAACCACATGAAGCATATCTATTCGATACCGCTACCTATGCGAGCCTTGTCTCGAGGCCTTCGGGTCTCGGGGCGGCGATCGCGATCCGGTAATCCGCGCAGGGTGGGTTTCGGGTCGTGACAGAGAACAACATGCTTTGCATGTTTTGGTTTGTCTTATAAAAGAAGAAACCGACCTCTCTCTCTCCTCATTTTCTCTCTCTACTGTTTTCTCTCTCTTCTTTCTGATTGTAGCCCTACACTAGACCTCCCATCTCATAAATTTTACTTTTCTCTTTTCAGCTTTCTCTTTGATTTTTGCAAGATATTTTTACATATGTATATTATATATAATATATCACACACACCAACACATGGAGACACACACATTAGCCGACACACACACACACTGCACTGTTCACACACTGTTTACATATGTATATATATATTATATATATGTATCCTTCCTTGTGTACATGTATTTATATATATATATACATATTTATACACCTTTCATAATATACACACACAATACACCATAATGTGTGTATATGTGTGTTTATTTATATTTAATTTTAACAATTAAATATATTCCAATATTTTACATTAATTAATTATTTAATTAATTAATTTTTCTCTTTAGTGTAAAAACCTTTACACAACTTTTTCATTGTCTCGTAATACGTGCCATATGACCCGATATCGCGGGTCGGGATATTACAGTGCTTCATAGGTTGAATGCTTATGTCTACTATTTTTCATGATTAGAGACTAAGAAAATGGCTGATCTTGAATAGTTTTTTATTTCCAATGAACTTAGTGGCTTGTGATTTAATTTCTTCTTGCTTTCCCGGGATATGGTTGTGCACTAATAATGCATCCTTCTGGGTCCCCTTTTCACTATTTGAGGTTGGATGTATTCTCTCTCTCTCTCTCTCTCTCATTTTTTTTTTTTTGGACAAAAAAGATCTATAATGCACAATCTTTATTTGACTTAAGTTCGCAATTGCCTGAGTCAAGTTCACTGAACAGCCAAATTTCCCCAAGTGTTTTTACAGTGGAAAATATTCAAACTTCTACCGTCTATACTCGAATTCTAGGTGCATTGCATGTATGGTTAATACTAGTAAATGTTGGCAGGTTGTTATGGAAAAGTTGGTGGAATTTTGACTTGTTGAAGCCTGCTAATAAACGATCTTTCTCCTTTAGTGGGGGAAGCAATCACAGACTGCCACTACAATTGCAATGATTGGAGATCATCCTATAGTCATCTTGGCGAGTACCCACAGAGGTAATCTAGTCTTATTCTTCATGCATAATTTCCCATTTTGTGTGGAATCTGCTAGCCTGTTGAAGTGCTGGCAATTCAAAACTTCGGTCTACGCTCTTCACTTTGTGGACATGCACAACATATATAGTCGGTTGAACCAAACTATGATGTGGATTACGTTTTTGTTGTGTTTCTAACTTTCAATCTCCAGCATGAACAGCATGCACGGGGAAGTGCAAACATGAACATATATCATATGTTAGGAAGGTTTTGTCTTGAATCTAGTGTTGAAAACTTGAAGTTTCAAAATGCATTCCCCAGTTCCATCTTATTTTAGTTATATGGTACATGTGTATCCATTAAAAGGATATAATCTGGCGATGCCTTCCAGCATGGGTACTTGTTAGGCTGTTACCCCTTCACTCCGGTTGCTAATATATAAATATGAATATATGTATAATATCCCTTTTGCAAGAGTTATGTTTGTGCCAATTCACATTATATAAAGGAAATTGACCATTTGACAAATATGATCTTGTATCATTAAGGTAGCAGAAACTCTGGTTCAGATTGAAATGGATTGGTCATCAGTGGTATGGTAAGATTTTTATCATCCTGTTTAACCAAGAACTGGGTCAACTGATATTTTTTTAAGTAGGAATTGAAGCTGAGCTAGAATTATTTCGAACAACTGAATCCAACTCGGTCTCTTAGTCAGCTATACTATATAATTTTTATATCTATATATGATAATGATTTATTTGATTCATAAATCACTTGTTTATGAATTCTTATTTATATAAAATTTAGAAAGAAGGTAAGGTCTAGAATGGCAATCATGGACTTGTGTAATACTCTAACCCGGGTTAGCAAGTAAATCGAGATAGATCAGGTTGAGTAGTGTACTATCAGTTTTGGCCCGAGCTGTTTAAGCTCTATATCATGATATCATAAGTACTGTACGACCTTGGAATGTGAATAGTGTTAGTTACACAGTCAGTGTCGGGCAATGCCCGAGCAACCCAGAACCATATCTCGTAATGCGTGCACGCATGCATTTCTATGCATGCATACGTACACATATGCATAGCCCATTTAATATCAGTGTATGTACGTGTAATTAGAAATTAATATATACGTGTATATATGAATATATATAGATATATGTATAAAGTATGTATTTATATATGTATATATATATACATAGTATAGTATATATGTACATATATGTATTATAATATAAGAAAAGAAAGAAAGAAAAGAAAAGAAAGTTGCCAGGCAGCATGCATGCATTGTGTGTGTGTTGTGTGTGTGTCGGTTAGTGTACAGTATGTGTGTGATATATATATATATATAATATTATACAAAGAAAAGAAAAGAGAAGAAACATAAATGAAAGCAGGAAAATTTAGAAGAGAAAGTCAACAAAAAGGGCTTAGAAGGGGGAGGAACCAAGAGAGAAGAAGTGACTAGGGCAAAGTGGTTTGGTGTACATATATATGTAGGTGCGTGAGATAGAACACAAAAAAGAAAGAAACCAAAAGAAGCAAAGGGAGAAGTTGTGAGGAGATTCAGAAGGCAGAAAAAGTAGAAACAGAAGAGGAAAGAAAGAAACTGCAAGAGAAAATCAGAAAATATAGGTGAGTCCATATAATTCTGTTTTTTAAATTTAAAGCATGATAGTTAGATCTAATAGTAAGGTCTTACAAAGCATGAAAAAAGGTTTAATTTGCAATTTGAATCAGTGAAAATGGTGTGGAGTTGAAGAGGAAATCAACAGTTGCAGGTTTTAGGAAATAATCGGATTTCTTATATTTTATGTATTAAACTTAAAATAGATAATGAGAAATTGTTGTTGCGAGGTGCATAAATTGATTTGAAATTAAATTAGATTAAAACAGTGTAAGAAAGGCTTCGAAAATGGGAAATTTTAGTTGGCCGGAGCCACGGTTCTTGGCCATTTCATGAAGATCTGGATTAAAATGAAAACTAAGGTTGGAAATGAAATCTACATGAAAAATGGAAGAAAACTGCATTTAAAAGATGTTGAAATTTGATCGAAAAATGCTCGTCGTCACCGGAGATGGCAACGGAACCCTATTGGACCTTTACCGGAAGGTCGGGGGAGGGGGGATGATGAATAGTGGCATACTGATACGGCACCATTTGGTATACACTTAGGGTAATACTGTGTCATTTCAGTTAGGATTGTTTTAAATTAAAACTTAAATTTGGAGTGTTTGGTTATGTAATACCTCGACCTAAGTTAGGGACTATTAAGCCATCGCATCAAATTAGTAATCGACGCCCTAAGTAACAAGGTCGGTTTCAACTCCGACGCACGGACTTTTAAATAATAGTCTTGATTACGCCCAAAGAATAACGCGAAAGTTGTAGTGTAGCTTTGGGGTGTCGATTCCACAAGGAGACAAGATTAAAAGAACAATAAACAGAATTTCTGAAACTAAAGAAAAATATTAAATGATTCACGAGAAAATAAAAATATAAGCAGTGATTTTTGAATGCAAACTAAAAATTAAACAATTTGATTAACGGAAGGAAATACTCAAATTTAACAAACAGTGGAACTTTGGGAATCCCTTGCACATATTTGATATTCTAATTATTTTTAATTCATTGATAACTCAATTGAGAATTTAAATTCTAAAAATCTCAATTGGAAGGTATAAAATTATGAACCAAAATTAAATTGAAAGTAACCCTTTGAACAATCATTCAACACTTTTAAATCACACAAATTATTATTCACATTGAGAAAACCCAACGACGACAATATACCCAACGTGCAATATTGCAGCAGAGAATTGAATCAATATAAATAATTAATTGTTCCAAAAATAATCAAAACATTAATCCATTCGATAGAAAAAGCATGACTGAATCTATAAACAGACTGAACCATTTAATTATTAGGAGAATAAAATCCAACAATAAATCGCGAATGATCATCAAAGAATTTAATAAGTGAAAACCACGTACAAGAATCAAAAATAAATTAAAATAACCATCTATGGTACAAGTTCATCCCTAACTCCACTTAAGAATTTAGTTACCCATGTATCGAGCCATGAAGCAACTGCGGCTTCTTCCTCCTTCTTCCCTGCGCCAGAATTTCCCTTCTGCGCCGCACCTGCAGCTCTCTCCTCTGTGTTGTTCCGCCGCAGGACCTCTTGTTCTGCTTTAGCTGTCAGAACCATCAAAACGACCGCCCTAGTTGCTTTTTATATTCAGCCCGTGCATCACTCAATTTCCACACAGCGCTTGGGCCCACAGCACAAGCGCCTCACCCATTTTCTTCACTTACGCGCCTCACCTCAAGCCCGAGCCGTCACTTCACAAAGCCTTTCGGCTTTTTTTCTATTCTTTATTTCCTCCAGCCCAGGCCCAGTGCCCCAGAGACTTTTCTTCTTTCGACTTCATTTAACGCGGGCCCCACAGAGCCTCACCGCACCAACCTGCACCATGCTCCTGATCACTTTTTTTTTTTTTTTATCTTCTTGCTTCCTTTTACTTGGACTTCAGCTCAGCCGCATGTGTCATGCCCCGAATTCCAGCGAACCCGAGGCGCGAGTGACGAGACAAAGGGAAATAAAATAATAAAGGAATAAAAGATAATTCAGTGAAATTACAAACATTCCGTACATCATTCTGATACATACACAAGATCTAGTTCATTAATTCACAATATACAAAATAAGATACAATCTCGGGCTTATGCCCTTATACAATATCAAAAACGCCCCTTGGGCCTAACATAATCCCTAATCAGATCATCTCCACGTCTCGCACAGCTGGGACATCATCTGAAATGTTTGCCCCATTAAAGGGGTTTGCTCAACATGTTGGTACAATATAATGCTAATGCAAGAAACAAAACTAAGGTCGTGGCATGTGCAAGTGTACAGTTATTTCTATATGGAATTCGATATCATGATGGCAGTATATGAGCAATATATAGTATATGTACTGTATGCGTGACACACCCATGCAACTCTATGCCACTCATGTCTCATGATACGGTCATTCTCCGCTGGCATGAGTACCGCCACGTATGTCTCGCTTCACGGTCCGGAATCCGTCAGGCTTGCAAGTACCTATTGGCCGATTTTGGGTTTTTCACCACAGGATCTGCACCCTCATAATGCAAAGCACCAAGTGCTTACCCACGCCATGTCCAAGGAATCACACTATGCCAATATGCTCTGATCTCATCATGTCACAATGCAATCTCAATGATACATCTCATTCATACAAAAAGCATGCCTTCAAGTACACAATTCATAATATCAACAGTTCTTCAAAGCATATGATTCACACACTACACTAACACATGCGATATACCCATAATCATCATCCAACTTAACAAGATAGCACGTAGCACATAAGCATGTGAACACTCAAGCAAACATGTGAACAATCAATGCAGCAAAGCAAGTATTCCTAATCTCAATTTTATTTCTTACTTAGCACAATATATCGTACCTGGCAATCGATCTCAAACCGGAAAAGTATACTCGTAGTAAAGTGAAACCACCGTAAGAACACCGAAGGTCAGGTCACCTTCTCTTTGCCTTTCCGTGTCCCTAAAATTTATAACATGAAACTCAGTTTAATTGTCACTCGAATTATGCTATTCATCAAATTTTATGTCTTTAATTCATAAGTTTCTATTTTGCTAAATTAGACTCTACCATTGAGTCCGGAACGTCGAAGAAAATAAGTTTAGGCTTTTGTAGAATTCAATTCGGACACCTGGGTTCAAAAGGGCAAAACAGTCATTTTGCACCTTACATGGGTCCCTACATTTCGTGACCTCTTTTCAC
The DNA here is from genome assembly GCA_008638375.1 of Nyssa sinensis. Classification (NCBI taxonomy): domain Eukaryota; kingdom Viridiplantae; phylum Streptophyta; class Magnoliopsida; order Cornales; family Nyssaceae; genus Nyssa; species Nyssa sinensis. The sequence continues at coordinate 37,348,353 of CM018031.1, forward strand.
AAATCAGACTCCACGGTTGAATCCGGAATGCTTGAGGTAATAAAGTTTCACTATTCGTTTACTAAATTTGGAGTCCGTTTGATAGTGTTTCAACCTAGGGGTATTTTGGTAATTTTAAAGGTTACTACGGGTCTTTTATTTTTTGGGACCCCGTCTTGTAAAACGGACCTCACCATTGGCCTCGGAATGGTCGAGATAGTCAAATTACACTAATGACTTGTCCCATTTGGACTCCGGATTATTTTAGAATATTTAAATAATTTAATTAATTTAATTAATTAATTAATTAATTAATTTAATTAATATTTTATTAATATTTTAATTCAGGTGGGTCAAAGTGTAATTACTCAAAAGTTTAGGGTTAAAAGGTAATTTTCGAAAGTTCAGGGTCAGTTTTCAATTATCAAAAAGTTCAGGGGCAAAACTGTAAATTCAAATTCTCCTATTCCTAATTCGGACAACCAAACAAGGATCAACCTAAAACAGGGATAAGATATCCCTGTTCTTATTTATTTCAGATTTTCTATTTCTTAAATCCACAACCAAACAGCCCCTTTCAACATTTTAATTTAAAACACATGGTGACACGTGGCAGGGGCGGTCCACACCCGCCCGAACCAGACCCGAACCGACCCGACCCAGGCCCGGAACAGCCCCCCTTCTTCCCCGATTTTCTGGCGATGCCCAGTAGGGTTCCGGCGCCTTCTCCGGTGCCAGGCGACCGATCTCCGGCGACTTTTTCATGTTTTCAAAATGTGTTTTTCTTCATTTTTCCCCAAGGATCTCATATCTAGGGTCATTTTTGTTTCCAAGCCACTCAATCTTCACGAAATAGAGGGTCAAACCCTCGGTCAAAACTCCGGCCGAACCTTTCCCTTCCATTTTTGTGACTGTTAGCCCATGGTTCAATCCCTATTTTCATTCTAAATGATTTCTGCATCTCCTAGGTTCCATTCTACATCATTTAAACCAAGTTTTTCACATAAAATGATAGCACCCATCTCCCATGGCCGTGACCTGCAACCTAGGTTTTCTCCCTAGTTTCTCAACCATTTCCCTTCATTCTTTTTGCAAAATAATCCTCACAATATACTCTCTAAGGTCATATGTTCAAGATTAATTATCAGGCTTTAAATCATAAAAACAGAGATAGCCCACTTACCAAAAATTTCGGTTTTTCTCTCTGTGCAGGTTCCCTCTCTCCCTTCTGTTCCTCTTGATCCACTTCTGTCTTTCAGAAATCTCTCTCTCCCTTGCTCTCAGTTTTCTTTTCTTTCCTTTTCTTTTCTTCCCACCCGAGACCCACCTTATACATCACAAACCCACTCTCACACGTTTCTCTATCTCACAGCCCCTCTTTCTTGACTTCTATCACCTCTGTTCAGCCACTTTGCCTCCCCCAAAATGCAGCTTTGCATTTAATGCAAAGCTGCTCTACACTAGCCTATATATATATATATATATATATATTTCACTTATCACACACTAGACACACACCAAACACACACACTCAGCCGACACTACACACCTCACACACTAGGTCTGCTACACTCACACACACTGCCAAATGCATTTATATACATATACATACTCATATACACTTTCATAGACATCCATCCATACATGTACTCATATATATATATATATATATAATATTCCACACACACATACATGCTACACTTACCTATACACATACCCATATACATGTACACAAAATTAAATAATATATATATATATATACATACTTATATCCATGCATACATGATACACATCACATATAATCACACATTCCATTTTAATAACAATAATAATAATAATAATAATAATAATAATAATAATAATAATAATAATAATAAAGATTTTAATTTAACCAAGAACAATAATAAAAAAAAAAAATTCCATGTCATAACAGCATGGGCCCCCTTGGTTTTCTATTTGACTTTTGTTCCTTTTTTTTCTTGATTTTGTTTTCTGCTTTAGACCCAGCCGTGCCACACCTGCTTTGATTTTTCTTTTTCATTTTTCTCTTTTTCTTTACTTGTTGTTACCCAATCTCGCGCATAGCCAGTAGCTACCAACTTTAGGCTCTATTTTCTATCAGACAACGACTGAATCTTGACTTGGGCTCTTCACGGAAGTTGTAGCCCTGAATGAGTAGATAATTGTAGGCTTAAAAATCACCTGATTTGGATTTCGGAAGCTCAAGTTATGACTCCTTGAAGTTAGCTGGTCGGACAGGTTCAGAGCAGCTTTCCAGACCCGTCTTTGAAAAACCGTTTGGAGGTCCAAACGAACTCCAATTTTTGTAAACTAGACCTTTCTGAAAAGCCCAAGATGTCTTCTAAAAACTTCATGAATACCACTTTCTAATTCTGAAATTATAACGCCATCCATATCTCAGTTGAAGCTCGATGGATCGAATCTGCCTAAAAGCTGAAAATTGCATAATATACTCTATAGCTCTTCTTTGACCTTCAATGTTTCCCTAATTCAATAAATATATTAATTAGCTCACTTAAACAAAAAATATATCATAAAACTAAATATGAAGGAACTAAAAATATTAAACACTATGCTCTCATAATAGGGTCACATTCTACCATTTTAATCCAATAATAGGGTATTTAGAGTGCACTTTTGCGCACTCATCAAGTCCTGAAAACTCAGGACGACTGTACATCACTTTCGTTGCAATCACTAACTTGTCGGTTCAGTGATAATTATATTTTCACGTCAACCGCCGGTCATCGATACGAGTATGAGAATTGGGCATGCATTACGAGGATACGAAGGATTAGTGTAAAGGGTGTACACTTAAGAGAAATAATTAATTTTTAAAGTAATTAATTATTATAATATAAGTAATTAATGGTAGTATATGTATATATATAATAATAATATATATAGTATATGTACTATATAAATAATTAACTTATCTTATAAATATATATATATATATATATGTAAATACATATATATGTGTATACATATATAAATATGAATATGAATATATTTATATATTATATGAAGGCATGCAAATATCCAAGGTGCAATAGTGTGTGTGTGTGTTCAAGTGTGTTGGCAATATAATATGTATATACATGTGGATACATATATGTATATAGGTATGTGTGTATATATATATATATATATATGTATAGATATACAAAACAAAACAAAAACACCACACACACACACAATCGGCCATGATGGCCTGCTTACCACTGCCCAAACAGTGGGGCACTCATGAGAAAACCTAAATTGGGCTAACCCATTTGGTGGGACAATTAGAAAAAAGGTGATGATGATCTAGGGTTATAAACACATATACACACAACTATATACACACACTCTTGAGCCATCCGAGAGTGAGGGAGAGATTGAAGGAGATTCTGGGATTCAGAAGTGAGGAACAAGGGAGAAAATTTGAGGAAGAGGAAAGAGAATACCATTTCGGAGGTAAAAATACCAAAACCCAATACTTTCTCTCTCTAAAATAATTACATGTATTACAAGTTGTTTAGGTTTTCTTATACATGCATGATGTTTAGGATGCTAATACACGAATAAGGCATGAAATTTGACCTTTAAAACAGTCCAAGAACATCAGACCCATAAGGGTCGGCCATGGATAGACCTTAGTGAAACAGGTTTGAAATCGTTAGAACCAAACCTTATTTGGTTGGTTGGGACCTTAAATAGACCCTATGGGTGTTCTAATAAACCTAATGCGTGACCACAAAACCCTAGAAATGACTCTCAAAAACCGAGTTGCAGGTTCGGGTCTCAAAGACCCATCTTAAAAATCGACCCCTAAACCTGTTTTTGAGAATGGGGGTTGAATCCCCATGTCACGCCTCGAATTCCCGCAAACCCGAGGCGCGAACTGACGAGACAGTAAATAAAATAAAATAAAGGACAACTTAAACAAATTCTAACTGAACATGCATCCATTACCATCGATACATCAAAATAACATGAAGTACACCCCGCCATTACAGTGTTCACAGGTCATCCGAGCGTAAGCCCTTACATTACAAAACATAAGTCCCATGAACCAAAAATACACCAAGTGCTTCATCCTATCAAGTGTCATCGAGTCTCAAGTAACTGGAGCATCCTCATTTGAAAAATGTTGCCCACGAATGGGTCAGCTCAACTGTTGGTATGATGAAGTGCTAATGCAAGAAATGAAGCTAAGGCGTGGCATGTGCAAAGTGTACATTTCTATCTAAATGTCATTCAAAGCATCGCAATAATATATGAGTGGTATGCATGACGCACTCATGCACAACTCTATGCCACACCCATGTCTCATTTACGGGTACTCCCCAATGGCATCGAAGTACTAATGCAATGGCCAATTTTGGGTTTTTCACCACAAGATCTATACCCTCATAATGCATAGCACCACGTGCTCAACTCACGCCATGTTCTCAAGGATTCACCATATGCCAATATGCCAATGTAATCTCAATGAACATGGTTTTCAATAATATAGCATGCTCGGACAATAACATATAAATCATCAGTCAGTTCCATGCATATGCATATCTCAAGTGTTCATATATCATAGTTCATGTTCTTCACTTTACTAAACTCTCAAAGAACGCAAGTAACACATAAACATGTGAACAACCAACTTCAAATTATCAAGTAAACACATTCCAAATAAACACATAAATCATTCTAGTCATTTACAAAATATTCCTAACTTAACTTCATTTCTAACATTAGCAAAACACCATACCTGTCGGGTTGGTCTCAACCCTAGTAAACCGTGCTCGCAGGGTGGTGGCTATCAATGGAAATGTAGGAGTCAGATGACCTTCTCCTTGCCTTTCGGTGTCCCTAAAACCATAAAATGTTACTCAGTCGGTCTGTCGCTTGAATGATGCCATTAATCAAATTTTACGTCTTTATTTTATTAATTTCTATTTTGCTAAAATAAATTCTACAATTGGATCCAAAACGTAGAAGAAAATAGGTCTAGGCCTTCGTAGAAATTAATTCAGACGTTCGGTTTAAAAAGGGCAAAACGGTCATTTTGTACTTTCACGGGCTCCCATTTCCCGAGGCCTTTTCTCGTAAATTGGACTCCACGGTTGAGTTCGGAGTGTTCGAGATAATAAGATTTCACTATTCGTTTACTTAATTTGGAGTTCGCTTGACTGTGTTTCAATTCAGGGGCATTTTGGTAATTTTATGGGTTACTACGGGTCTTTTATTTTTTGGGACCCCATCTCATAAAATGGACCTCACCATTGGTCTCAGAATGGTCGAGATAGTCAAAATACACTAATGACTTGTCCCATTTGGACTCCGGGTTATTTTAGAATATTTAAATAATTAAATTAATTTAATTAATTAATTAATTTTATTAATATTTTATTCTGGTGGGTCAGATTATAATTTCCCTAAAGTTCAGGGGTCAAAATGGGATTTTCAAAAGTTCTAGGGCCAAGTTTAATTTCCAAAAAGTCCAAGGGTCAATTTGTAATTTTCTAATTTCCTTATTCCCAATCCGGTTAACCAAACAGGGATTAGTTCAGAACAGGATAGGATATCCCTGTTCCCATTTCAATTTCTTACACCCGTAGCCAAACAGCCCCTTTCCATCTTTTAATTTAAAACAACAGGGCGACACGTGGCAGGGGCGGCTCGACCCTGGCCCGATCCGAACCCGGACCTGACCCAACCCGGACCCGAACAGTGCCCCTTCTTCCCCGTTTTCTCAGCGAGCCTCCGGTAGGGTTCCGGCGCCTTCTCCGGCGCCAGCGATATTTTTCCGACGACTTTTCACAGTGTTAAAAATGTAGTTTTCTCAGGTTTTTCATGTAGATTCCATATCTAAGGTTGGTTTTGGATTTAAGCCACTAGATTTTCACGAAATAGGGTCTAAAGATTTCGGTCAACTCTCCGGCCGACCCTTCTCTTTCATTTTCGTGACTGTTTGGCCATGGTTCAACCTCCATTTTTATCCTAATGGTTTTCTGCACTATAGAGGAGCAATCTCTCATTCCCAAAACTAAGTTTTAAACCAATATTTTTCCAACCACCCGATTATCTAACCCACCTGCAACTCACCTTTTCTATCTCATTTCCTAACCATTTTAAGTGATTTCTTTTGCAAAATAATCCACATTTCATACACTATAAGAATCGAGAATCAAATCTATATAACATGCTAAGAAACAAAAAAAATCAGAATGGACCACTCACGGATTTTTGCTGGGTTTCTCTCTCTAGCCGTGCACCTCCTTCACCCTCTAGTTCCAAGCTTGATTCAAGCTCCAAGACTCCTTCTTTCCAGAACTCTCTCTCTCTCTCTCTCTCTCTCTCTCTCTCTCTCTCTCTCGCTTTCTGTTTCTCTTTTCTTTCCTTTCTCCCAACCGAGACCAAGATATAACCCTCACACATCAACTCCCTCACGTCTCCCACTACCAGCCCCTTTTCTTGACCTTCTCCCCTTCGTTCAGCCTTCCTCTTTTCTCTACAAGGCAGCTTTGCATTAAATGCAAAGCTGCCCTACATATATATATATATACCTATACATATATCACTCATTACACACACTCTAGACACACACACACACACACCAGATCTGTTGCACACACACACAGTGCACACATGCACTGCTATATATATACATATGCACATACACATACATGTAATATCCCACACACATACACACCATATATATACATAACACCCATGCATCCATAATAATATACACATTACATTCATTTCACATTTTTAATAATAACAATAATAAATAATAATAATAACCACAAAATTTTTATATATAAAATTTTTTTTTTAAGGTTATTACACCCCATGTCATAAGGATCACACCAGAACAAATCCCATTGGATTTGGCTCAGAAATGTGCGTTTACAACCGACTTGCAGGTCAGATTATCAAGGCTTGAACCGAGCTTGTTGGACTAGTTTAATCCCTAAAACGAATGCCAAAAAAATTCTTAGTGTTAGGGGAACATTTCTAAATGAAAACAGAGGGAAATCATTGAACAAAAACGCACTAAATTGAAGCTTGTAAACCCAGAAAATTAGGGACCGTTTTGGGTTGATGGTGAAGAAAATGACACTGAGTTGACTCGCAAACCGTTTAAAACAGTGGGTGAACTCGGGACAAGTGCATCCGAAGCTGCCACCGAATAAATAAAATGGCGACTGTTTTAGGGGCCTGATGTGTGTGTGTATATATATATATACGTAAAACTGTTACAGTTTAAAAAGAAAAGAAGAAAATTAGGGTCTCGGGGGTTCGAACCCCTAACCCACGTGCCCACACGCCCTCTCTTACCACTCGGCCATGCGTATGCGCGTGTTACTATATGGGGCAAGATATATATATATATATATTATAAAATTAATAAACATAAATAAAATCAAATAAAAAGGTGCATTGTGCACCTAAGGAGATTCGATAGCAGTATCTTTTGGGAGGGAGGTGGCACGCTGGCCATTTCATCCATTCATATATTGCACACTAAATATATATATATATATATATATTATACTTTATGAATTTAATTTAAGTTAATTTATTTAATTAAATTAAATACTCTAAAATGGCCCGAAGCCCAAATTTGACAAGTCATATATGTATTCTTACTATCTCGGACTTTCTAAGTCCAATGGTGAGGTCCACGACATGAGATGAGGTCCCAAAAAATTAAAGACCCGTAAGAATGTCAAAATGACTAAAATGCCCTTGCCCATTAAATGAGTCAAACGAGGTCCAAATTAAATAAACAAATAGTGGATTTTGACTAATTTAAACATTTTGCATCTAATGGTGGGGTCCGTTTCACGAGACGGGACTCCTAAAAAATTTAGACACGTTAAGGTATAAATTATCAAATTGCCCCTAACATGTCCTAAGCCAAATTAAATTCTAAGAAAGCCTAAATCGACTTTCTTCGACGTTTCGGACTCTATGGTAGAGTCCATTCCACTAAAAGAAGTGTCTAAAATAAAAAGACATAAAATCTGATGAATAACATCTGTCAGATGACTATAAACTGAAATATTGCTGAAATACTAAACTAAGGCAAGTACGAGGAAATGAGGTAAGAGAAGATACAACGCGTTACCATGTGAAGTAATTAAATTTAGATTAAAGTTAATGGAACTACCAGAAGAGTATAAATTGAAATGAATTTAATCCCTAACACATTAATTTGTGGCGTAGGCTAAGAGTACGAGTCGAAGTTCAGTATATCCGAGATTATGGAATGTTCGTACATCAGTTAGGATTAAATACAATCTAAGCATAAGTTAAGAAACATCTATAGGTGATATTGCAGTGAATGTGAAGTTGATGAGACTGTTTATGAATTGTTCTTAGGAACTACGGAGGAAGTGGAAAAGCGCATTTTTAGCACTAACCCTAAAGGACTGAGGTGAGTAACCCTATGTTCAAAGTGGAGATTTAACGCCATGGATTTGAATAAGGTTTTAAGTTATGTGAAGCACTTGAATATCAAATTCAGTTTTTGATTACGATTCCTGTTTTTAAATTATTCTGTTATGACATGCTGGTTAAATGTTTTTACATTTAATTCTTTTCTTGGTAATATTTAGCATGTCCGGTTAAAAATGAAAATTTCTTTAAATATTCTGAATTTGATTGTTACAAGCATTTGAAGTCTTATTGCAGAAATTGAATATTTCATGTTTTAAATACTCATGAAAAGTATCTATTGAAGTAGCCATGTGATAAATGTTTTGTAAGATAAATGGTGCTTAAAACACCCCCCTATGACGGTTGAAATCCTTCGGGATTCAACAACAAATGCCCGGTAGCAGGATCTAATCCCCTAGGCAAATATAATCGATAGTATGGACAGTAAAATGAGAGTCTGGTTCGAAATAGATTCCACCTAATTAAAGAAAAAAGATGACAAAATGATTTCGAAAATGAAAGCAGGTTTTTACCCCCATTTTATTATACGTGTTTATATGCTTTTAAATTGCATATGCTCTATTTGAAGAAATGTGTTTTTAGCTTGAACACTTTAAATGTTTCAAAGCTATCTGTTTTAAGAATGCATATATTTTGTGTTCTAAAATATACGAGCAATTGGTAGTGAGTATTTTATAAACTCTCATGTGCTAAACCACTACCAATTGAAAACCCCATGACGAATGCAGGAATTACTCACAAGCTTAGATTAGCTTACCTGGATTTTTATTCGGACCCCCCTTTCAGGTGATTGATGGCAAATTGATTTTGAAGACAAGGATGATGAGTCTAGCTCTTTTGGGAAGGCGTACTTAAGTAGCTCCTTTTTGGGAAATCATATGAACTCTAGTAGCATAATTTGTATTAGCAGACAATGTAAGGTTATGTATTAAGCCTCTCAGGGTAATGGATATGTAATGTTATTAAAATCTTTAAGCTTTTAGTTATGCTCTGAATGTATAATCATGTGCACCGCAATGTGAAGAGCGGCAGTACCGGACAGATGTGCAATTTTTAAAATGAGAAAAGAAAAGAAAAATTTTTCACGCTTCTGCAACCACATGACGCACATCTATTCGATACCGCTGTAGATGCGAGCTTTGTTCCGAGGCCTTCGGGTCTTGGGGCGGCGGTCCCAATCCAGGGTCCGCGCGAGGCGGATTTCGGGTCGTGACAGGTTACGGTCTTAAGAAATTAGAATTTGAATTAAATTGGGGACAGGATACGCTATCCTGTTGGGCCTTAGCCGTTGTTTGGCTTCAGAAAAGGTTGAAAAAATAAAAGGGGCGCAGCCCTTGGGATTTGAACCTGAGACCTATTGGAAGAGAAGCCCAAGCCCAAACCATGTTGACAGGCAAGCCCGTACTTCCTTTTGTGCCAATATATATATATATATTATATAAAAGTAATATTAAATTAATTTAATAAATAGAGAAATAATGTGAAGACCAAATTAAACAAGTGATTAGTGTATTTTGACTATCTCAGACATTCTGGGACCAATGGTGAGGTCCGTTTTATTAGACGGGGTCCCGAAAAACAAAATACACGTAAAAGTACAAAATGACCGTTTTGCCCTTTTTAGTACAGAAGTCTAAATTGAATTCCGTGAAAGCCTAAGTAATATCTCGACTCGGGATAAGGCACGTATACCAAGGTAGACCTGGTCGAGTAACGTAAAACTGAAACGTAAGCCGAACATGTACTTAAATCATACCAAGTACGGAGAAACTACCAAATGATGAACCGGGACTACACAGAAAAACGTGTACGTCAATACGTACACTTATGTACATGTATACATATATAGGTGAAATATAAATATGTGTATAAATATAAATAGACATATATCATGGTATGCATATATGTACATGCAAATATATTTACATATACAAGTGTGTATATATATATATACATGCAAAAATAATAACACAATATATATATATATACTTGTAGTATAGTGTGTGTGTATATATATATATATATATATATATATGTTGGAAATGCATGCAATAGGGAAGGAAAAGAAAGAAAAGAAAAGAAAAAGGAAAAGAAAGAAAAAAGGTTCAAGTGTGTGAAATTAATGTGTGTTTTGGATGGATTGCCGACAGCCATGTGAGTGTTATATGTGTGTGTATATATATATATATATATATAATACTATATTAAATCTCAAGGAAAGAGCAGCCAAAAGAAGGGAGAATTCTCAGCTGTGAATAGAGAAAAAGAAAAGTCAGAAATAAGAAGAAAAAAGAGAAAGAAGAGAGAAGGAGAGGCGGTGATGTTTTACATATATATACACGTATGCTTGGGGTGAAATAGAAAGAAAATAAAAAAGGGCAAGAGAACTGAGGACAAGGAAGAACATCAGTGAAAATTCAGAAGTAGAATACTACGAGAAAAAATGTGAAAAAAATAAGGTTGGCGTTAGATTCTGTTTTAATTTTTAACTAAGCATGAATGATAGATTGGATAGTATAAGTTTAAAAAGCATGAAAAATGGTGAATTTAGGAAGAAACTGTAGCTCATTTGGTTAAGAAATGAGTGAGAAAAACTAATTTAAAGCTTGAAAGAAATTTTCGGATCATTAGATTTTTGAACGATTTATCTTGTTTTATGAATGGGGAATTGTTGCCCGTAAGTGCAGAAACTTGTAGGTGAAATTTGGGCTCAAAAAAATGGCTAAAAAGCCATGAAAAAGTAAAAATTCAGTTTGCCGAAAGTTGGGACAGCTCGTCGGAGCTGGCTGAAACTTCATTTTTCAAGGCCTTCTGATGATCCAAACTGAATTCCGAGGGTAGATATGGAAAGCCCATGAGGAGTAGAAGAGGACCCGAGTGGTCGGACGTCGAAACGTCACCGGAAACTGGCTGCCATCGTCGGAGAAGACAACCAGCTGCACGGCTAGCAACGTTGGACGTGCTGCTGCATGTTAGGTTTTTTAGCATTTTGGGCCATGGGTCGGGTCGGGTCGACCTGCCCAACCACCCATGGGTTAGATCCAAATAGTTTATAATTTTTAAAAGTTTAAAATTATGGATTTGGGGCTGTTTGGATGCAAGAATAGTAGATAGAAATTAAATTGAGATTGAGAACAAGGATAACTTATCCAAGGTTTAGGAGATGTCCTGTAAAGACCTGAAAAAAAAAATAGGAATAATTTTTTTTTTTTATGATAGAGCACTATTGAATTTCCTTAAGTTTTAATTTCTTTTAAATGATTTAGACTATGAAATTATACGTACGCATGTGCATGTGTGTATATGTATATTTGGAAATACATAAAATATTCTATTGCATGTATGTGTGCATAAATATTTATGAAAATGTATATGTGTAATTAAATGTAGGTGTATGTATGTAAATACATATGATGATATGTATATGTACAAATGTGTGTAAGTCTATAATATATGTGTAATTAAATGTATGTGTGAATGTGTATATACATGTGTGCTAAAATAAAAATAAAATAAGATAAAATGAAATAAAATAAAATGAATTAAAATAAAATAAAATGAATAAAGTGCACATGAGTGTGTGTGTGTATGCTACTGAGTGTTGGCGTGTGTGTAATATAATATTTACATATGTATATGTATATATAAATAACCCAAAACACAAGCAACCTTAATAAATGCAAATCAGAAAAGTAGGGAGAGAGTAGGGAAAGAAATTAGAGTAGGGGTGTGGTGATTGAGTGTATAGGTGAAGATACAGTGTGTGCAGTATACATTGTGTATGTGTGTGGAGAAATTCAGAACTAAAATGAAAAGGGAGAGAGAGAGTCATGATGATGAGTGGGGGTATGTATACAATGGAGTATTGTGAGGAATGAGAAGAAAACTAGGAGAGAAGATAGTTACTGAGAAGTGAAGTAGGTTTGGATAGAGAGAGAAAGTAGAGAGAGAGAGGTAGAGAGAGAAAGTGAAGGGAGGAGAAGAAGGAGGAGGAAGAAGAGTTGCAGACGGCCCTAGCACACCCTAAATTCATTAGAAAGGAGTTGGAAGCAAGCAAGGAAGGGGAGGTGCCATTGTTGAGGTGAAAAATCACAAACTCACTTTGTTTCTCTCTCTAGAATTTATGTATGTATGTTAACTATTTAAGCATTTTAAATGTATGCATGGCATTTAGACTGTGTAGGACTTGACCTAGGTATGAAATCTAGACCTGAGCCAACCCTAGAGCACCAACCCATGAAGAAGCCTCCATGGATGACCACCTTAAATCTTGGGTCTGAAAGGACCAAAACAAAACTCTATTATTCCATTTAGAACCAAACGAGGACCCTCCAAGGATCCCAAATCCGTTGAGATCACTTTAAATGGGCAAGAAATAAGGAAGAAACTCTCACTTGCAGGTCGCGGGTCCTCCATTCAACTCCATTTATAGAGCCTTAAATCTTGTTTTAGGAATGGGGATTTGAAGCCCCATGAACAAGGAGAAAAACAAGACAAATATCTCCTGAAATAGTCCAGGAAATAGGCTCGAATTGGGCCTGTTACAGAACGCGATAATGATGGAAATCTCATGATTTGATCCTATTTGAACCCTAAAATGAATGCCAAACTGTTTCCCTCACCTCCAGTAATCAATACCACCCAAAAGCAGAGAACAAATCCACCCAGAAATGCACGAAATTGAAAAGTTCGAAAACTGAAATTAGGGCAACAGTAACCCTGCGCGATGGGGAAGACGACGAGTCGTTGAGTTGACTCGTCCAACTCGGTCGGACCTACCGTGTCAACTCGGCCATGTGTCAAAGTGTGGGGCAAGCCACTGCATTAGTGGGATGGCGTCGTTTGGGGGGGGGGGAGGGGCTGTTTTAATGTATACTTAGGGTTGTTTGGTTACAAGGGTAGGAAATTTAAAAATTGGATTTGGGGCTAACCTAACCATGGATAAGAAAGCCTGTAGGGTATTATACTCCAGTTCACAAAGAGACCTGAGCCGGCTGGTTCATAGGGTCTCTAGTCCGGTTTAGGGTTTTGACCTAAAAACCCTCTAGCTCAGTAAATTAATTAAATAAGGGAAAACCACAACTTTGGTTATTTACAATTTGACCCCAACAGTTTTAAGAAATTCTGTTCTGGCCCAGATTTTAAGAAATCAATTCAAATAAGCCCCTGAAAAATAAATAATTAATAAAATAATTTATTTTAATATTTTATTAATTTGGTAAAATGACTATTTTACCCTTGGGCACTAAATAGGTCAAACGAAGTCCAAATTAAATAAATAAATAGTGTATTTTTACTATTTCGGGTGTTCTGGACTCAATGGTCGAATCCGATTTGGGAAATTAAGTCCCAAAAATAAAGACACGCAAATGATAAATGACTGTAATACCCCTAATGATACTTAGGGCAAATTAAACATAAAAGATAGTCCAATTTAACTATGTCGGACATTCTGAACCTAATGGTAAGGTCCATTTTGTGAACCGAGGTCCCAAAAAATTTAGCTATACAACATGTGAAATTACCAAAATGCCCCTGATACTATACGAAGTCCAAATGTGACAAAATTGATACCGATAGATGCTCAGATACTCGTGAAACTGTACACATGATTAAATGTCGAATCGGGGACAGAATTCTACAGAACGTAAAATGACCAAAATACCCCTAAGCATGGTAAGTGCAAAGCAGAGGCCAAATAAAGGCCAATCTGATCTAATAAATTGTCCTAAGTACAATTAAGACTCTAGAACAGTCAATGTATAAAATAAGAAATGACCGATGTGTCCCGATGATCAAAAGTAGATACCAAATGAAGTCCAAAAGACTTAAAAAAATTATATATAAGATATATGGAATATTCTAAGGACCACGATAGGGTCCGGGGCAAGAATAACAAAATTTCCATTTTACCCTTTTTAGTACAGATGCTCGAATTGAATTCTGCAAAAGCTTAAATCGACTTTGTTTGATGTTTCGGACCCAATGATAGAGTTATTCTAGTAAAATAGGAACTCATGATATAAAAGCATAAAATTTGATGAATAGCATAAATTCATGTAACGATCCACTAAGACATGATGTGTGAATCTTAGGAACACCAAAGGGAAAGAAGAAGGCTGATTAACTCTCTAGACAGATACAATAAGGGGGGACTACAGTCTTATTGCCTAGTTTGGTTACACAGCGAGCACGATTTCTTAGGGTTGAGGCCAACCCATCAGGTATGATATATTGTGCTAAGTAAGAAATAAGATTAAGTTTAGGAGTAATTGCCATGTTGAGTTAATGATTCACATATTTTTTTGACTGCTTATATGCTTATGTGTTTCTTGTTATCTTTTGAAAGTTTGGTTAAGTGATGGATTTGGATCATGACGATATGTATACTCCACGTGTTAGCATAATATGTGAATTATATTTTCGAGAATTGTTGAGGTTATGAAATATGTAACTTAAAGCATGTGTTTAAATGGACTATGTATGACATGTACCCTTGATGAAGGGATTTTGGAATTGAAATGTTATTGTGTACTATATTATCTAAAGCATGCTTCATGTGTGGATACGATGCTTTTTGAGATTACATTATGGCATGGTGGAATCAGAGCATATTGGCATATTGTGATTCCTTGGAACATAGTGTGAGTTGAGCACGTGGTGCTGTACATTATGAGGGTGTAGATCCTATGGTGAAAAATCCAAAATCGGCCATTGGTACTTGCATGCCAGACGGGGTCCAGACCGTGAAGCGAGACATACTATGGTACTTGCAGGCCAGCGGGGAAGGACCATAAATCGAGACATGGGTGTGGCATGGAGTTTGCCTGGGTGTGTCACACATACTGTTCATGTACTGCATTGATGATATTGGATGAAATTTAGATATAAATGTACACTTGCACATGCCACGCCTTAATTTTATTTTTTGCATTAGCATTATATTATACCAGCAGTTGAGTTGACCCATTCGTGGGATACCATATTTCAGATGACGCTCCGGCTACATGAGATTCGGTGATGTCTTAGTGAAAGAAAGAACTTGAAGTGTTTTGGCCCTTGGGGCATGTGTTGATGTTGTACAAGGGCATAAACCCTGAACTATGCATGTTTAATTTGTATATCGTGAAAAAAATGGGTAAAGTTTATGGAATTGTATCAGAACCTGAATTGAGTTGGTATTGAAATGCATGTAATTGTCCTTTATTTCTTTATTATTTTATTTTCTTTTAGTTTCGTTACACTTACCCCTGGGTTCTTGGAAATTCGGGGTGTGACATGTCCATTGTTTGGCTATTCCAAATTGGAATAGGAAATTATGATAATTATAAATTTACCCAGAACTTATGATAATTAGATTTTGAACCCAAGTAATAAAATAATATTTAATTTAAAGGAAAAATTACCAAAATACCCCTAATTCAAAAAATAGTCAAACAGACTCCGATTAAAATAAAAGAATAGTGAATTTTTATTATTTCGAGCATTCCGAACTCAACCGTGGAGTTTGATTTGTGAAAAGAGGTCTCAAGAAGTAAGAACCTGTAAAAGTGAAAAAATGACCGTTTTGCCATTTTTAGTACCGAAGTTCGAATTAAATTCCGCGAAAGCCTAAACCGACTTTGTTCGAAATTTCAGATTCAATGGTAGAGTCTAAATTAGTAAAAGAGATAATTATAATAGAAAGGCATAAAATTTGATAAATAGCATTAAAACTGAGATGTATTTACTAATATATAGGGAACTCGAAAGGAAAGGGCAGAATCACGGGATACTAATCCGAGAATGCATTTTTAAGGTAAGTAAATTCACTTTCTCTTCCATGTGGTGTTTCCAAAGCCAAGTTTATTCTCTTTACTGCCAAACTTGTACTCTTGAACGTACCTGATATTATTGTTTTCCGCAATGTGATATTGTTCTATCTTGTGAACGTTGATTGACTGCTATATCATTGTCATTATGCTACACCATGCCTTGAAAGGCCTACTGTTATGTTTTCACTGTACATATGATATTCCATTTTTATACTCTTATGGAATCACTTATGATCATGATATGTTTATATATACCGGATTTGTGCTCAATCACAATATCCATCTGATGCTTTCTGATACACTGGAGACCTACGGGTCAAGTTCGTGAACGAACATATGGCAATACATTGGAATTTACTAGGGGGTATGCCGGGCCCCAAAAGACCGAGGGTGTGCCAAGCCTTGACACAGAATAAATGCATCTCTTATTTGATTATTTTGACTACGACTGTTGAGTTACACTATCCCTTATGATTATCTTGCGTTGAGAGACATTTCTTTATTAATTTGATTGTGATCGGTTTATTGTGGCAGTACATTCTTATTGTTATATTATCATTGAGAGTTCCATGTTGATGTTATATCCATTACTCCTAATTGTACATTGTGACCCATTGTTCATTGACCGTTATGGTAATTGTTCTCATTGGCTATCACAACATCTCTTTTCTTATGATTGGCTATCATATTCTCATTCATGGATTCATATTCTTTTATGATCACTAATACCAGTGTTGGAGATTTGTATTTCCTTGCTGAGCTTTTGTAGCTCATTCCACCTTACTTACCACCTTTCAAGTAGCGACGCTGCAAGACCCCAGTAAGAGTAAGAGAGCGTAGGAGGAAATTTTGAGGAACTGTACCAGTTTATATTTTAGTTCTCCCATGTATTCACCACCCACGGGTGCTAATTATGCCTGGTTCTTATTTTGTTTATTGTAGAACCATATTATGTATTGTAAAGACTTTCGCTCATCATTGTATTGAAAAGACTTCCGCTGATTTTATTATTGATAAGACTTTCGCTTATTATTGTTTTAAATTTTTAGCACATCGCATATTAGTACTATGATACAGGAATGGAAAAAGTAAGGGACGACCTTAAGGTCGGCCCCGCGACACGAGATCCGCATAGGGAGGGTTTCGGGTTGTGACAACCTAAATCGACTTTCTTCTACATTTCGGATTCAATAGTGGACTCTAAATTAGCAAAAGAGAAACTTATAGCAATGATGCATAAAATTTGATGAATAGCATAAGCTGTGTATATAGTAAATTGAGATGTATTTCCTGAATACTAGGAACATCAAAGGGGAAAGAAAAGGATATCTGACTCTCTCAATTTTATTATAAAGGTAAGTAAAATCCGATCTCTATACGTGGCAAAGACCTAGCTGTGTTATGCATGTGTTGCTTGTTATTGTTGTATTGTGTTTATGCCTTCAGATGTTATTAAAATACATTGATGCTTGTTCTAGTTCATGAATATTGCTATATTTTGAGCATGTGATCATTATACAGTTTGGTATATGATGCCTGAATGATGTACAGTCATATATTATACTTTGATGAGAGTTATGATCATTTCATACATCATTAAATATTACAATCCACTATTATTATGAGAAGTAGGTCGGGTCTACATGAGCAAGTTAGATGGGAGGTTCTGCTTGCAAAAGTGTATGGCCGAATCTTACTAAAAGATGTAGGTTAGGTGTGCATGAGCAAGGCAGATAGAGGAATCTGATTGTAAAAGGGTACGCCGAGTCCTACTAAAAGATGTAGGCTGGGTATGCATGAGCAAGTCAGGTAGTGGGACCTGTTTGCAAAAGGGTATGCCTCCTACTGTAGACTAGGTATGCATGAGTAAGTTAGGTGGTCGGACCTGTTTGTAAAAGGGTATGTCGAGTCCTACTGTCACAACCCGAAACCCACCCTGTGCGGATCTTAAATCGCGACTGCCACCCTTCGGCCCGGGGCCTTAGGACAAGGCTCACATAAGCAACAATATCGGACGACGGTGCGGCCTGTGTTTGCAGAATCATAGCGGTACACATGATAATAAAATCAGAGCATATTAAAAACTTAAAGTTTTATACACATTACATATCCGATTACTTCTCGACCTACGTACATATTTGTCCAAAACCTACTACATCAAAATTTGACCAACTACAGGTCTTAGTACATCAAAAACTCTGATCCAAATGGAGTCGCTAATCGTCAATCCTTAAATAGGGTAAGGCTCCCATTCATCATCAATACCTGAAAAATGTTAGGGAATGGGGTGAGCTTCAAGAAGCTTAGTGAGTAATTCCAGCATTTGTCATAGGGTTTCAATTGGCAGTGGTTTCGTACATGAGAGTTTATAAAATACTCACTACCAATTGCTCGTATATTTTGAACATAGAGTACATGCATTCTTCATAATAGATAGCTTTGAAACATTTAAAGTATTCAAGCTAAACATATATTTCTTTAAATAGAGTATATACACTTCAAAACATATAAACATGCATAGTGAAAATGAGGGAAAAACCTACTTCCATTTTCAAAAGCCTTTGTCATCTTTTCTCTTTGATTAGGTGGAATCTGTTTTGAACCAGATTTCCATTTTACTTATACGTGGAGATATCTCATTGCCTGGGGGATTAGATGTCACGACCTGAAACCCACCCTCTGCGGATCACCGGATCGCGACCTGCCACCCTCAGGCTTGGGGACCCTTGGGCGAAGGCTCACATAGGCAGCGGTATCAAATAGATGTGCGACATGCAGTTTTGCGGAAGCGTGAAAAACTTTTTCTTTTCTTTTCTTATTTTTAAATTACGCACATCCGTCCGGTACTGCAGCTCCATACATAGCATACATGGTTACACATTCAGAGTATGACTAAAATTTAAGGACTTATAACATTATAACAAAACATGTTTGGTTGCCCTGAGGCTTAATACATATTCTTACATTGTCTACTAATACAAAATGTACTACTAGAGTTCATAGGTTTCTCAAAAGAAATTACTTAAACATATCTTTCCCCAAAAATAGCTAGACTCATCACCATCGTCCTCGAGGCCCTGTCTATTGTGAATCACCTAAAAGGGGGGTCCGAACAAAGTCCGGGTAAGCTAATCTAAGCTTGTGAGCAATTCCAGTATTCGTCATGGGGTTTTCAATTAGCAGTGGTTTTATACATAAGAGTTTGTAGAATAATCACCGCCAATTGTTCGTATACTTTGAATACAAAATATATGCATTCCTTAAAATAGATAGCTTTGAAACATTTAAAGTATTCAAGCTAAACTCATACTTCATCAAATAGAGTATATAACTCAAAACATATGTATTTCATAAAACAGATAGCCTTGAAACATTTAAAGTATTCAAGCTAAACTCGTACTTTGTCAAATAGAGTATATAACTCAAAACATATGCATTTCATAAAACAAATAGCTTTGAAACATTTAAAGTATTCAAGCTAAACTCGTACTTCATCAGATAAAGTATATAAACTTTAAAACACATAAATATGTATTGTGAAAATGAGGGTAAAACCTGCTTCATTTTCAAAATCACTAGTCACGACCCGAAATCCACCCTATGCAGATCTCGTGTCGCGGGGCCGACCCGAAGGCCGTCCCTACTTTTTCCATTCCTGTATCATAGTACTAATATGCAATGTGCTAAAAATTTTAAACAATGAACAGCGGAAGTCTTTATCAATTACAGTAATCGAGCGGAAGTCTTTTTAATAAATTAAATAGCGAAGTCTATTAAATACATGACATAGTTCTACATAAAACAAAATGAGAACTAAACGTAACCAGCACCCGGGGGTGGTGAATACATGGGAGAACTAACATAGACTGATACAGTGCTTCAAACTATCCCCCTACGCTCTCAGACTCCTACTGGGGTCTCGCAGCGTCATCACCTGAAATGAGGGGTAAGTGGGGTGGAATGAGCTATGAAGCTCAGCAAGTAAACCAGATCTCCGACACTGGTATCGATGATTATAAAGAACATGAATCCATGAATAAAAATATGATAGCCAATCATAAGAAGTAAGATGCTGTGATAGCCAATGAGAACAGCAGCCATGATGGCCAATAAATAGTGGGGTCACAATATACAATCAGGGGAAATGAATAAGCAGTGATAAAGATTTCTCAACAATAACCTGTCACAATAAAAGTACTGCCACAATAAAACGATTCCAATCAAACCAATGAACAACGTAAGATAACCCATAAGAAACAGTAATCCATAAGGAACAGTAACCATTCAACAATATATCCATAACAATAATCCAATGTAAATGCTTATAATCTGTAGTAGGGGATGGCAGTCCCTCTTCGTAATTCGAGGCCCGGCATACCTCTCAGTTAAACTCACATCTTTTGCCACACGTCCGTTCACGGACTAGTTCGTCACAGAAGCATCGGATGGATATTGTGACTGAGCACAATTCCAGCATTTATAAACATAACATGATCATTTGTGATTCCATAAAGAGTATGAAAATGGAATATCATATACACAATAAAGCATAACAGTAAGCCTTTCAAGGTATGGTTCAATATGAAAACAATAGTACAATAGTCAATCAATGTCCACAAGATAGAACAATATCACATTGTGGATAGCAATAACATGAAGTACTTTCAAGAGTACAAGTTTGGCAGTAATGAATAAACTTGGCTTTAGAAACACCACATGGAAGAGAAAGTGATCCACTTACCTCTATCGTGATTCTATCTCAGAAATCCGTGAGTGTACCTTTGCCTTTCGAGTTTCCTATATATCAGTGAATACGTTTCAGAATAAATGCTATTCATCAAATTTTATGCCTTTCTATCGTAAGTATTTCAAATACTAATTTAGACTTTATCATTGAGTCCGGAACGCCGAAAAAAGTCGGTTTAGGCTTTCGCAGGAATTCCATTTGGACTTTTGTACTAAAAGGGCAAAATGGTCATTTTGCACTTTCACAGTATTTTATACTTCGGGGTCTCATCTTGTAAAATGGACCCTACCATTGGACTCAGAACGTCCGAGATAATAAGTTTTGACTATTCATTTCTCTCATTTGGACTTCGTTTGACCCATATTTGAGATAGGGGCATTATTGTAAAAATTAATATTTAATTAATTTTCTGTTTGGGCCATAGTACAATTTCCTAAAATATTTGGGGTCAAAATGGAATTTCCCTAAATCTCGGTCTGAACCAGTAGGTTCACCTATTTAGAAACCCTAACCGGTTCGGTTCCTCACTGAACCAAACGGTTCAGTTAAATTTAGAGAACCGGAATAACATATCCACCCTAACCACCTTATCCATGGTTTGGATAACCCCCAAACCTAATTTCCATTTATTATCCCTGCAACCAAACAGCCCAAAACCCAATTAAAATCCCAATTTAAACGACACTAGTTTCATGCCCCATCTCATATCCGGTCGGGTACTGACCCGGATCCAACCCGAACTCTTTTCTTTTTAACCCGGTAGACACACGACTTTCTGGTCGTCTCCCCCAAAGCTCCGGTGAGCCTGTATTAGGGTTCCGTCACCTTCTCCGGTGACGACAACCTGTCCCGATCAGTTTTCTCTCCCATTTTCAATGCCAATCTCTTCCTTTCTTCCCCACGACCTCATTCCTATCCTCGGCTTGCCCCACAACTCTCCCCATCTTCACGAATAGGGAGTTATTCAACTCCGGCCGATTCTCCGGCCAAGTTTCATTTTCTATTTCGTGACTGTTAAGGCACGATTTTGGTCCTGGAATTCTTCTAGCATGTTTCTGCACCTCATTAGATCATTTTTAGAAACTTTAAAACAAGTTTTAAACATAATATTCATGGAACCCAGATTATCTATCTGACCTGCAACTCCGTTTTCCTACGTCGTTTCTCAACCGTTTTTCATGATTCTTTTTGCATTATCTTCCTTATTCTATACTCTACAAGGCCCTATAGTTAGATTTAGGTTTCATGCTCAAAAACAATAAAAACAGAACCTAAATCACTTACCTGGGTTTCGGTTTTTAGCCCACTGTGACCTTCTAAACTTCTCTGTTTCTGAATCAATCTTTCTCTCTTCTTCTCCCCTTCAGTTCCTGACCCTTTCCTTCTTTTCTAACCTCTCAACTCACAAACCCGTACATATATATAAAGAGACTCCACCGCCTCTCTCCCTCTTTCTCTCTCTACCTTATCACTCTCTCTCTGTCTCTTTCAGTCAAGAATGACTGCAGAGAACCGTCCCCTTAACCCTAGCCATCCACGTGCCTTCATATATATACATACACATATATTACATGTATACACACACCACCTTTCACCAAGTCGGTTGGTGTGGTTTCCCAACACATACACACAGTGATGCACACACTCACTGATATTTTGCTTGGAAGCTTCCTTTCTTGTTTTCTTTTCCTTTTTCTTATTACACATATACATATATACATGTTTAATACTTTATATTATATACATATATATACACATAAAATACATCTTTTTATACATGTATATACATGCATGTGTAGGGATATAAACTCATTTTTAATCATATACACATACACTTATTTTGGTCGGGCTACTCATCTATGTTCACGTATGCATGCATGGGAATACGTGCATGCACGCATTACGATGCAGTGCCCTGGGGTGCTCGGGTGTTACCCAGCCTTGATCATTCTACGCAAAACATTTATCTTTTTAATCTAAGTTTAGTTCCATAATTATTGTGACATAGAGTTTAAGACAGTTCAGGTTATGCTATTCAGTCGACTTGTCTCGGTAAACGTGTCGTATCCCGGGTCGGGATATCACAATCACTTTCTCATCTTTTCTCTTTAATTAGGTGGAATCTGTTTCGAACCAGACTCCCATTTTATTGCCAATACTGTCGATCTCATTTGCCTGGGGGATTAGATCCTGCTACCGGGCATTTACTGTTGAATTCTGAAAGATTTCAACCATCATAGGGGGTCCTTTAAACGCCATTTATCTTGTAAAATATTTATTACATGGCTTTTTCAATAGATGCTTTCATGAGTATTTAGAACATGAATGCATAACTTCTACAATAGAACTTCAAATACTGGCAATAATCAAATTCAGAATATTTTACATAATTGGGCATTTAAAACTTTAGACATGCTGAAATATGTTTTAAGAAAACTGTGATAGAAACCATTCACTAAGCATGTCATAATAGAGTTTATAAAGATGAAACAATTTAAAACTGAATCATGTAAATACTGAATTTGAAACTTTAATTACTTCATATCTTTGAACTTAAAACCTTTTCAAATCCGTGGAGTTAAATCTCCAATTCAAACACAAGGTTACTCACCTCGTGCGTTAACCTGGCCTTATTGAGAAGCTTTGCTCTTCTTCTTACTCCTCCTTATCCTTTGAATCCACTCATTCAGAGTCTCAGTATCTTCTTGTTTTTTCAGCTTAGCTTCGGCAATCATCGCCTTTGTGGGCGATTTGTGCATAAAGGGCCTGACTGAAATCACCTCAGTGGCTTTGGCAATTCTTATGTGCCTCTTAATCACCTTTTGCTACCATAACAGGTCTTGCATAAAGGCTTGTTGTTTCGGATCCTTAGCCCTCTGGGCCTTGTTCATGATTGTGAACTTCTGTGGTTGTGCTTCCATAATTATCACCTAAGAACAATTTATGAGTTAGAAATTTTATTCTAAGGTTGATGTGTTGTCGTGTCTTTTCGTAATTCATGTCCTCGTATATGCCGTAGGTTAGTATTTTGGACATTACTTTAATTTATAGTCATCTGACAGATGCTATTCAACAAATTTTATGTCTTTTTATTTTAGACATTTCTTTTGGTCGAATAGACTCTACCATTGAGTCCAGCGCGTCGAAGAAAGTCAGTTTAGGCTTTTCTAAAATTTAATTTGGACTTTTGTATGTAAAAGGGCAAAATGGTCATTTATCGTTTTATGTGTCACATTTTTCCGTACTTTGTTTCGTAATTTGGACCCCATTATTGAGTCCGGGATGTCAAAGAAAGTCAATTTAGACCTTCTCTGGTTTCATTTTGGCTTTAGGGATACCAGGGGTGTTTTGGTCATTTTACCCCTTTACGTGTCTTTATTTTTTGAAACCCCGTCTCGTGTCGTGGACCTCACCATTGGACTCAAAAGGTCCGAAATAGTATGAATACATATATAACTTATCCTATTTGGACATCGGGGCATTTCGTGAATATTTAATTTAATTAATTTAATTAAATGCATTAAATTTATTAAGTATGATATATATATATATATATATATATATATATATATTGGTGGCTAATATGACCGGATGAAATGGGTGGCACACTAGCCAGTGTGTCCACCTCCCACTCTCATAGATACCACAGTTCAAATCCTGTTAGGTGCAGTTGCACCTTTTTATTTTTTTCAAATTTTTCTATATATATAATATATATATTTTTCGTTCGTATTAGGGCACACGCACACGCGTGGCCAATTGGAAAAGAGTGAGAGTTGGGCGTGAGGGGTCTCAAGTTCGAAACCCCGTAGCAACGTATCCTTTCCCTTTTCTTTAAAATTTAAACAGTTTTACATATAAAACTTATCAGCCCCAAAACGACACCATTCTCATAATGCGGTGGCTATGCTTATAGCGCGACACGTTTCTAGGTTAACCCAATCTTAACCGAACTTGATCAGAAATCACCCGAGACGACTCTTGAGTTGACTCAGGATCGTCTTCTCCATCTCGACCCCTACTGTAACCCTAGTTACATTTTTCCATTTCTTTCAATTTCGTGAGTTTTTACAACTCCATTTTCTCTGTTTTCTTTTCTATTAAACCCCTAAGGTCATAAGGTATTATTTCGCATTGATTTAGTGGCTCGAATATGGCTCAAGAACTCGGTTTAAGCCATGATAATCCGAACTGTAATTTGGTCGTAAATGGTCATTTCTAAGTTAAATCTCGTGAGACTTGTTCTGTTGTGATCCCCTCTTCATGGGGTTTCATATTTCATTCATAAAGGTAGATTTAACATCGAGTTTAAGGTACTGGGTTTCAAACCTATAACCTACAAGTTGATATTTGGTGGGTTTTTCTTGCATTCTATGATTGCGGATATAGGTTTTTGTGATGCTTACAAGGTCTACTTTAAGTCTCTATACACCAAACACAGTTTGGTGATGATGAAATCAGACCTGCTGTAAGCAAGGTCTTTAATGGCGGTTTCTTTTGGGTTTCCATTTCTTAGGTGTGTTCGAGGCTAAATTTCATGCTTAATTATGTCTTAAACATATATTAAACATCATATGTGTATAAGAAACTTAAAACTAGTTCATATTATGCTTAAAATCTTAGAGAGAGAAAATGATAATTTTTCAAATTTCTCACCTTTTGGTCGTGGGTTCTAAGTCTTTCTCTTTCTGATTTTCTTCCTCTTCTTCTCCTTCAGTTCCTTAGCTTTCTTTTCTTACAAAACAAGCATGTAATACATGCTTGTCTCTTTTTAAAGAAGAAGAAACCGACCTCTCTCTCTCCTCCATTCTCTCTCTTTCTCTCTATTCTGACTCCATAGCCCTACACTAGCCCTACACTAGCCCTCACTTCTCATAAATCCCTCTTACACATTTTTAATTTTGCTTTTTTTCTCTTTGTTGCTTTACATTTATTGTTGTAGGATATTTGTATATAATGTGTATATATATATATATATATATATATATAAAATACAACACACACACACACTGCCGACACACACACACCTTGTACACTGTTCACACATTTCACATATTTACTTATTTATTTTTACTTTATTCATATATATACTTGCATACATACATGCTTTCATATACATACATATTTCACTTATACACATACATATAATATTTAATATATAATTAATATAAACATTTCTTATACTTTAATTAATTAATTATTAAATTAATTAATTATTCTTGTTAATCTCGTAATACGTGTCATATAACCTGGTATCTCGGGTCGGGATATTACATTAGATCCTACTACCGGGCATTTCACATGACAGGTCAATTGAGTTCCGAAAAAACCCAAAATCCTGACTATGTGGTTTTTGATAGGTCAATTGAATTCCGAAGAAACCCAAAATCCTGTCTGTGTGCTTATGCACTATTATCTTGTAAAACATTTATCACATGGCTTCTTCACATAGATGCTTTTTATGAGTATTTAAAACATGATGTTCATGACTTCATGATAGAATCTTCAAATACTTGGAATAAAGAATTTCAGAATATGTAAACATGTTACATACTTTTAAGGAAGACTGTAATAGAAATCATTCATAGAGCATGTCACAATAAGATTTATAAGAACGAAATATTTTAAAAACAGGAATACTTTAAACTAGGAATCGTGTAAAGACTGAATTTGATATTCAAATGCTTCCCATAACTTAAACTTAAAGGATCATTCAAATCCATGGAGTTAAATCTCCATTTCAAATGCAGGGTTACTCACCTTAGTCCTTAGGGTTGCTCTATTGCGGTGCCTTTCCTTTCCCCTTTGTAGTTCCTAAAAACAATTCATAAATAATCTATTAACTTCATATGTACTTCAAATATCTCCTATTGATGTTCTTAATTTATGCTTAGATCGTATTAAATCCTAACTTTTACCTTAAGCGTTATTCTCTTAACGTATGCTCTTCTGGTAGCTTCATTAACTTTTAGGGTTGCTTTCTTAACTTCACATATTTATGTGCCATATTTTTTCGTACTTCATTTCATAATATGGACCTTACCATTGAGTCTGGAACGTCGAAGAAAGTCAATTTAGACTCTCTCGGCTTTTAATTTGGCTTCGAACATGTTAGGGGCAATTTGGTAATTTATACTTTAACGTGTCTTATCTTTCGGAGTCCCGTCTAATGAAACGGACCCTGCCATTGAGTCCAGAATGTCCAAAATAGTCAAAATACACTATTTTTTTTATTTTATTTGGACTTCATTTGCTTCATTTATGGCTTAGAGGTATTTTTGAAATTTTCCTTACTTAAATATTATTAATTTAATATTAAATTAATTTCGGTTGGGCCATAGTAAAATTTTCTAGAAGTTCTGGGGTCAAAATCTAAGTTTTCTAACTTCCAGTCTGAACCAGTGGGTTCACTAAGCAGAACCCTAAACCAGTTTATCGAATCACTTAACCGACTGGTTTGATTTATTTTCACCGAACCGTTCTAAACCAAAAATGGTGTCGTTCTAATAATGCGGTGGCTATCTCGACTCCTTACACGTGTCCTGAGTTAACCCATCTGACTCGATTCAAAACGGTGAGTCAACCCGTCATCTTCCTCACCAATTTAACCTTTGTTGCCCTAATTCTGGATTTCTTTCCTTCCAATTTCGTGTGTTTTTAACCATCGATTTCTTCTGTTCTTGGGTGATAGGTGTTCCTAGGGGTTTGGCTAATCTTTTGGCATTCATTTGAAATCTTAAAACCAACCTAATTGTTCGGTCCAAGCCTTGATACTCGAACCTGCAATTCCATCATAAACTCTTATTTCATCATCATTTTTAATAGGGTTTGGTTCAACGTGACCCTCATGGTATGGGGGTTCTGTAACACCCTAATTTGAATTAGGGATCATTAAGCCGTTGATTATAAATTGGTGATCGAGACCTTAAGTAACGAGGTCGGTTTCAATCCCGACACGTGGAATTTTTAGTAAAAGTCTTGAAAACCCAAGATGTACATCACTTTCGTTGCAGTCACCAACGTAAGAGTCTTGAAAACCTAGGACGACTGTACATCACTTTAGTTGCAATCACCAACCTGTCTTTGTTGATTTCGTAGTAATTATATATTTAATACCCCGACCCAAAAATATCGGGTCATATGATACGTATTACAAGGTTATAAAAATTAGTGTAAAGACTATACACTTAAGAGAATAATTAATTTTTAAAATAATTAATTAATTTAATATAAGAAAATATTGGTTAGTTATAATTAAATATGATGACACACACATACACACATTGAAGGTGTATTATGTGTGTGTACATGTAGCCAAGTATGTATGCATGTGTGTATCTATATAAGAGAATTAAATGTATAAATGTGTAAATATCTAAAGTGTGTGAAGAATAGTGAAACTGTGTGTGTGTGTGTCGGATTGTGAAGGGTGTGTGCGTATCTTAGTGTGTTGGTGTGTGTGTAATATTATATATATATATATATATATATATATATAAAAACAAGAATTGTTTAAAATCTTAGAACTTAGGAACACTGATAGTGAGCCATCTAGTAGTTCTTCATCAGCATACAGTTCAGATAACGATGAAAATGAAATGGATCAGTTAGAACATTCTTCTGACTATTCATCCCCTCACCATTCAGACTCTGCTCCAGTCAAAATAGGATGTTCAGACAACTGTAATCGCAAGTAAGATTTCTTAACTTCTGGTAACTTAACTAATGGTTTTTCTAAAGAAGAGGTGGATAAAGAAGATTGAGAAGGAGTAACTGGATGTTTGTCTATTATGTTCTCAATTTTGTCTAACTATTTGCCTAATGTAATGAGGCACTGGTTTGTATAGTTGTTTTGTTCAATTATCTTCCTAGATGTGTCATCATCTTTGGGAGATGTCTTGAATGGAGAAGCAACTACATGGGATCCTAAGTGTTCAACAAAGATAGTCCCTACTGGGGGGTAAGAAGAAGAAGTGGTAGAGCGATCTTCCTTGAGCCATCTGGTTTTGGTGATGGGTTGACACTGGTCTGGCTGATTGTAGAAATTCTCAAAATAGTCAAAGAAATGAATATGATGCCGTTGTTGACGCATATCTGCTTCCCATGATTCTAGAATTTCTAACTTTTGTTCCTGTGTATGAGTTGCACGATAATGAGCACGTTTGGCATCATTATGGGGAGAGGTGAAACTCTATACGTAAGGATTTCATGTCAATTTGGAACTCTTTACTGAGTGTATTGAGTTCATGATGGGTAGTTTCAAAGTCAAATGGACTGGGAGAGGTAATTGATTCCTCAACATCGATGACTTGACACTGAGATGTATGAGACGTATAACAAGGAGTTGCAACTTGATCGTTTAACCTTAGACCTTGGAGATCTAAGTTTAAATCATGACGTTGCCTAGGAATGAATTTTTCAGATCTGGGAGTGGAGATTTCAGATCTGGGTGGTTGAATGCTAGGTGGAATGATGGATGTAAAAGGCCAAAACCTTTGGTTGTCAAAACTAATCCTAACAGATCCATCGTGGAATTGTTGGATAAGATCAACGTTGGATTCTCGTTGTTGGGGGAAGAGGATGGTTTTCATTTTCAATGGTCCAGGATGTAGGAAGGGTGACTTCTGACCATTGGATCTGCTTTGGGACCTCAACGTTGGATCGTTCAGCATATGACTGAATGAGCATGGTTTTATCTTTAGGACTACGTTTGAGGGAAAGTGCATTCAAATTGGTTTTGAAACACTTATAGTAGATCCTATAAACTAATGCTAACTGTTTGGTTCCTTTTAGCATGTTAAAGCCAGAGGTCTGGATATGAAGAGATAGAGATTTTAAGAGATGAGGGTCCTGGAGGTTGATTGTAAAATCTGGATAACAATCAAAATGGATGGGACCTTGATTCATAGGAGATTCTAAGAGACCTAAGAGGCTATCGTGCCAACGAATATGTCTGGCATCTCTAAGGGCTATTACAACAAAGGCATTGAGACCTTTACGGATGAGAGGATTGATACCAACTTGTACTAAACCTATGTGGATGAAATTGTATCCTTTCTTGATATGATCTCAGATGATGGATGGACTGAATAGTTGATGTATGATTTGGTCTTTGGTAAGAGCGTAGGCATGTTCTATAGTCTTAACATGTAATGAACTGGAAAAAGCTTTGTTTTTAAGCTAAGAGGATGAATGGTATATCTGATTAACTGGGACCTTAGGGATGCTCCAATTCCTAAGGGGTTGATCTTCAAGATCTGCTTGAAAATCTTCACTGTTGATTGTATCTGAGAGATCTGGGAGAGAAGAAGCAAAAGAAGAGGAAGAAGAAGATGATTTGGAACTGAATAACTTTTGCATGACTACTATAATTAGTTGGACTAGATATAAGTTTTACTGAGTCTTACCTTTGGATAACTGTATGGTTCATGATCGTCTTTCCTAGCAAATATGGGACGGTATCTTTGCTCTGGTGAGTTTGTCCTAACATACCCCTAACTGACAAACCTTAACCAAGCCATTAACAACCTTATAACCTATTGCCCTAAACGCTTTCTTAGCTCAACAAGACTTACGATGGTTTCTCGGTTTGTGGACTTCCTGGAAGGTGCAGGTCTAGGTGCAGAGACTGGACAGACACAAAGATAGGCAAGCCATACCTGAACTAGGCAGGGGGAAGATGAACGTATACAGATAAACAAAGAAAGAAGTGTAAAACTGTATGTAGTTTGTATATGGATTTTGGCTAAATTCATCATCAGGGTCGAGGCAAGGGTCCTGATGATAGCTGGATTCTACGTCTGTATGGGTTTCGGGATCATCACCCATTTGGGTGATATGGACCATCAACTATCTGGCGAGCTCTTTGAGCTCGTCTCTAGATTGTCCTTACAATAGGCTAGGGTCAAGAGGGGAAGAGGACCTTGTTTTATGTGCAATGGGTTCTGCTGCTGCCATAACTGGATGAGGGTAATCTTTCATTATGAATGAGATAAACTTATCAGGGACGAGCTTATCCCACCATTTAACTGAAAACTGCCGGATGACTGTATGATTATTGATTGCATAATTCCATTTCATTATCCATGGGATTCTGTATTTACTGCACATGAGGATAATGATAGGGAATTGTTCTATATGCTTATCAGTTTTTATCATGGACCTGTAATGTTCCATTGCTGAATGAAGAGGAACTGGAAGAAGATCTGGGACTAGACTAAACTTATTCCACCACTCTGTAAACCAGGATGGGATGGGACTTCTGAATTTTAGATCAAACATAAGGAACCATGAATGATCTTTAGTATCATTCTGGATGTAGAGAGATTTGCTGAATGCTTCAATATAGTCGTAATATGAGTACTGGACAGAAGAGTTAGGGGTGGTTTTGAGTACAGATGGATGAGAACCCCAAGACTTCTCGGAGATGAAGTTGACTATAATGAACTTTTGGTACAGTATGATGTTTGGATCTTGTTTACTCTAGATATCTTCAAATCGTATAGAGCCGGAATGGATAAGAATGGCTATATATCTATATATATATATATATATACACAAAATGCCACCCACACACACACACAGCCAAATAATGGCTTGCCCCAAAATAGTGGAGTGGCAGCACTCATTAGAGATGCTGCCACAAGTTAAGCTAGTGGTTGGGGCAAATCAGATTCAGTAATAATCATGCATGCACCTATATACAAATATACATATTGTATACACACATGCCACACGAAGATTCAGTTCATACAGAGAGAGAGAGAGAGAGAGAGAGAGAGAGAGAGAGTTCTAAGAAGAAGAAGGGAGGAAATCAGAGGGAGAAGAAGAGGGATACCAGTGTTTGAGGTAAAAACATTAAAACCCAACATTTTCTCTCTTTAGAATTTTCCTACGTATAAACTGTTTTAAGCTTTGATTTATTTATATATGATGTTTAGGGTGTATTTAAACTAAGATAAGCATGAAATTGGAGCCTGAAAACAATCAAAAACATCAAACCCACAAAGCAACCATGAACAGACCTTGTCTAAGACAAGTTTGAAAATTAGGTTAACCAAAACCTATTTGGTTTGTCAAGACTAAAACCCGACCCTCTAAGAGTGTTAAAAACACTAGACCGCGATCCAAAAGACAAAGAAATGACCTTTAAAAACGGAGTTGCAGGTTTTGGCCATAAACCCAACCTTTGTTTTTAGACTTCTAAACCTGTTTTTGAGAATAGGGATTGAATCCCCATGCCATGAGGATCACGCAGAACCAAACTCCATTGAAAATGGTGATAAAACGAGGGTTTACTAGGGAGTTACAAATTCGGTTATCCCATCTCAAACCGAACGCATGAGCTTGATCTAGTACTCTAAATGAATAGCAAAATGATCCTTAGGCTTCCAAAAATACCTTGGAATAAAAAACAGAGAGAAACACCTCTCCAAAACATACGAAATTTCAAAAGAAAATTTGCAGAAATTAGGGCAACAATGAAGAAATTAGTGAAGAAGACGATGAGTCAACTCGTCAACTCGATTTGAGTTAAGCGTGTTGACTCGGACATGTGTTGGGACGAGAGTAGGGCCACCACATAAGTGAGGCGACGTTGTTTTGCTTAAGGGATTTAAAACCCTGATTCAGCTTGTTTGGTTACTCGTATAAGGCCCAAATTAAATGTCATGAGCGCGGTTGAGATGGCCTATCCACGGATAAGGCCTCTGTTCGCCGTTTAGTTTCAAGAAATCAAGAAAAATAAAGGGGGCTGTAGCCCCAGTGACTTGAACAGCAGACCTCTCCCCCAAGTCCCAAGTCCCTTTCCACTTGGACACTCACGCGCGTGTGATACATATGTGGCAAGATATATATATATATATATATATATTATATTTAATAAAAACAGAAAAAAAAGGTGTAATTGCACCTAGTAGGACTCGAACGCAGTATCTATTAGAGGGGAGGTGACACGCTGGCCAGTGTGCCACCCATTTCACATCCAACATATTATGCAATTAAAATATACATATCATACTTGATAAATTTAATTTAATTAAATTAAATAGTCACAAAATGCCCGGTGTCCAAATTGGACAAGTTATTAGTGTATTCTTACTATTTCGGACCTTTTGAGTCCAATGGTGAGGTCCACGTCATGAGATAAGGTCCCAAATAATTAAAGGCCCTTAAAAATGCAAAAATGACCAAAATACCCCTACTGCTACAGAAACCAAACGGAGTTTTGCGAAAGTCTAAATTGACTTTCTTCGACGTTCCGGACTCAATGGTATAGTCTATTCGACCAAAAGAAGTGTCTAAAATAAAGAGACATAAAATTTGATGAATAACATCAGTTAGGTAGCTATAAACTAGAACATTGTCGAGGTACTAAACTAAGGCTCGTATTTCGAAGTAAAATACGGAAAGACACGACACGTAAACATGTGAAGTAATTAAATTTAAATTAAAGTTAATGGAGATACCAGAAGAGTATAATTTTAAAATAAAATTGATTTCTCTAACACGTTAAATTGTGTTTTAGGCTAAAATATACAAGTAGACCATAATAGATAAGAAACAGAAGGAGTTCACAATTATGACCAAAGCTCAAAGAGCAACGGATAAAAAGAAACAAGAGTTCATGGAGGACTTACTGTGGCAACAAAAAGTGATTGCTAGGAAAATAAGGATTGCCAGGTCAATCGAAATCGTTTCAGTTAGGCCGTTCATGTATAAAACCCCAACGAAGGCACAACTTGCTGAAGCAAAAATTAAAGAGCAAGAAAACACTAAAACTTTAAGTGAATGGCTTCAGAGGTAATATTTATTTATCAGATATTTAGTACAATTATAATTAGATTGATTTTTAAAGTTAGGCCTATACAGTCCAAGGATAGATTTACACCACAAGTTGATTTGAATGTATATGAAGTTTATGAGATTCCCTTAAACTATTTTAGGTTGAGAAAAGGGAAAGGCAAAGGGAAGGCACCTCAGTAGCGCCAACCCAGATGTATAAGGTGAGTAATCTTGTATTGGAAGTGGAAATTTAACTCCATATACTTGAAGAAGTTTTAAGTTCAAGTTATGTGAAGCATTTGAATATCAAATTCAGTCTTTATATAATTGCTGTTTTAAAATATTCTGTTATGACATGCTCCGTAAATGTTTTTATATAGTTCCTTTCTTAGAAATATTGAGCATGTCTGAGTAAAATGACGATTTCCTTAAATATTCTGAATTTGATTATTCCAAGTATTTGAAGTCCTATTGCAGAAGCTATATATTTCATGTTTTAAATACTCATGAAAAGTACCTATTGAAGAAGCCATGTGATAAATGTTTTATAAGATAAATGGTACTTAAGTACCACATGCGACGTTGAAATCCTTTGGGATTCAACTATGACACGAAGAAATGCCCGGTAGCAGGATCTAATCCCCCTGGCAAATGAGATATCTCCATTATAGCATTGCAGTAAAACGAGAGTCTGTTTCGAAATAGATTCCACCTAATTAAAGAGAAAAGATGACAAACGCTTTTGAAAATGGAATCAGGTTTTTACCCCCATTTTTATTATGCATGTTTATATGCTTTTGAAGTGAATATACTCTACTTGAAGAAATGTATGTTTAGCTTGAATATTTTAAATGTTTCAAAGCTATCTATTTTAAGAATGCATATACTATGCGTTCTAAATGTACAAGCAATTGGTAGTGAGTATTTTATAAATTCTCATGTGCAAAACCACTACCAGTTGAAAACCCTATGACGAATGCAGGAATTACTCACAAGCTTAGATTAGCTTACCCGGATTTTTATCTGTCCCCCTTTCAGGTGATTAGCGGCAGTCTTGATTTTGATGACAATGATGAAGAGTTTGGCCGTTTTTGGAGGGGTTGTTTAAATAGTATCTTTTGTGGAACACTATGGACTTTAATAGTAGCTTTTGTATTAGGAAGTAGTAAACTGTTATGTATTAAGCCCTGTGGGCAGTTAAACATGTATTAATTATAAAGCCTTGAGGTTTTAATTATGCTCTGAATGTATAATCATGTATATCACAATGTAAAGAGCGACAGTACCAGACGGATGTGCAAATTTGAAAATGAGAAAAGAAAAGAAAATTTATTTTCACGCTTTCGCAAACCACATGACGCACATCTATTCGATACCGCTGCTTATGTGAGCCTTGCCTCAGACCCCCAGGTCTGCAGGAAGACGTCCCGACACGAGGTCTGCGCGAGGCGGATTTCGGGTAGAGACAGGTTCAATCCCTATTCTCAGAAGAAGGTTTAGAGTCCAAAACAGGGACTGGGTTCCATGACCGAAACCTGCAACTCAGGTTTTAGGGTTTATTCTTTGAGATTTAGGGTCGCGGTCTAGTATTTTGGAAACACTATTAATGTCTTATTGAGGTCTCAACACTCAAATTTAAGTTTAGTTTACACTGAATCAGACCTGCACTAATCTTTTTAAAATTTTGGTTCACTTGTAATTCCAAATTTCTTCCTTGATTCAACATGATTTCCATCCATTCTTTTGCAAATTACGTCTAGAGTACGTAGATTAGTACCCTGATATTGCATGTTTGTAAAGTAAAATGCAATGGAACAAGAATAACCTAAATTTTACCTTTACAACTGAGTTCCCCAAACTTCTTCCTTCTTCAGTTTTCCTTTTCTCTCCTTGACTCCTTTCTCTTGGTCTCCGTGTCGCTTTCTCACATTTCTCTCCCCTTTAATCTCTTTTTAAACCAACCTTAAGGTCGGTGTGTTGCCACTTGTTGGCTTTTGTTCCTGCATGAAGAACACCTTATACTAATGCATGGCCATTACTTCTCTCTCCTCACATAGCTGCCGACCTTTCTTCATCATTCATTCATTTCATTCATTTTTTTTATATGTATATATATATATATGGAGAACAGTTGTATGCTACCTCCTTCAATTATTCATTCTATATATATATATATATGCATGCATATTTATATATATATATATACTTGTATTGGCAGCTGTTCCTTTATGTATATTTTATGTACTAGAATAAGTGTATTATTCCATGTGTAGGTATATATGTAGATATCTATTTTTATATTTAGTTATACATTTTGATCATGTACACATATATTTTAGGGTTTATTCTTTGAGATCTAGGGTCGCGGTCTAGTATTTTGGAAACACTAATAAGGTCTTATTGAGGTCTCAACACTCAAATTTAAGTTTAGTTTACACTAAATCAGACCTGCACTAATCTTTTCAAAATTTTGGTTCACTTGTAATTCCAAATTTCTACCTTGATTCAACATGATTTCAATCCATTCTTTTGCAAATTAACGTCTAGAGTACGTAGATTAGTACCCTGATATTGCATGTTTGTAAAGTAAAATGCAATGGAGCAAGAATAACCTAAATTTTACCTGTACAATTGAGTTCCCCAAACTTCTTCCTTCTTCAGTTTTCCTTTTCTCTCCTTAACTCCTTTCTCTTGGTCTCCGTCTTGCTTTCTCACATTTCTCTCCCTTTTAATCTCTTTTTAAGCCGACCTTAAGGTTGGTGGATTGCCATCTGTTGGCTTCTATTCCAGCATGAAGAACACCTTATACCAATGCATGGCCATTACTTTTCTCTCCTCACATGGCTGCCGACCTTTCTTCATCATTCATTTTTTTTTATATGTATATATATATGGAGAACAGCTGTATCCTACCTCCTTCAATTATTCATTCTACATATATATATATATATATATATATGCATGCATATTTATATATGTATATATATATATATACTTGTATTGGCAGCTGTTTCTTTATGTATATTTTATGTACTAGAATAAGTGTATTATTCCATGTGTAGGTATATATGGAGATATCTATTTTTATATTTAGTTATACATTTTGATCATGTACATATAATACACACTTGTTAACCGGCTTAATACTCATTGTCCATGTCTTGATTTTCTAGTTGTAGCTTTATTCATTTGACTTTACTTTCTTGGAATCAATTACGTTATTTAAGGTCTTGGTATTTTCGAAATTATTTCCTGATTAATTTTCTTAATCTTCCTACTAAGGGTCACTAATTAATAATTAGAATCATTTTATCAGGTCGGGGTGTTACATCTACTGTAGACTGAGTATACATGGGCAAGTTAGATGGTGAGATCTGTTTGCAAAAGGGTATGCTGAGTTTTACTTATATATATATATATATATATATATATATATATAGAGAGAGAGAGAGAGAGAGCAGATCATGGAAATCATTCTATACATTGTTGCATTCATTGGTTAAGCATATTATGTTTCAAATAAATGAACATACGATTGTATCCCTAACATTGGATAATTTTCTATTGTGGCATTACATTTACTGGTTAGGCCAGATACCCGTTGATGATTTATATACATGATATCGTTAGATATTTGATATACCACAAACAGACACACCAATCACCTTGAGACACGTGTGCTTACAGAACCGATAAACTCGGTCATATAGAGCAGGCGTAGCCTTCAGGGCATTCTCCTACACATATCCTCCAGACCTTATGCTCTGGGCAATATTCACTCAATATTCCGTATGGTTCCGACCTCGTCGTTTCCTTAAACGACCGCCGAGCAAAGAATAAGGAAACAATCTTTTACAAGGAAGCTACCATACATGGTTATCTCTATTTTTGATACATGGATTCCACAAGGTAACTGCAATCTCCGATGATCAAATCCCTATTTTCATGGCTCCGAATCCTAATCAACTTAGGAAGGCCGCAGTCTATAAATTAAACCCTACAGGTACGCTTTATTTTCTTGCTCATTCTTTGGCTTTCAATACAGTCTATTCAATTCAGTTTACTTACTTCAGCATCGGAGCGGCTACCACCGGAGCTAATCCGGTGGCCCTGTGATCCCCCTTTTTGAGTGTTCTACAGGTCGTGGAGCCCAAATTTCTTGCGAGCCGAAAAGTGCAGCATCAGTTTGGCGCCGTCTGTGGGAAACGACTAATCTCTAAAGTGCTCTATTCGCAAAATTTATTCTCTTTCTCACTGGAGAACCATGGCTCTAAATCTCTGACCGAGACAGAACGCTCAAAACCCACAAAGCTCTCAACGTCGGCCGCCTGTTCCACAAGCAAGAGGGCCGACGGTTGATCCCATGCGACAAGAGATTGAATCAATCAAACGACACAACGAACTAGTACAAGAACAGCTACTTGCCATATCTAGAACTCTGGCAGTTCTCACACAAAATCAAGAGACGAGTCCTCCTAATTCGTCGGTCAATGTTGCTAAAAGAACGCAACCCCATATTATCACTGAGAATGAAGAGCCCTATGAGCAGGCTCCGAATAACCAGCCTGGGCACCCCTAGGGTGTTGCTTACGTCGGCAAAGATCCACAGCCATCAGCAGCCCCAGGCTGGGGAACATCAGCCTTCATCCCTGACGTCCACTACCAGAGCACTACGAGAGCCTTAACTCCAAGGGCTTCGGGAGCACATCCGGCACCATAGGAGCCTTATCCCCAAGCAGCACCGATCCCGCCAGCTCGGAACCCTCCTCCGTCCGAGGGACGTGCTCAGCCCGACTACCCTGAAGCCGAGGCTGTAAGGCAAGGTTCACAAGAGGTCCAGTTTAGAGACCCACGGAGGGTCGAAGAAATTGCCGAGTCTATGGACCGAACAGTAGCTTTGAGAAGTGCCCAGAACCCTCCAGAGCAGGATGAGTTGACCAGGCTGCTCGGAAGACTTGCCACCCCATTCACTCCTGTCATCATGTCAGAAGAAAGGCCAAGGAAGTTCATGGTGCCAAAGTTCACCCTGTATGATGGGACTGGAGACCCAGGAGATCATTTATCGCACTACCAGCATACGATGGCCCTCCACGAGGCCTCTGATGCTTTCATGTGCCGAACTTTCATTACCAGCTTGAAAGGAACTGCTCTAAAATAGTTCCAACACCTCCCTCAGAACTTAATTACCGACTTCTATGAGCTCGGTAGGCAACTCCTGGACAGATTTATGACCAGTAGAAGGCTCGGAAGGGGACCAGAATTCCTGTTAAATGTCAAGCAAACTAAGGAAGAGTCCCTCAGAGCTTACATTGCACGCTTTAACGCCGAACTCACAGAGATCACCGACTGCAGCCCAAGTTTTCTTGTAGCTGCCTTAACTTCTGGACTTGCTCACGGTGGCTTTAGAGATTCCTTGACCAAAAGCCCTCCTGTTGACATGGCGGCATTAATGGACCGGGCCAGGAAGTACATCAACTTGGAAGAAGCCAACCACACATCCCAAAAGGGCAAAGAACAAAACCTAGAGGGACAATCCGAAGAGGGAGGATCATAAGAAGGACGACCACAGAAGAGACCCTAGCAAGAAGAGAGCCAAGAGTCCAAAAAAGAGAACGGCACCCAAGGCTGTTTACAATTCCGGACCAAGGGAGTTTACTAATTTTACCCCTTTGAACACTACACTGAATCAGGTACTTCGGCAGATCCGAGATCGAGAAAACTTGAGATGGCCAGAACCCATCAAAGGAGATCCCAGCCTTCGGGACCCAGGTAAATATTGCAATTTCCACAAAGATCATGGGCATACGACAAACTCTTGTAGGTCCCTTAGATATGAGATTGAGCAACTCATAAAGAAAGGACAGTCTCCGGGAGTTCATTAAGTAGGACGGGAGGCAGAATCCCCACGAAGACAAGCCTCAGCAGCGAACGGAGCAGAGGCCTGAGCAAAGACAAGAGCAGAGGGAAGTATGAAATGAGCCTCAAAGGCAGAACAACCATGTCATTTACGTCCTCCATGCAGACTCCCCTATTACAAGAATGTCTAACAGAGCAAGAAAGAGGTATGCTCGGGAGGCTAGGGCCATCCTAGATGTATTGCAAATCACCAACGTTGAAAAAAGACTCAAACCAGAACCGAAGATCCAGTTCACAGAACAAGATCTAGCAGGGGTACACTGCCCTCACAGTGATGCCCTCGTCATCACTCTCAAGATTGCCAACTTCGAAATCAGAAGAGTTCTGGTTGACACCGGCAGCTCTGTCAATATACTATTCTATGAGCCACTCAAACAAATGAGGATGGACCATATCAGCATCAAGCCTACCACTGCCGTAATGGCAGCGTTTGATGGTAATCTCAGTACCCCATTGGGAAGGATCGACCTGCCTACCACTGTAGGGGAAGGTGAAGGGCAGAAAACCACCATCTCAGAATTCATGGTGTCAAATATGAAATCCCCCTGCAATGTTATAATTGGGAGACCATGGCTGCACCAGATAGGGGCGGTTACCTCGACCCTCCATCAGTGTTTGAAGTATGTTCACAATCAGAATGTTTATTCTATCAGAGGGTGCCAACCGACTTATTGAGAATGTCATGCCATTGCACTCAAGGAAAAGACTGCCAAATAGCAATTACAGTATGCTCGGGACTATGCAG
The DNA here is from genome assembly GCA_008638375.1 of Nyssa sinensis. Classification (NCBI taxonomy): domain Eukaryota; kingdom Viridiplantae; phylum Streptophyta; class Magnoliopsida; order Cornales; family Nyssaceae; genus Nyssa; species Nyssa sinensis. The sequence continues at coordinate 37,388,809 of CM018031.1, forward strand.
ATCCAATTCTCTCCCACACTTTCGAGGAGGAAGGTTGCCCCTCCAGAATCGAAGAACCCCTGAGCCCAAGGGGGTGGGACAGTAGGGCTAAACCCATTAGCGAGCCCGTCAACGTATTGGTCAGTTCAGAATCAGAGGGGCGCTATTTGTACATTAGACTAGACCTGACACATGCTGAGCAAGAGAAAATAATCAAGTTTCTGAAAGGCAACCTCTCCATGTTTGCGTGGGAGACCAAAGACATGGAGGGTATAGATCCAAACCTGATAACTCATAAACTGGTGGTGGATCCAGACCACCCACCAGTGAGACAAAAAAGAAGGCCATTAGCTCCAGAGCGGCATCAGATCATAAACCAGCCAAGCTGATACGTGAAGTATTCTACCCAGAGTGGCTGGCCAACACCGTCCTGGTGAAAAAGAAAAATGGCAAGTGGAGGGTCTGTGTTGATTATACAGACCTCAATAAGGAGTGCCCCAAAGACAGCTTTCCACTACCAAGGATAGACCAGCTGGTTGATGCTACTGCAGGGCACGAACTCATGAGTTTTATAGATGCCTATTCTGGGTATAACCAAATCTAGATGTACCCTCCAGACCAAGAGAAGACAGCCTTCATAACCGAACGAGGTCTCTACTGTTACAGAGTAATGCTGTTCGGTTTGAAGAATGCTGGGGCCACGTACCAGCAGTTGGTCAACAAGATGTTCAGCCCACTGCTCGACAATACCATGGAGGTATACATTGATGACATACTGGTCAAAAGTTTGCAGAAAGGTAGTCACCTCTAGCACTTATCCCAGACCTTCGATATCCTAAGACAGCATAAGATGAAGCTCAATCCCTCGAGATGTACCTTCGGGGTGACGAAGGGAAAATTCTTGGGATACATTGTCTCTCAAAGGGGTATCAAAGTAGACCCCACTCAGATCCAAGCTCTGATTGGACTGAAGTCGCTGAAAACCAGAAAAGATATTCAGGCGTTGAATAGCAGAATCGCGGCACTAAGCAGGTTTATCTCCAAGTCCACTAATCGCTGCCTACCCTTCTTCAGAGCTTTAAAAGGTAACAAAGCCTTACAATGGACGGAAGAATGTGAGAAAGCTTTTCAAGAACTGAAGGAATATCTTGCCTCTCCAGAGCTTCTGTCAAAACTAGTCCAAGGGGAAAAGCTACTCCTCTACCTTGTAGTCTTTGAGAACGCGGTCAGCTCCGCATTAGTCAGACAGGACAGGGGAGTGCAGAGGCCCATATTCTACGTCAGTAGGGCACTACTCGACACAGAAAAGAGATACCCAGAGGTTGAGAAGCTGGCCCTTACTTTGGTAATATCAGCTCGGAAGCTCCGACCTTATTTCCAAGCTCATCCAATAGAAATCCCAACCGCTTATCCTTTGAAGTCAATATTGAGGAAGCCTGAGGTTTCAAGAAGATTAGTGAAGTGGTCTATGGAGTTAGGGGAATTTGACATATCATATGTACCACGAAACTCCATCAAAGGACAAGCCTTGGCAGATTTCGTTGCCGAGTTCACCCCGGCACTTCAGGACAAGGCACAGCTCATTGAAACTTCAGGGACCTGGCTGCTCTATATTGATGGGTTAGCAACCGATCAGGGCTCAGGTGTGGGCCTGGTATTACAGTCCCCTGACGGGCTCTCGTCAGAAAAAAGCAGTTAGCCTGGGATTCAGAGCTTCCAACAATGAAGCAGAATACGAAGCCCTAATCCTAGGCATGAAATTGGCTCTGGAATGCGAAGTTCAAAACCTTAAAGTCTTCTCAGATTCCCAACTGGTGGTAAGCCAAGTCTTGGGAGAATTCTCCATTAAAGATGATAGGATGCTTCGGTATTCCGAACTGGTGAACTTCTTGAAGCACTCCTTCCAGACGTTCTCAATCTAGAAAATAGAAAGAAGCCAGAACTGCAGAGCAGATGCTTTGGCAAACATGGCGTCCCGCCTAAAGTCAAAAGGGAACTCCGCAGTAAAAATTTCCTACCAACCAAAACCCAGCATAGAGGAAGCCCAAGTTGCCCAAATTGCTGAACAGCCCCAGAACTGGATGACCCCAATCCTCCAGTACCTAGAATTCGGGCTCTTCCTAGAAGACAAAAACAAAGCAAGGAAAATCCGAATCAGAGCGGCTCGATACCTGATCCTGAACAATAAGCTTTACAGAAGGTCTTACTCTCAACCCCTGTTAAAATGCTTAGCTCCAGAAGAATCTCAATATGTCTTGGCTGAAATACACTAGGGTATTTGCGGGAACCATAATGGGGGTAGAATGATAGCTCACCAAGCTCTAACGCAGGGCTATTACTGGCCTAGCATGCTAAGGCAGGCTAAGGAATACGTCCAGAAGTGCGACAAATGCCAGAGGTTTGCCCCATATCAACACCAGCCTCATCACGAGCTCGTCCCGATTACTAGTCCTTGGCCCTTTGCTCAGTGAGGGATGGACATCGTGGGTCCATTACCCAAAGCCCCACCAAACAGGAAGTATCTTTTGGTAGCCATTGACTACTTCTCTAAATGGGCCAAAGTTGAACCTCTAACACACATCACAGAGAAGGAAGTTGAAAACTTCACCTGGAAGAACATTGTCTGCAGGTTCGGTATACCACATGTGATCATCTCTGACAATGAGACGCAGTTACACTTGTAAAGGCTTCAAGAAATTTTGTGAAAATCTCAACATTAGACAACACTTTGCCTCTCCAGGCCATCCACAAGAAAATGGGCAAGCAGAGGTCACCAACCGAACAATCCTTGATAGATTAAAGAAAAGGTTGGAGCAGGCCAAAAGAAAGTGGGCGGAGGAACTCCCTGGGGTTCTTTGGGCCTACAGAACAACCAGAAGAACTCCCACCTCTGAAACTCCCTTCTCACTGGCCTATCGTACAGAAGCAGTAATCCCGGTTGAGATCGGTATGCCAACTTTGAGGACTGAAGCCTTCGAGCAAGAATCCTAGACCTTGGAATGTAGAGCATTTACAGAAGTATTATCAATAAAGACGTTTCTTTTTTTTTAATACCTCCATAAAATGTTCATCTTTAAATGCACAGGCCTTCTGAGCCTGGTCCATCTCTAATGCATAGGCCTTCAGAGCCTGGTGTAATACCCTGACCCAAAATACCGAGTCATATGACACGTATTACGAGATTAAAGAAAATTAGTGTAAAAATATTTACACTCAAAGAGAATAATTAATTAAATAAATAAATAATTAATTATTATATGAAATAATTAGTTTTAATTATAATAATATACTATATGTTTAATATGGTATGTATGTACATGAGAGCATGAATGCATGCAAGTATATATATATGAAAATATGTATGTGTGTATGTATGTATATAAATGAGGAAAATAAAGTTATGTATATATACATATATATATTTAAAGTGTGTGAACAGTATGTGCAAGTGGGTGTGTGTGTCGGTTGTGGTGTGTGTGTGTGTCTCCATGTGTTAGTGTGTGTGTTATATTATATATATATAATATACAAAATATCAAGCAAACAATAAATGAAAAGCAACAAGAGGAAAAGAGAAATTTATGAGATGGGATGGCAGCCGAAATTGGGGACTGAATAGGGGCTGGGACGTGTAGAGAGAGAGAGAAAAGAGAGAGAAGGGTCGGTGGAAAATTCTTTAAAAGCAAAGCATGCAAATCTTGCTTGCTTCTTAAGAAAAAGGATCAGAAGGGAACTAAGAAACTGAGGGAGGAAGAGTAAAGGGAATCAGAAGGTGAAGGAGCTCTAAACCGCAACAAAAGGGTGAGAAAAACTTAAAATCTCCATTTTCTCTCTCTAGAAGTTAAGCATGAAGATAGGTTGTTTTTAACTTGTTTATATATACATGATGTTTAATATATGTATATAAGTATGTCAAGCATGAAATGGAGTATTAAAAACCACCAAAAACACCAAACCCATGAAAACCGCCATTGATGGACCTTACTTGAAGCAGGTCTGAAATCATGTGAACAAAACCTCGTTTGGATTCTTGGAACCTCATCTAGACTCTAAGAGGATGTTAAAAACACTTACCCACGATCAAGAAACCTAAGAACAACCCTCCAAAAATGGAGTTACAGTTTCGGGTTTCCAAAACAAACCCCACAAACTTGCTTCTAAACCCACCATTATGAACGAAAACTGAATCCCCATGGATAGGGGATCAAAACAAGCTAAACCCCATGAAAAACCATCAAGAAATAAGCATGAACTATGAGGTTGCAGGTCGGATTATCATGGCTTCAACCGAACGTTTGAACCATATTCGAAGCCCTAAATCGATATAAAAAAATGTATTAAGATATTAGGAAGTTATTGGAAAAGAAAACAGGAAAAATGGAGTTGTTAAGTTGCACGAAATTCAACTTGAAGAATTAGGGTTTTGCTGTGAACAGTGTCGACCCTCGTGGGGAAGACGACATTGTTCGGGTCGGGTCGGACTCGGTTACGGGTTTGGGTCAAAACCGGATCCAACGGGTCACAGGTTATGTAAACAGTGACGTTTTGTTGTTAATGTTTTAAAACATTAGGGCTGACGTCAGCATTATGTCAAGAACCGACCAGACCGGTTGGTTTGCAACTGAACCGGACCGGTTCACTTATACTTGGACCGAACCAATTGGTTTTCTGATTTATTTAAAATTAAATAAACCAAGATTTCCTCTATTTACGGATTGGCCCCAACTGTTTTAAGAAATTCTACTGTGGCCCTACTGATGGAAAAATTATTCAATTTCACCCCTAGGAAAAATAATTAAATAATTAAATAATAGATTTAATTATTTAATAAATAAAGTAAAATGACTATTTTGCCCCTGAATCATAAATGAGGCAAATAAAGTCTAAATTAAACATATGAATAGTGTATCCTTACTATTTTGGATATTCTGAGACTAATGGTAGGGTCCGTTTTACGAGACGGAGCCCGAAAAATAAAGATACGTAAAGGGGTAAATGACCAAAATACCCCTTGACCAAAATTAACAAGTTATTAGTGTATTCTAACTATCTCGGACTTTCTGAGTCCAATGGTGAGGCCCACGACTCGAGATGAGGTCCCGAACATAAAGACACATAAGGGGGTAAAATGACCAAATTACCCCTAGTACCTCAAAAGCCAAATTAAAACCAGGAAAGGTCTAAAGTGACTTTCTTTGACATCCCGGACTCAATAATGGAGTCCAAATTACGAAACGAAGTACAGAAAAATATGACACGTAAAATGGTAAATGACCATTTTATCCTTTTACATATAACAGTCTGAATTAAATGTTAGGAAAGCCTAAACTGACTTTCTTCGACACTTCGGACTTAATGGTAGAGTCTATTCGACCAAAAGAAATGTCTAAAATAAAAAGACATAAAATTTGATGAATAACATCTGTCAGACGAGTATAAATTGAGATGAATTTAATTTCTAACACATTAAATTGTGTCATAGGTTAAGAGTACGAGTTAAGTTAAGTGCATATGAAATAATGAAATCGTTTTAGGATCTAATACGATTTAAGCATAAGTTAAGGAATATCGAAATGAATGTGAAGTTGATGAGATGTTTATGAATTGTTCTTAGGAACTACAAGGAAAGTGGAAAAGCGCATTATTAGCACTAACCCTAAAGGACCAAGGTGAGTAACCCTGTGTTTGAATTGGAGATTTAACTCCACGGATTTGAAAAGGTTTTAAGTTCAAAGATATGAAGTAATTGAAGTTTCAAATTCAGTATTTACATGATTCAGTTTTAAATTGTTTCATCTTTATAAACTCTATTATGACATGCTTAGTGAATGGTTTCTATCACAGTTTTCTTAAAACATATTTCAGCATGTCTAAAGTTTTAAATGCCAAATTATGTTAAATATTCTGAATTTGATTATTTCAAGTATTTGAAGTTCTATTGTAAAAGTTATACATTTCATGTTTTAGATACTCATGAAAGTATCTATTGAAGAAGTTATGTGATAAATGTTTTACAAGATAAATGGTGTTTTAAGCACCCCCTATGATGGTTGAAATCCTTCGGGATTCAACAGTAAATGCCCGGTAGCAGGATCTAATCCCCCAGGCAAATGAGATCGACAGTATTGGCAGTAAAATGGGAGTCTGGTTCGAAATAGATTCCACCTAATTAAAGAGAAAAGATGACAAAGTGATTTTGAAAATGAAGCAGGTTTTACCCTCATTTTCACAATACATATTTATGTGTTTTAAAGTTTATATACTTTATCTGATGAAGTACGAGTTTAACTTGAATACTTTAAATGTTTCAAAGCTATCTGTTTTATGAAATGCATATGTTTTGAGTCATATACTCTATTTGACGAAGTATGAGTTTAGCTTGAATACTTTAAATGTTTCAAGCTATCTGTTTTAAGGAATGCATATATTCTGTATTCAAAGTATACGAACAATTGGCGGTGATTATTTTACAAACTCTTATGTACTAAAAACCACTGCTAATTGAAAACCCCATGACGAATACTGGAATTGCTCACAAGCTTAGATTAGCTTACCCGGACTTTGTTCGGACCCCCCTTTCAGGTTATCCACAGCAGATAGGGTCTCGAGGACGATGGCGATGAATCTAGCTATTTTTGGGAAGATATGTTTAAGTAGTTTCTTTTGAGGAACCTATGAACTCTAGTAGTACATTTTGTATTAGTAGACAATGTAAGAATATGTATTAAGCCTACAGGGCAACCGAACATGTTTTATATTAATGTTATAAGTCCTTAAGTTTTAGTTATACTCTGAATGTGTAACCATGTATGCTATGTATGGAGCGGCAATATCGGATGGATGTGCATAATTTAAAATGAGAAAAGAAAAGAAAAAGTTTTTTAACGCTTCCGCAAAACGCATGTCGCACATCTATTCGATACCACTGCCTATGTGAGCCTTCGCCTAAGGGTCCTCGGGCCTGAGGGTGGCAGTCGAGATCCGGTGATCCGCAGAGGGTGGGTTTCGAGTCGTGACACCTGGTCCATCTCTAATGCACATGCCTTCAGAGCCTGGTCCATCTATAATGCACAGGCCTCCAGAGCCTGGTCCATCTATAATGCATAAGCCTTCAAAGCCTAGTCCATCTATAATGCAAAGGCCTTTAGAGCCTGGTCCATCTATAATGCACAGGCCTTCAGAGCCTGGTCCATCTATAATGCACAGGCCTCCAGAGCCTGGTCCATCTATAATGCACAGGCCTTCCGAGCCTGGTCCATCTTCAATATACAGATTCAATAATCCAGTCCATCCAAAGACAGAAGTTCCGGATATCTTCGACTAATGCCCAATTATTATTTACACAAGTTGCCTAGATCGGCAGATCCTTAGAGCTGATGCTTAGATTACTTGGCTTATGTACCAACTAGCAAGGAATACTACAGTACCGAGCAGGTTTAAAGTACTTTGGTTCAAGGCACAAGTTTTATGTAAGTTTCTTTGATCTACCCTCAGAACATACAACAGAGTTATTAATCAAAAGTGTTCGGAGGGGCATTCTAACTCCAAAAGAGCACATCGAAACACAAGGTACATCAGATTTGAGGAAAAGGAATTCAATTTTATTGATGATTCATAAAATTTACATCAGTACAAGAAGACTAGAAATAAAACAAGTACACAGAAGCTACAACAAAGACATCACTACGTTTTTGCGACATCATGGCTTTCTTCCTCGAATGGGAAATGGGCCCAAGTTCCAAACCTCCATTACCGCCGTCACCGGCTTCTATTTGAAAGGAAGGAACCCTGAATCCCAATCTGCATTCAAGAAGCACCCAGGCCATTTCATCATCACTGTCACTGATCTCAATACCAACGGATGATGAGGGCTCTGGGTCTTAGGAGACCTCCATTCTCCACCTTCAGTTTCCCTCAAATTTGTCATGACACCCCAGCCGGCTTGAGCAAGGGTCTCTGCCAAGACACAAAGGGAAGGAGGCATCCCATCTTCGTCTTCATCACTAATGCTTCAAGCCTCGGTTGAATCAAGGAGGGTCCACCTCCAATCGGAGAAATCTCGATCGGATGCTAAGATGGACAAGAAGATCTTCGCCTCCTCTAATCCTTCCTTAAAGACTGAATCAAAGGGAAGGATAACTCTCGGCCACAGTTTAATCATTCCTAACTCGGACTGAAAATCAGTCAATCATCTCCTGGTAAACGGCAAGCTTCTAAAAGACATCCAAATTCTCTCCAACGGGGGAACAGTCTGAGAGCAAAAAAGTAAAGAGATTGGGCGCAACCGTATGCTCCTCTCTCATATATATAGACCTTCGAAGCCCAAAAGCCACTTATTTGGACCGTCGCAACGGTTAAAGGAGGGGTTGACCTCGAAAACCCAAAAGACAGCTACATAAATGAATGACGTATAAAACCGTCCTTTCGGATGCCTAAAAGATGGGATGCAAGGCTTCCCTAAGCATATAGTACTAGTCAAACAGAAAAAGTCTGATCCACCTTAATACAAAGGCCCTCGGTCCAACATACAGACCTTTCAGTCTTGGCCATTCGGTTGACCCCTGACAGACCACGTATATGACAAAAGACCATCAGTTTGGATGTATCCCAGTCCTAGTCTGAGTAACTTAGAGGCAGAAGTCTCAATCATCAGAGTGACAAACATAAGACACCAAATTACTACTACAAATCTTGGGATCGGAACGAACGGCCTTAGAATTCTTCAGAATTTACTCCCAATATATGTGATACAAGATCAATATCAGATTCCTACTCGTCTGATTGAAATTGCCTTCCTATCTTGTCCAAAGAGGGTGAGGCAATCAGAATTAGTCTATAATCACTGTTTTATTGCAAGTACAACTTGGAACACAACTGTCGACTATAAAAGAGCTGGTCTGAAGAGCTCCAGAACAGCCTCACTTGCAACAATTTCTCATAACAACCATAAATTCAAAGGACCAACATACTACACGGCAATACAACGCAATGCTACATGGGTCAACCAAACACAAAAGAAAAGGATGAAGACATTTGAAAAGAAAACCTATTTCATTCAACAATAATAGTCTGTTACATTGGAGGTTCAAAAATTAAGCAAAATATACATATTCTAAGCCTGATCAACAGAAACAGGCTCAACAGCTGGGGAAGGATCGGTAGGAGCAACATCAACCATCCCGCTCGGAATGACAACTTCAGTAGGATCGGCAAGGGGGACGTCAATCACCTCGCTCGGAACAGCAACCTTGGGAGGGATAACCCTTGGAGGCACAATCAATGATATGTCGAAATTAGGAAATTTGGCAAGGAACCTAGATCGGAAGTTGTTGAAGCCAAACATGATCAGGTTATTAGCCATTCCTTCCAGTTCCATCTTCATTTTTGTCTCGTTCTCTAGCTTGGCCTGCTCCACTACGTCCTCAAGCTTTTGGTGATAGAGGTACCCATGCCGTCTATCTCCCTCTGAAGTCTCTCTGTCTGTTGAACATAAAGATTCTTCTCTGACTCCATGTCAGCCAGAGAATTCTGGGACTCCGTCAGCCTCTCCACAGTTTCATGAGCCTCAGACTTAGCAGTACCGAGCTGAAGCCTAACCTCGTCCAGCTCGGCCTGAAGCTTGTCAACCTCCTCTAAAGGTGGAGAGACCTCCGTCAGAGCAGATAGGGTATGCAGGGTATGCAGGGTCTGCAGTATACAGAGCAAACAGTTCAGTACCCAGCTAAAAACACTTGGAAAAAGGGAAAAGAAATAGAGACCCAAAGAACTTACTTTAACCTGAAGAGAAGCCAGATCAGCTAGAAGCTTCTCCGACTTCTGTTTCTTAAGTTTGAAGGAGCCTTTGGCCCAAAAGTCCCTCAGAACCTTCTTGGCCGCCTAATTAACAGCACCAGGGGCCACTGAAGCTAACGCCCCCTTGCCCGCTTGTTTGAATGGGGCTGGGGGGACCATGGAAATAGGGGCAGGTGCCTCCCTCTCCCCTTCAGCAGGTTCAGGAGAATTCGAGAGTAACCTCCTCCTTTTTGTCTGGAGGGGAGGGTCTACTTGGGAAGGAGCCTCCCCCACTGCCGCAGATAAAGATGGCTCGGTCTCCCACCTAGCCATTAGACCTTTTGTCAGCTCCTCTACACGGCCCCTAGCAGCCATCAACTTATCAAGATTAACGATGGTGGAATGGTCTCGGTTGCTGGGCTGTAAAAGCTTTTTGTATTGCTTCTGAAGTAAGGAAGAAAAGCTCGGCCTCCTCCACACACTCCTATCTGCACAAAATATACAAGGTTAATCAGCTCGGTAATTGATGCACAAAACAAAATCCAAGCAGCCACAGGAAAAATTGGGTCTCACCCTTTGGCCCAGTGGTTCGAGGAAATGTTAAGAGTTGGTCTTGGAAGTCCTCATATTCCCATCCTCTTTTTATGAAGAAATACCACTTCTTCCAGGTCTTGTTGGAGGAGGGCACGGAAGAAAGGGGTCTAAACCCACTATCAAAAGACATATAATAGAGGCCTTCTGACCTCATGTATTTTAGATCCATATTACTACGGATCAGGTCAAGAGACACGTCAACATCATTCATATGCCCTAAGACTATGAAGCTTAACAGATGTCTCCAACTATTGAGATTAAGGTCTGCAGGGCAAAGGTTGAACCAACAGAAGAATTGTTTTACAAGGTCGGGAAGAGGGAGTGTCAGTCCTATTTCAAACCAAGCCAAATAGACACAAATTTCTCCCGCTCTAACATCGCGTGGGCGATCCAGAGCATCTGGAACCCTAAAAGTAACGTTCGAAGGAAGATTGAATTTCTCCCACAACTTTTCTAACATACTCTCAGTAATTGCACTCTCACCTTCCTTTCTACGGCCAGGTCGACCAGAGGTCTCACCGGCCCTATTTGGGGATTCCTCAAATGCATCAACTATCCTAACCACCGGACTGGAGGGGGGCTCTACCAATCTATTTTCAGCATTATCAATAGATGGAAGGTTCACAAGTTGAAGTTGAGAAATGGTCCTAGAAGAACTGCCTGAACCAAAAGGTGATCCAAGGCTAGACATGGTGGACAAAAGAAAGTAACGAAGCACAGGAGAGGGAACGTAAAAGGGGCTAAAAATCAAACCTGAAATTGAGAAAGGCTACGAACATCGGATATGCTTCGACCTTCAAAATGCGTCAACCGGCAATGGCAGAGTCCCAGATACTGTAGAGGCAAGAGCAGAAGAAAGGCATAAAAAGTCCTTTCCCCCTCTTTATATACATATTCGAAATATGAGCCCCCCAAGCCAATTCGACATGACGGTTGAGGGTAATGATGGCTTCTCAAGTATCGACTGCGTAATAAATGACCCATTAAATCGACGTCTTGGAAAATGGAGAAACAAAGCGTGTGACTCTTCATAAAGCCCATAGCCCTAGTTACACCCTAACTCCTAACTAGGGCTCTGGGGGGGGGAGTAGCTGATATGCCACAAACAGACGCACCAATCACCCTGAGACACGTGTGCTTACAGAACCGATAAACTCGGTCATACAAAGCAGGCGCAGCCTCTGGGGCATTCTCATACATATATCCTCCAGACCTTATGCTCTGGGCAATATTCACTCAATATTCCGTATGGTTCCGACCTCGTTGTTTCCTTAAACGACCGCCGAGCAAAGAATAAGGAAACAGTCTTTTATAAGGAAGCTACCATACATTGTTATCTCTATTTTTGATACAATGATTCCACAAGGTAACTGCAATCTCCGATGATCAAATCCCTACTTTCATGGCTCCGAATCCTAATCAACTTAGGAAGGCCGCAGTCTATAAATGAAACCCTACAGGTACGCTTTATTTTCATGCTCATTTTTTGGCTTTCAATACAGTCTATTCAATTCAGTTTACTTACTTCAGCATCGGAGCGGCTACCGCCGGAGCCAATCCGGTGGCCCTCTGATCCCCCTTTTTGAGTGTTCTACAAGTCGCGGAGCCCAGATTTCTTGCAAGCTGAAAAGTGCAGCATCAATATTGTTGTTGTTATTATCATGTGACGTGACTTACTGTTGTTGATATCGCATCTTTTTGATTGGTGATCACGTTGCTATAAATTTGTATTTTGATTTTAGACCCCTTATGTTGACCTGTCCCTGTCAGAGCAAAAGACTACTTATTGAGTTTTCATAGCTCATACAGATACTACACAACATCTTGCAAGTAGGACGCCACAGTTTGAGAGTAGGGATCAGAATCCTGAACATGCATAGGGTTGCTGTAGATATGTGTACTACAGGGATTATTTTGGTAGCAAAGTATAGTTCTTGTCCTATGTTCTCCTATAATACCCCGACCCGAGTTAAACTGTAACTGACCCGAGTTGAGCGAGGCCATGACATGTAACTTCAAATCAAACACTAATTTATTATTTAAATGAAGTATGATGTACAGTTTAATGATAAGACAATCTCGAGTACCCGAGGCCTACCGTACTAAAAGCCCGAGGATTATGAGAAAAATGCATGTGATTTATCACGTTATAAATTTAGGAAATAATTAAATAATAAAAGAAATGAAAGTGGAAAGCATGTGAAAATAAAATAATAAAATGAAAGAAATGCAACAAAGATGAAATAAAAGAAATGGAAAGAAAGGAAGTAGTAGAAGTTTGCCACACACACACACACACATTTATATATATATATATATGTATATATATAAAGTTAAAGGAATAAAATAATGAAGGGAAGTAAAGAAAATGGAAGAAACTTTCAGAAGCTTGTGGAAGGAAATAGAAATAGAAAATTGTAGAAGTGTGAGGAAGGGGAAACGTGGGTAGGTGGTAGTAGCCACCGACCTCAAGGTCGGTTAAGAGAAAAGAAAAAGAAATAAATAAAGTTAAGCAAAATATTACATTGTCCTATATATTGACACGATTATTGTAAGCTATGAATAAAATATAAAAATGGACGAGCGACAATCAATTGTTCAATAAAACACGCGACTCGAGAAATGACCAAAACGAAGTAATTGTGAATGCCAAAATAAATATATGGGACTAATACCAAGACTGAATTATGAAAATAAAATATAATATAAAATAAATAAAAATCAGAGATCCAAGTGCATGCTATAATAATAATAATAATAATAATAATAATAATAATAATAATAATAATAATAAAAATTTACATGTGAAGCCAAAATACATGATGTATATAAACATATGTTATATGCAGAAAAAGAAACAAAAAAAGTCACTGGAACATATGATATATATATATATATATATATGAAAAGAAATGATAAGGAAAAGAAAACAAAATAAAAAAAAAAAGGAGTAGAATGTTGTAGAAGCATGGAGAAGAAGAGATAGGGGGGGATAACGTGCAAGGAAAGAAAGGAAAAAAAAAAAAAAAGGTAGCAGCAGCCTCCAACCTCAAGGTCAGTGGAGAAAAAAAATATAAAGGGAAGAAAGAAATAAAGAAGGAAAGAAAGAAAGAAAGGAAGGGGAGAAAAAGAGAGGAAGCGTGAGAGAAAGAGAGAGAACTGGAGCAGGCAGGAAAAGAAAGAAAAAGGAAGAAGAAAGAAGCAGCAAGAAGGAAAAATATAGCAGCTAAGCGTTGACTTAAAGCTTGGGGATTTAGAAAAAGAAGCTGAACCACAAGAGAGAGAGAGAGAGAGAGAGAGAGAGAGAGAGAGAAGAGAGAGAGAAAACTCACCAAGTAAAGGAAGGTAAAAATCTTACTTCCATACTTTCTCTCTCTAAAAATTTGTGAAAGAATTCTCTGTTTTGATGTGTGTAAATTGTATCCGTGTGTTAGATAATTAAAATAAAAGAGATTAGAAGTGGGCAAGATGTTTGATAAGTGGAAAATATCTGGAAACCATAAGAACCCTTTTGTTTTGGAAAATATATATATATATATATATATATAGATATGTAAAGATTAAATTTACAAAAACGCTCTAGATATAATTTAAGACCCAAATGAGTGAAAATAATAATAATAATAATAATAAATAAATAAATGGAAATTATCACCACCAAGTGGTTGGTTCAACGGGAAATTTTAGAGAGAGAGTGAAGAATTAAAGTTGGAATTTCTCTAAATTAAGGTATGTATATACTTTATGGGTTTGAATTCGAATTTAATTATTTTATTTTGTCGGCTTAATTGGTAGAATCCAAAAGAAACTGGATGAAATTATACCTTTGGATCATGTTAGAATGAGATGAAATTGGGTTGCTTGAAATGCTGAAAATTCAGCCTTTTAGTATTGAGAATTTGGTTATATAAATATTAAAAATTAAGAAATAAAAGAGCTGGAAATCGTTATGGAAGTTCAGCTTTTCTTAACTTCTTAGTTTTGAAAAACACGGTACTAGAGTAGAAACTCTAAAACAAAATAGTTTGAAAAGTTTATATGCCAATTTATCTCACAAACTCGAGCCTTCTTAAATTGATTAATGTTGAGCTATATGAAGGATTTTATTAAGTTCTAAATTGATTGAATGATATTGCTACAAAATAAAATAAAATAAAATAAAAATTATCACAATATCTCCAATGCAATACGAAGCCTAAATGGAGTCCAAATTGGACGAAATTGTTATTAATAAAGCCTAAATAATTATGAACTCGTATATATGACTAAATAATGAATCGGGATCAGAATGTCATAAAATGAGAAATGATTGATATGTTTCGGTAATCGAAAACAGATACCAAATGAGATTCAAAAGACTCAAAACTTATATACAAGATCCGGCAATAAATTATAAAATGACGAAAGCGTCTTTAAGACTTAATGAGCTTACTCGAAGTATAAAGATAAAATGAGTACTAATTCAATGTGTTATATATCTTAATCCATGAAGATAGGAGCATTCAAATGACGGAAATAAGAAAGAGAGCTATGGAAAAGCTGGGGTGATAACCAGATAGAATGTAATGTTAAGAACTCAAGAGTAATACCTGACCTCTGCATGTAGTACATTCCTAGCCATGTCACAGTTCTTTCTATATGCATTTGTACTCCTATTTGTGATATCAGATTCTTATGATTCCACATATGTGATATTTCCCATCAGTGAATTAGTTCAGCTATAATGTTATATCTTACTCTTGAGTTTCATATTCATTATTGATGCTATATCTCGATCATGAGTCCCATTCCATGACACATGTTGTTGAGAATTTCAGGAGGATGGCGGTACGTCCGCGTTCCAATAGACTTGGGCCAAAAGGGGCCAAATGTTGAGAATTTTAGGAGGATGGCAGTACTCCGCGCTCCAATAGACCAGGGCCAAAAGGGGCCAGATGTTATTATACTGATCATGAGATTCCGTACATTTGTGTAAAGGACAATTTTGTACACTTGTACGAAGGGCCAAAAGGGGCCAGATGTTGTTCTCGGCAGCCCAGTAACATAGCCATAAAAAGTTATAGTTATATTATGTTGCCTTGAACCAGTTATGATTCACCAGTTATGTCATCACCATTTTTATTGAAATTCATGGTATGATCAAGCCGTTGCACAGTTTCTTTGAGTACATTCTATGATCATGTTTCCGACAACTTCGATTATTACATATGGTATGATCTTTTAGACTTGATATTCATGACTATCAGTTATATCCCTGATCATTGATATCCATTGATGAGCTATAATTGTTACATGATATTGACTGGCTATCATGTCCATTGTTACTCAGTTCCTTTCAGATCTTGTACACATGCAGAGTAGGGGACTTACTTACTAAGCTTGTGTAGCTCACTCCTTTTTATATAAATTTTTCAGGGAATGATAAAGAGGACAGACAGTAGGAGACTACGGCTAAGAATTGGACATTTTGACAAAGTAAAGGTAATAGTAGTACAGTCTTGTAGCACTCCCGTGTAATCATGTCCTTGGGATGAGGTGATGATTAGAAATTTTCCAGACCTTACTTTTATATTAACAGACCTTTTATTGTATTGTCTTCCGCTTGTGTCACATGTTAGTTGCACTAAAAATAGTGCAACAGGATGATTAGGTCCGATTCGAAAAAAGTGCCGGGTCGGATCGTCGCAGTCCGTTGATTTGTAGAGGGTGGGTTGCGGGTCGTGACGTCTCCCATCACCCCACGTCCTGGGGGTAGTTACATTTGGAGATATTTGGGTCTATAAAACCATATGAAATTTAGTATTATAAATGAATGAATGAAAATTTTATCAAGTCTTCCGCTGTTTATTTAAATTTCTGATTGCATGTTAAATAACTCACATATAAATGTCAAGTTAAAGTAAAAAGGAAAAATCCGATTCGACAATTGGGTCGGATTGGTGTCGCAATGCCAGATCCACACAGGGTGGGTTCCGGGTCGTGACAACTTGGATTTGCATTTCAGTTGAGTTGAGGTTTATTAGATGACATTTAGGGTTAAAGGTGTAGATTAAAAAAAGAGAAGAGAAGATAGAGAAAAATTAGTGGAAAAGGTTTAGGTTATAAAATTAACATACAACCGTTACACATTGTATATTTATCTATCTATATTTATATCCATATCCATATCTATATCTATATCTATATCCATATCCATATCCATATCTATATCTATATCTATATCTATACTATCTATAAAAGTATGGATCCACTTATGTGTTTTCTCAAATCTTGTTTTACACTTTTTATTGATAGAATTACCCTTTCTAAAATAATTTATTTGCTTTTTACCCTTTCTCATTAAGTTGTCCATTGGCCGCGATACCATATCAGTTATCACCATCGGCTCCTCCCATCTTTGTTATGACTCGCACGATTAGATTTCTAATTAAGGACTACTCTTTGGATACCTCACCACTATGACTCCTAGAATCATGTTCTTGCATGAATGGATTTGTAATTGGAATCATTTAAAAGTATTGATCCACTTATGTGTTTTCTCAGATCTTGTTATACACTTTTTATTGACAAAATTATCCTTTCTAAAATAATTTATTTGCTTTTTACCCTTCTTCCCCGGGTTGTGACTCAAAGCAATCGTGCACAACACCATTGGGTTTTTAGAGCCTTCCCGCATGATTTGTTCTCTCTCTTCTCCAGTCGATTGCAACAACCACTCGCGACACTACTTCTCTCTTCTACACTGGTCGCGATACCTTATCAGTTATCACCATCGGCTCCTTCCATCCTTTGTTATGACTCACCCGATTAGATTTCTAATTAGGGACGACTCTTTAGATACCTCACCACCATGACTCCTCGAATCATGTTCTTGCATGAATGGATTTGTTATTAGAATCATAAAAAGATTAATCTTTGGATACCTCACCACCATGGGTCCTCAAATCATGTTTCAACGGATAGGTTTTTGGGAAAGAAATCCAAAGTTTCCTAACGAATACCCAGGTGAACGTATAACTCAGGTGATGTTTAAGATTAAAAGAAACATGATTAATTATGATCACTTTGTAACCTATGAGATTTGTGTCTTGGTAGTAGGTTTTCTAGGCTAATTTGTTTTTCATATGGTAGTTACCATGAGATTTATGTCCTGGTAGTAGGTTTTCTTAGGTAATTTGTTTTTCAAATGTTAGTTAAAAGGATTCCACTTGTGTGAGTTTTTGTTTCCCTCTTTTTTCGTAAAGAGTATTGATAATTTTTACATGAATACATCTCAATGCATACATCTCGATGTAGAAGCTTCAACATGATTGGCATGAAATTGCTCTAATGTGACTTGAAATTTAAGTGCCTTGAGTTGTTTTCTTGTTGTTGGCACAAGTTAATATCATCTTTAAAACAACTACATTTGATTTTCATTTTGGGCACATCTAACCGAAAAATAAGTTGTAGCCTATTAATGACTTAATGTTGACATGATTTTGTTTTATTTTTGTGCAGCTATGCATTGCTGTTCTACCACATAAGTTTTGGGCTTTTATTGGAATTATGTTTCAGGTAATATTCTTTGGTTTGTTCATCCTTTTTTTTTCTCTCTAATTTTTTTTTTGGGTTGGGGCCCCGAGGGTTTGCTACTTTCATGTATGCTATATACTTTTTAACTCTATAAAGATATGGAGATATTTCATCAATTTCAGTTAGTATTAAGGCCTACATTATTTTAGAAAGAACAACATATGAAAGGTTGTTACGTGCCTATTTTTGTTTAGAAATATATAATAGTGGAGTCATGGTTAGTAGTGCTCAAGGTGACGGAGTTATGGTTAGTTACTATTTTCTTGTATTTAAAGAACCTATTATGAAAGAAAAAGGCATTGGAGTATTTGATTTACTTTCTTGTAAGGTTTTAGAGGTCTTGGTTCTCCTCAAATTGAACCTGTATGAGGATTTCGCCCCTGTCGAAGTGGATTTTTTCCCTAGTCCTCTCTCTTTTTTATTTTATTTTATTTTCTAGAAAAAGGTATGTATCAGAGGTTTATGAGCATTGTTATGTTTCTTGAATCAGGTTCCCTTCATCATTGTCACAAATTACCCGAAGATATGTTTTTGTTTTTTGTTGTAAGTCTTTCCAGCACTTCCATGAAAGCTTGTATAGCCTATTTATTTTGTCAACCTGCAACTTCTAGCCCTTTGTGAAATTAAGTTTCACTTTGTAATATGTTCATGCTCAGTTGTTGATAAGACCTCTTTTTTTTTAATTTTTATATTTGATTTATTTAGGGCGATTTGACACTCTGCATGCTAAAGCTAGGTAAAAAAAATTATGGGTTGAATGTTTTTAAAATAACATTATTATTATGTCTTTGGTATGATGTGATGAAGAATTTTATTAAATTTTGGGTTTTATTTTTTGATTTTAGGACATATTATCGAGAGTTTTGTGGAGTTGATACTGATAATCAATTTCAATATCAGTGATTATAGGAAAGATCTTAAGCAGGTGTAGTGGAGTAGACATTACTGGTTGAATGCATAGCTTGGCTATATAAGAAACTTTGGTGGGTTTATTTCAGCCTAAGGTAGACATCCATACCTTGCATTTTAGTTCTCTGTCATGTGCTCAGACTTTCTAATTTTTACATATTGAGTCTATAACTCATAACACATTAGTATAGCCTACCAATCATAGCTTTCCATGTATATAACCTTCACAATAGAAATCCATCCAAGAGATGATTTAAGAAAACCGAGAATGGCATTCAATTTACCTCTTCTTTCATTTTGAGAAATACAAAGAAAGTATGAATAAATGACTAATTATCAATATAAGGCTTTCTTGAATTGTTTGCAAGCAAAAGATATTCCAATAAGGACAGAGAATATTGACATTCAATTACCATTTGAGATAGAAGATGGCAAAAACTTTTCCCTGCTTATGTTACACATTTTGTATAACAAAATATATATATGTAAAATAATGTGCTAAAGTGGCTAACAAAACTAAGTTACAAGATTCTCAAACAGGGTCTATTGTATAATGGTGATAGGTAGGGTGCACAGGTGTCTAGGATGCATTACTTTGAAATAAATGTGCTCCTAAAATGCGTCTCCTTATTTTCTTTAGACACGACTTTTGTCAAAGACTTCATTCAAAATGTTGGATTTTTATATTAAAATCCTATTTGAATTATTAATGAGACCATTTGGACATCCAAAATAGGACTTTCTTTGATGTATAGGACAGAAAAGATGTGAGTGGACATGACAGGTTTGGGCTATATAAGGTGACATGATATGTCATTTAACTATTGAACTACAGGTGTAGATTTAATCGCACAAACTCTAAAGGACATATATTACTTTAGTGCTCTGTTCTTCATGTAAATTATCAAATTTCTTGTGTTTGCTACAACCTTGGCTATCACAATTATCGTATTTTGATAAACATAAAGACTTCGAGACCATTTGGATACTGTAATACCCCGACCCAAATAAAATAGAATAAATCTATTTATATATACCCTAAAAGAGTCAAATAATAATACCGAGCTTTGACCAAGCAATGAACATAATACCAAAAGTAAACCGAGACCAGATTCAGACCAAGAATAGTATATCCCAAAATATACTGAACTATCACAAACGAGTAATATACAGTGATAAGTACGAATACCAAGGTAAATAGTAGAACTTATGATATCAGAGAATTACGAGATTAAGACAAGCTGAGTACGAACAGATCGGGCCAATAAAATGTAATACCAAAAGAGACCGAGCTAACATAGTAAGTTATGTACAGAATAGATATGCAGTTCGAGACAAACAGTACGATTCACCAATAGAGGGATATATGATATTTAATATATGAGAAATAAATTGCAAGCAACCCCGAAGTATCCAGGATCACCACACAAGAAACTCAGACTAGTACAGAAAATTGTGTTCGTAGGCCAGTATATGCCTCGATATGCACACTAAGTATCCGCAATAAATTTTATCTTAGTAGTTACCGCCATTGATGACCTCTAGTGGAGCAAGTCTGATTCAACCCTAGCCAAACTAATTTTGGCTTGCTTAGACCTGACCTAGATGATGTAGGGTTTGCACTGCAACAAAAACCAAAGGAAATGGCCCTAAGACCAGAGAGAACCGTCGAGTTGCAGGTCACGGATCTGATTTGGGGTATCTCAAACCGAACCCCAATCTCAGTTTTATGAATGAAATATTAATCCCCATGATTATACGGTTACAACAAGCCAAAAAGCATCAACTTTGGTGGAGAAATGAGCGTGTACAAGGGGAATATCCCGTCAATCATTAATGGTGGAATCGAGCTTGTGAGCTCGTTCCAGTCCACAAAATGAATACCAAACATTTTCCAAGCATTCAGTAACCTACACCATCCAAGAGCAGAGAGATTTAACCTCTCAAACTCCACGAAATTTGAAATAAAATTCTCTGCAACTAGGGCAACACGGGGGAAGAAGAAAGGAAGAAGGTGAACAGTGACCTGTTCGGTTCGGGTCAAGTTTTGGGTTTGGGTCGGGACCCGACTCGTCTCATAAACGGTTTAAGTAAGGCGGCACTATTTTGGGGAGAAATAGGTTTTATTTTAAAAGGGATTTACCCTGTTTGGTTACAAATATAAGAAATCAAAAATTAGGTTTTAGGATAACATAAACCTTGGATAAAGAGTTTAACGGGAACATGTTACTCCGATTCTATAAGAGGAGCTGAACCAGCTGGCTTAATGGCAGTTAAGGCCGGTTTAGGGTTTCCAATTAAAAACCCATTGGCTTAGGGTTTATTTTAATCTCAAATAAACCAAAACTTTGTAGAATTTATACTTTGACCCCAACTGTTCTGAGTATTTGTGTTCTGGCCCAGGATATGGGAATTTAATTCAAATGAGTCCCTGAAAAATAATTAAATAATAAAATAATTATTTTATTAATTGGGTAAAATTATTATTTTACCCTTGGACACTAAATGACTCAAATGAAGCCCAAATTAAATAAGTAAATAATGAATTTTTACTATTCCGGGCATTCAGGACTCAACGGTGGAGTCTGATTTGTGAAACCAAGTTCCAAAAATACAGACATATAAATTATAAATGACTTTATTCCCCCTAATGATACCCAGGGTCAAATAAACACAAAAGATAGTCTAATTTAACTATGTCGGATACTCTGGACCTAATGGTGAAGTCCATTTTATGAACTGAGGTCCCAAAAAATTTACCTATATAGCATGTGAAATTACCAACATGCCCCTGATGATAAACGAAATCTAAATGAAGTCCAAATGGGACGAAATTGATACTGATAGAAGCTCAAACACTCGTGAAACTGTACACATGATTAAATGATGAATCGAGGTTAGAATTTCACAAAATGAAAAATGACCAAAATACCCCTGAGCATGGTAAGTGCAAAGTAGAGGCCGAATCAAGGTCAATCTGATCTGATAAATTGTCATAAGCATAATTATGAACATTGAAGGGCTAAATAAGACTCCAGAACAGTCAACGTATAAAATGAGAAATGACCAATTTGTCCCGATAATCAAAAACAGATACCAAATAAAGTCCAAAAGACTTAAGAATTTATATATGAGATATATAGAACATTCTGAGGACCACAACAGGGTTTAGGGCAATAATGATAAAATTATCATTTTCCCCTTAAGGTTAAATAAGTACTTAACTGATAACGATTTGAGTCCAAAAGACTTAGAACCTTATATTTAAGATATGTGGACTATTCTGAGGACCACGATAGGGTCCGGGGCAAGAATGATAAAATTATCATTTTGCCCCTAAGGTTAAATAAGTATTTAACTGATAACGATTGAAGTCTAAATGACTTAAATTATAATCCCGATAACTGCTAAGCCTAATTAAAGAATGAAATAGCGTCGAATGAAACCCAATGAAAGGGCAATAGGCTATTAGGCTATCTTAGGTAATCCGATAGATACCTAAGATGACGAATAAGACATGAATGGTTCAATTCTGATCTGTTTGTGATTGATGATGATTATTCAGGATATACAAGGATGTGTCTGAGATAATATCTAGAGGTTATCAGATTATCTGTACAAGAGAGATAAGTATAACAGTTGGTGAGTAACTTGGAACTTCTGACTTGGTGTATAAGTTACACTATCTAGATATTGTATCTTCATACACTATACCGTTTTATATGCTATATTGTTTAAATGCATACTCTTTGTACTGCATTACACGTGGCATGATTTTGTCTTGTCTTGCTCTCCTATTCTATTCGGGTCTACTCTGTTTTGTTATATGATCTGTTCTGGTTTTGTTTTGTTTTGTTTTGTCTTGTTCCGCTCAATGCTGACTTGTTTTATTCGTTAATGATATGCATATGTCCCTGATTGATATACTCAATTCCGTTATGTTCCGTTCCGTTGATGATATGCCTGTGTCTCTGATTGATATATTGTTTTCGCTCAATTCCGTTATGTTCCGCTCCGTTGATGATATACCTGTGTCTCCGATTGATATATTATTTTCTCTCAATTCTGTAATGTTCCATTCCATTGATGATATGCCTGCGTCTCTGATTGATATATTATTTTCGCTCAATTTCGTTATGTTCCATTCCGTTAATGATATGCCTATGTCCCTGATTGATATATTAACATCGTTTACTGTTTTGATTTGATTTGTTATGTTACGTTCTATTCTATTCTGATCTGTTTGTATTGTTTAGTTCAGTCCTGTTTTATTCTACTTAAGCTGCATTAAGTGGATTTATAAAACTGCTATTTTTGAAATCACTAAACCCTCCATGTGCTTTGTAAACAAGAACTGCATTTTGAAACCCATGACTAGGGAACCTGTGTTACTCACTGGGCTTATTTAAGTTCACCCCATTATCCTAACATTTTTCAAGATTTATCTCCATTGGATTGGAAGGCACTATGATATGACGTGGATAGGCCGAGTGGCATTCTAAGTAAAGCATCTGATGGCACTGATTTGTGGAGACTTGGACTCTTGTGGGTTGAATCTAGTTATTCAGGTGAGTGTTATGATATGATTAAATTTACTGATTTTGGGACATGGCTCATGGTAATGGTACTCTAGAGATGTTAGATGTGCTCTGTGGTTAGAGTTTTTAGTTATCTGGTTTTAAACTTGCTCTGTGGTACATACCTCTATGGTATTTATAAATGAATTGCATTCCCGAATTGAATAAGTTTTAAATTTCGCTACTCTGACCCTACAATTGGAATGCAATTCGTCGTTAAGTTCAAAAATTTGCCTTTGGTTGATCGCATTGTTGGTCGGCAAACTGTCAAGGCGGTTAACTGGCATCACATCCTCGACATCTGCATAGGGTGGAATTCGGGATGTGACATCAACTCTACACCATTTCCATTGATTCAAATTGCAAATTAAACCCTTTTTCATTCTTTGTAAGACCCTACTATTAAAACTAATTATCATGCATTTAAATTCAAAAATAGAAACTAAACCAACTCACCTATTTTTCTGATTTTTCTTGTTGCAGCTTCTTCCCCTCTTCTATTTCCTTCTTGATTCAAGCTTCATAATCCTCTCTAACTTTACAATTTCTCCCTTCTTGATTTTTCCTTTTTTGTTTCTATCTCATGCAACACCTATATAAATATATATATATATATACACATCATCAAAACTCCACCGCCTTAGTCCTATCTCCCTTTTTCCTCTCGGTTTCTCCCTCTTCCTAGCCCTCTTTGTTGACTTAATTTCTGATTTCTCTGCTTTTCTTTTTTGTTTTCTTTCTTCTTTCTTTTCTTGTATAATATTTTATATATATATATATATACCATATATATAACACACACAAACAAACACACTCAACCGACACACACACTACATGCATACTGCTTGTGTAGCTTTCTTTGTTTCTCTTTTCTTA
Organism: Nyssa sinensis; assembly: GCA_008638375.1. Classification (NCBI taxonomy): domain Eukaryota; kingdom Viridiplantae; phylum Streptophyta; class Magnoliopsida; order Cornales; family Nyssaceae; genus Nyssa; species Nyssa sinensis. Next base: position 37,413,090 of record CM018031.1, read on the forward strand.
TACTTGTATTTTAAAACACATATATTTATAATATAGTATATTATGTATTATATATATACACATGTATAAATACATAATATATACATATATATACTTCATATGCACGTATATACTAGTTTCTAAGTACGTAAACATACACTGATATCTCCGGGCTTAGGCATATATGTGTATGTACGCTTGCATGTGAATGCGTGCATGCACGTATTACGAGACTCGATTCTGGGCTGCTTGGGCATTGCTCGGCACTGAATGTATAACTGACATTATTCACATTTCAAAATTGTACCATAGATATGATATCATGATATAGAGCTTAAACAGCTCGGTTTACAACTGATAGTACACTACTCGACCTAGTCTACCTCAATCTACGTGTTGACTCGGGTCAGGGTATTACACACACCATGACCTAGTTCTTCTTTAATAATTCAAATTCAAATAATCAAAATTATTGCACACCATACTTGCAGTGCTACACACACTTACATCATATGGCATTAGGTGCGCCATTCATTTATTCAAACTTATATGCCTAGCATACATACATAGTACCAGTCCATGTCTAAGTGGTAAAAAAATTATTCCAAGGAGTCTACATAAGTAATAAATATATATTTCACATATTAATTCATGCTCAGGTTGTCAAATAATAACACAAGCACCAAGAAAAAACATAATCGTCAATGTTATAGCCTAAACTCTCGTGTCTTAGTATATAGTCATGAAATTATATTCAAGCAAACACTTATATTCATGATACATTGTAAGTCATAATAAGGATGTCCTTACATACATATATACACGTGTAAGCATTTCATAATAGCTACTTATTTATTTCATGCTTTCACGCTTGCATACATTAAGCAATAATGAACCAAACAAGAAACATACTTATTTTAAATATATATATATATATCATATATTTAAATCTCAAAAAATTGAACACATTAAGTAGGCATAATAAACAAAAATTTCAAACCAATCTATAACATTTTATTCGAAGTCTTATCCCGTCGTCCTTAGGTATTCTAAACCTAGAGCTCTAATACAATCCTGTCACGCCTCGAAATCGAGAAGGCCCGAGAGTGAGGCGAGTGACCCCATTTTTGAACCACTTTAAGGTGAGATAATTAAATATAAAATATTTTTATTTACCCTTATTTAAGTTAAATAATCTATTGGAGACAAATCGAGCGGTAAAGAGTTGATCCGGAAGCCAACCGACAAAACGGGAGGAGAGGTGGTTAGGCCCCTCTCCAAGTGCCGACCAGCACACTAAGAGGGGGGTTTTCCACCTCCTAGTTCCAATAGGCACACACGTGTGCTGAGCAGGCCTGGTTCCCTGCTTTGGCCTATTTTGAAGTTCCTTCCTATTTTGGGTCCTTTTCTTGTTTTAACCTAATTTTCAAGAGTCTTAAACATATATTTTCATTTTATTAAAAATTTATATCATAATATAACATCCAACCTTTATTTTCATTCATCAAGAAACCATACATCTAATTCAAGGGTCAAGTTCCTACATGGATTTCCGTAAGTGTCCAAAGATGATTAAATTTTCTTATTGTGTTTACATCACCATTTAACATTCTATTTCATACACATTATATCTCCAATTTACATGGTCCATTTTAAGGGAAATATACATTCAAAAATTTTTCCAAAAGAGTTCGTGATATTCAAATATATAAAAAGGAAGTTTTCCCAAAAAAATAGCTTGGTAATGAATCTTCAATTTGTGTCCATTTCGTTGCCCGCTCCTACATCTAGTAGGGATCAAAACAACAACCCCAGTAGGAGAAATCTAAACAAAGGTAAAAATATGTTGTGTCACATGTATGCTTGTACACGTGTAGTGACATCCAAGTGATCACCGAGCATGCCCACTAGATTGTATGCCAACACAAGTAAATACTAAAGAGAGAAACATCATTCAAGCCCACTAGATTGTAAGCAAACTAATTGGAGATTCACATTTTCATCCATTTATTTCCAATTCTCAAGTTCTCTACTTCAAGCTTTCAAGTTTTCCATTCTCATTATTATAAAGTTATAACATTAACATTTGTATCCACAATTCAAACCAAATGCATCATTATGGCTAACCTTTCACACAATCATGAATAAACATCATTTTTTAACATACAAGGCTATATAGGTGTCACGACCCTAAAGCCACCCTATGCGAATCTCGTGTCGCGAGGCCGACCCAATGGCCATCCCTACTTTTTCCATGCTTTGTACCAATGATAACAGTAAATAATGTAACATAACACTAAAATGCAGAAGTCTTAATCCAAAATATTGTTCAAAGACTGAAAAATGTAACTGACAATAGAACAAACATAAACCACTTTTAAATGGTTAGTACATGGGAGAGACTACATTATTCTATCATGCTCCTCAACTATCTCTGTCACGACCCGAAACCCACCCTGTGCGGATCTCGCGTCGCGACCGCCACCCTCAGGTCCGGGGACCCTTGGGCGAAGGCTCACATAGGCAGCGGTATCGAATAGACGTGCGACATGCGTATTGCGGAAGCGTGAAAACTTTTTCTTTTCTTTTCTTATTTCAATTTACGCACATCCGTCCGATACTGCCGCTCTTTACATAGCATACATGGTTACACATTCAGAGTATAACTAAACTTAAAGACTTATAACATTACATGTTCAGTTGCCTCGTGGGCTTAATACATATTCTCACAACATCTACTAAATACAAATTGTCTTACTAGAGTTCATAAGTTTCCAAAAGAAACTACTTAAACATATCTTCCCAAGAATGGCAGATTCTTCATCATCGTCTTCTAATCAAACTGCCCTTAATCACCTGAAAGGGGGATCCGAACAAAGTCCGGATAAGCTAATCTAAGCTTGTGAGCAATTCCAGTATTCGTCATGGGGTTTTCAATTAGCAGTGGTTTTTAGTACATAAAAGTTGTAAAATAATCACCGCCAATTGTTCGTATACTTTGAATACAGAATATATGCATTCCTTAAAACAATAGCTTTGAAACATTTAAAGTATTCAAGCTATACTTATACTTCGTCAAATAGAGTATATAACTCAAAACATATGCATTTCATAAAACAATAGCTTTGAAACATTTAAAGTATTCAATCTATACTTATACTCATGAACTTCAAAATATATAACATAACATGTATTTCTTAAATAGAGTATATAATACTCAAAATATATGCATATTGAAAATGAGGGTAAAACCTGCTTCCATTTTCAAATCATTTGTCATCTTATCACTTCCATTAGTGGAATCCGTTTCGAACCGGACTCCCATCTTACGTATAAATGGAGATATCTCATTTGTCTGGGGGATTAGATCCTGCTACCGGGCATTTCACATGACAGGTCAATAAGTTACAATAAGAACCCAAAATACTGACTATGTGGTTTTTGACAGGTCAATGAGATCCGAAAAAACCCAAAATACTGCCTATGTGCTTATGCACCATTATCTTATAAAACATTTATCATGTAACTTTTCTCATAGATACTTTTCATGACTTCGTAAAATCTTCGTATACTTGAAATAAGCAAATTCAGGATATTTAACAATAATTGAATTTTAACTAGACATGCAGAAATATATTTGAAGGAAAAATTGTTGTAGATACCAATTACTGAGCATGTCACAATGGGGTTATAAAACAGAACAATTAAAAACTGAATCATGTAAACACTGAATTCGGAATTTCAAACAATTCATATCTTTTTAAATCCATGGAGTTAAATCTCCACTTCAAACACAGGGTTACTCACCTTGGTCCTTTAGGGTTAGTGCTAATAATGCGCTTTCCCACTTTCCTTGTAGTTCCTAAGAACAATTCATAAGCATCTCATCAACTTCACATTCATTGTAATATCATCTCGATATTCCTTAACTTATGCTTAAGTCGTATTAGATCCTAAAACGATTTCATAATTTCGTATACACTTAACTTAACTCGTACTTTAACCTATGACACAATTAATGTGTTAGGAATTAAATTTATTTCAATTTATACTCTTCTGGTAACTCCATTAACTTTAATTTAAAGTTATTTATTTGACATGTTTACGTGTCGTGTCTTTTCGTATTTCATTTCTCGTACTTGCCTCAGTTAAATACTTCGATAATATTTCAGTCTATAGTCATCTGACAGATGCTATTCATCAAATTTTATGTCTTTTTCTTTTAGACACTTCTTTTGGTCTTATAGACTCTATTATTGAGTCCAGAGCGTCGAAGAAAGTTGGTTTAGGCTTTCTTAGAATTTAATTCGGGCTTTTATATGTAAAAGGGCAAAATGGTCATTTATCGTTTTACGTGTCATATTTTTCTATACTTCATTTCATAATTTGGACTCCATTTTTGAGTCCGGGATGTCAAAGAAAGTCAATTTAGACCTTCTCTGGTTTCATTTTGGCTTTCGGGGTTCCAAGGGTATTTTGGTCATTTTAGCCTTTTACGTGTCTTTATTTTTCCCGTCTCGTGTCGTGGATCTCACCATTGGACTCAGAAGGTCCGAGATAGTAAGAATACACTAATAGCTTGTTAATTTTGGTCAAGGGGTATTTTGGTCATTTACCCCTTTACGTGTCTTTATTTTTCGGGCCCTACCATTGATCTCAAAATGTCCAAAATAGTAAAAATACACTATTCATATGTTTGATTTGAACTTCATTTACTTCATATATGACTTAGGGGCAAAATAGTCATTTTACTTTATTTATTAAATAATTAAATTAATTATTTTTCCAGGGGCTTTATTGCATAAATTTCCCCTCAGTTGGGCCTCAGTATAATTTTTCTGAAGCTCAGGGGTTAATTCGTAATAACCAAAAGTCTTGGTTTATTTAATTTTAAATAAATCAGAAAACCAATTGGTTCGGTCCAAGTATAAGTGAACCGGTCCGGTCTAGTCATAAACCAACCGATTCGGTCGGTTTATTTACATGTGGCTGACGTCAGCCCTAGCGTTCAATTTAAGTTTATCGACATTCAAAACGTCGTCGTCTCATTAATTCGGTGGCAAGCCCAGAGGCTGCCACCTGTCCGAGTTGACTCAGCCTCATTTAAAGGCCGAGTTGACCCGTCTTCTTCTTCCCCACGAGACCCGACTGAAAACCCTAATTTCAGAATTCCTTCCTTTCCATTTTCGTGCAATTTGGATCCATGGATCCTTACTGTTTTCATGTAGAAATGTTCCTAAGGCATGAAGAACCAATTTGGCATTCATTTTGGAGTTCAAGGTGAACTCTTTACATCGGTTTAAAGCTTGATAATCCGAACTGTAATTCGGTCTTAGATGCTCATTCCTGAGCCAAATCACTTACGGTTTGTTCTATAGTGATCCTCTTTTCATGAGGATTTAGTTCCCGTTCATAAGAGTGGATTTAATCGTGAGTTTAGAGGTTTGGGTTCCAAACCCGTGGCCTGCAACTCACCACATGGGGTCCATTTCTTGAGCTTTATGGTCGCGGTCATATGTTTTTAACATGCTTATAATGTCTAATTTAAGTCTTGATAAGCCAAATCAAGCTTGAAGGAAATCGATTCAGACCTGCCATGGGCAAGGTCTTCAATGGAGATTTTTCGTGGGTTTCATATTTTTAGTCGTTTTCATAGCAAATTTTCATGCTTGATACACTTCTAGACATATCTTAAGTATCATATATACATAACATAACCTAAATCTCTTAACACATGCAAAATATTCTAGAGAGAGAATTTTAAAAGTTTTCGGTGGGTTCACCTTTCACCACTGTTTTCTCTTTCTTTCTTGCTCTAAAACCCTTCTTCTCTTCTGATTTTCTTCCTTCCTTAGCTTCTCAGTTCCTCCCTCTTTTGATCTCTTTCGTATGAAGCAAAGCATGCTTTGCATGCCTTACTTTTAAAGAGAGAACTGACCTCTCTCTCTCTACTGTTCTCTCTCTCTCTTTCTGGTTCGTAGCCCTACACTAGCCCTCCCATCTCATCAATTTTACTTTTTCCTCTTTTCTACTTTGCATTAAGTTCACAAGATATTTTGTATATATGTATATTATATATATATCACACACACACCAACACATGGAGACACACACACACACCTCAACCGACACACACACACACACTTTTCCCACTTTAAGCATATATATATTTATTTATTTATTTTTACTTTATTCATATACATACATGCATACATACTTGATTTACATATACATACATATAATTCATCTTCCATGTAATCATAATCATGTGCTTAATTTATTTAATTATAATTAAAACTAATTATTTCATATAAATAATTAATTAATTGTTTATTTAATTAATTATTCTCTTTGAGTGTAAATGTTTTTACACAATTTTCTTTAATCTCGTAATACAGTGTCATATGACCCGGTATCCCGGGTCGGGATATTACAATCTCCCTAAGCTCCTGATCTCCTACTGTGGTTCTGTAGCATATTCACCTAAAAAAATGGTAAGTGGGGTGAGCTAACAACGCTCAGTAAGTAAAAGCCTATCTCCTATACAGGTTAGGGATTACATAGAAAAATACAAACTCAAAGGTAACATGATAGCCAGTCATGACAACGGTTGTAGTTAACAGTAAAATGCCACAATGGCCAATGAATAGTAAGGCACAATAAACAAGTATGAGTAATGGTGTAGCATGGGTATGGATAAAGCTCAATAATCATAATCAACATGAATATACTGCCACAATAAAACGGTCACAGTCAAGTCCAATAAATAAGGAACTATCAACATAGAATTTTTCATAAGGAAATGAAAGCATCATATAAATCCAATAAACGCCAACATAACAGTCAAACATGAGTGATGCATTTACTCTCTTCAGGGTTTTGCAGACCCTCAATCCTTTAGGGGCCCGGCATACCCCCCTTAACACGAATGCATATAAAATGCCCTTTTTAACTCACTGCGTAAAAATGCCATCATTGCCATGTATCCATTGACAGTCTCGACCCTTAAGTCCCATTAATCAACCCATAGGTCCTGTCAATCAAATAGCATTGGATGGACATTGTGACTGAGCACAACATCCGGCATTTAACATAGATCAGGATTCTATCATAATTCCATAAGAAGTGTATAAGGTATGGAATATCATGGCATAAATATACAATGATAGGCATAGTACAATGAAGCAAATCATGAGATAACAGTCAATAAGCATCCACCAGATAGGGCAATATCAACGGTGGGACAATAATAGTGGGTACGTACATGAGTACAAAATTTTGATAGTAATAGAAAGAATGTGCCTTGGAAAACTACGTATGAGAGATAGGAGTTTACTTATCTTAAATTCGTAGGATCTACTTTAGTATTCCGTATCTTTCTCTTTTCCCTTTGCCTTGCCTATATATCAATAAACACGTCTCAGTTTTAATGTCATTTATCAATTTGTACATCTTACTACTCTAAGTATCTCTTTTACTAATTTAGGCTTTTTAGCTTCTCAGTTTCCTTCTTCCTCCTTTTCTAACTTCCTATCAATACTCACGTATAGGTATATATCAGTTCGCCCACCCTCCGTTCAGCGCCCACGGTTTCTCTCACTCTCTAATCTTTTTTGTTCCAAATCTTATCAGCTTCTTTTTTTTTTGAATTAAAATCTTTCCGATCCCTTAGCCATGACCTCCTCCCTTATCACACTAGCTGCATGCCTATCCAATAAGTTATATACATATTCACATATATGGTTTATTATATATATATATATATATCATGCTTTCACATAAATACTGATATATATTTATACACCTACACATATACACGTATATACCCATTTTCATATATGTATTTTTACTTATTTTTATTTTATTATTTAATTTAATTTTCCTTTTATTTTTCTTTTTACTCTACTTTGTTTTATAAATTTTTCTTTTATTATTATTTTATTTTTTTATTTCAGTATTCGTTCATGGCTTGCTCGGGCATCGCCCGGGCATTATCCGTACTTTCGAAACCATTGAGTTCCCAAACCGTCCATTTTATTCAATACTAAAATAGAAAGCCCTAACGGCTCAGGTTTACATGGCTTGATCGATTACAATTTGGGTCAAGGTATTACATTCTCCCCCCCTCCCGATAAATAAGTTTGGTCCCTCAAACTTGACTATATCATGGTGCAAATAGATGAGGATATTGAGCATGCATTTCATCTTCTCATTCCCAAGTGGCCTTCTCAAGTCGAGAGTTCCTTCATAATAGCTTTACCAGTGGAATGGTTTTGTTCCGTAGAACTTGCTCTCGCCCGTCTAAGATCTGTATCGGCTGTTCAATATAACTCAAATCCTCCTGAACATCTAATGGTTCGTGCTCGATTATCTGATCTGGGTTATGCACGCACTTACTTAGCATTGAAACATGGAAAATATTATGTACTTGTGCTAGCTCATATGGCAAGGCTAGCTAATACGCCACTGGCCCGACTCATCCCACAATCTTGAATGCTCCAATGTATTGTGGCCCTAGTTTCCCTCTCTTGCCAAACCTAACCACTCCTTTCATCGGTGATACTTTCAGGAACACATAGTTACTTGTCGTGAACTCCAACTCTCATCTCCTAGTGTTAGTGTAACTCTTCTGTTGACTATGAGTTGCTAGTAACACTGCTTGATTAGATGGATCTTATCGGTGGTCTGCTCTATTATCTCTGGCCCAAATAACTTCCTATAACCTACCTCTATCTAGCATAGTGGGGATCTACACTACCTACCATATAGTGCCTCATACGGTGCCATATCAATACTAGATTGATAGCTGTTGTTGTACGTGAACTCTACTAATAGCAGCTGATCCTCCCAATTTCCCTTAAAATCCATAACACTGAATCGTAGTAGGTCCTCCAATGTCTGTATCGTCCTCTCGGACTATCCGTCTATTTCGGGGTGGTATGCAGTGCTAAGACTCAATTCGGTACCCATAGCCTTCTGTAGACTCCTCCAGAACTTAGACACAAATCATGGATCTCGGTCGGATACAATGGATACTGGGACTCCATGTAATTGAACGATCTCCCTGATATAAAGCATAGCTAATCGTTCTAAAGTTTGAGTCGTCTTAGTCACAAGAAAATGGGTTGTCTTTGTCAGTCTGTCGATGATCACCCATATAGAATCATTCCCATGTGATGTCTTAGGCAACCCTGATACAAAATCCATCGTAATATGCTTCCATTTCCACTCTGGTATTAGCAGTGACTGTAGAAGCCCTCCTGGCTTCTGGTGTTCAACCTTGATCCACTGACACTCTATACATTGTGCAATGTGCTCAACTATATCCTTCTTCATCCCTGACCACCAGTAAGTGCTCCTCATATTATGGTACATTTTTGTAATTTTCGGGTGTATAACAAATCTAGAACTATGTGCCTCATCAAGAATCTTCTTCCTAATCTCAGGTACGTCTGGTATGCAAATCCTATCATGATAATACCACAGCCCATCTCGTATAGAGAAATCTGTATTCCTTCTGGTCTCGGCCTCTTAATGAAGCTTAATTAACTTGCTGTTGTGAGCTTGTAATTCCTTGATCTTGTCAACAATCGTAAGACCGATTGTGACGTTAGCACACATTGCCCTAGAACCTGGAAAAATCACCTCAACCTTCATGGCCTCTAACTCCTATAGTAGCTCTTTCTATGTAGTCAACAGGTAATCAAGACTCCCTAAGTCTCCTACTAAAAGCATCAACCACTACATTATCCTTCCTTAGATGGTACTGTATACTGAGCTCGTAGTCCTTAATCAACTCTAACCAACGTCGTTGGCACATATTGAGCTCCTTTTGCATAAACAAGTACTCGAGACTCTTGTGATCAGTGAAAATCTCACATGTGGCTCCGTACAGATAGTGCCTCTATATTTTAAGGGAAAACACAATAGCTACGAGCTCGAGGTCATGAGTTGGGTAGTTCTTTTCATGTGGCCTCAATTGTCGTGAAACATAAGCCACTACCTTTACCTGTTGCATCATAACACACCCCAAACCTTGGTGTGAGGCTTCACTGTAGATCACAAAGCCCTCTGTCCCATCTTGTACTGTCAGGATTGGAGCTGTAACTAGTCGGTTCTTCAGTTTTTGAAAACTTTGCTCTCTCTCCTTAGTCTAGATGAATGGAATATTCTTCCTGGTCAACTGGGTGATTGGCATAGCTATCTTGGAAAACTCCTTGACAAATCTCCTATAATAGCCAGCTAAACCCATGAAACTGCGAACCTTCGTGACAGTAGTTGGCCGAGGCCAATTGCTAATAGCCTCTATCTTCCGAGGGTCCACAAATATCCCATGCTTACTAATCATATGCCCTAAGAATGAAACGCTTGGGAGCCAGAATTCACACTTCTTCAATTTAGCATATAACTTCTGCTCCCATAGCTTCTGTAGGACTTTCCTCAAATACACCTCATGTTTTTCCTGGTTTTTAGAATAAACCAAAATATCATCGATCAATACGATTACGAAATCGTCCAAGTACGACTTGAATAATCTGTTCATTAAATCCATGAATGCGGCTGAGGCATTAGTCACTCCAAAAGGCATGACCAAAAACTCATAATGCCCAAACTAGGTTCTGAATGCCGTCTTTTGAATGTCCGTGGGCCTAACTTTCAACTAGGAATAGCCGGACCTCAGATCAATCTTTGAGAACACCTGAGCCCCCTTTAGTTGGTCAAATAAATCATCTACCCTCGGCAGTGGATACCTATTTTTGATAGTAACCTTATTCAGTTCATGGTAATCTATACATAGCCTCACGGTCCCATCCTTCTTCTTGACAAACAATACAGGTGCACCCCATGGTGATGAACTAGGTCATATGAAACCCTTGTCTAACAGTTCCTATAGCCGGAGCTTTAACTCTTTCAGCTCAACTGGGGCCATTCTGTAAAGTGTCTTAGATTTAAGGGTAGTGCCAAGCAATACATCGATGTTAAACTCAATCTTTCTGTCCACAGGCATCCCTGAAAGATCGTCCAAAAACACCTCAAGGAATTCCCTAGCAATGGGAATCTGCTCTAACACTGGCTGTTGTGACTCAGTGTCCTGGATGCTACACAAGAAACTATAGCAACCCTTGCCAAGTAGACGTCTAGCTTGTATAGCAGAAACAAAATAGGGTAGAGCAACCACTCTTATCCCTTCAAACTCAACGGTCGGAAATCCGGGGCTCTGGATAAGCACTCTCTTGGTCACACAATCTATTGTGGCATGGTTTGCGGTTAACCAGTCCATACCAAGAATAACGTCATATCCACATATTTCTAATGGTATAAGATTGGCAAGTAAAGGTATCCCTATAATTTGTATCTCACAATTCTTATACATGGTCTCCCCCATTAATGATTTTCCCGATGGTATAGTCACATTAAGTAAATATCCTAGAGGTTTTGTCGATTTGTTCAACTTAGCAGAATATGCAGGGGATATAAAAGAATGCGTAGAACCTAGTATCGAATAATACATGGGCAGGCTAAGAACAAACTATAATGGTACCTACGACCACAGAAGTTAAAGCTTGTAAATCTCATGGCACTATGGAGAAAACCCGTCCAGACTGCTACGAGACATTTCCCTGTCCAGTCCTACGGTTCGGAGGCCTGTTCAATATGGTTATAGGTGCTGGTGCTGGTGCTAGTGCTGGTGCCCTAACCGAAGCGGCACTAGCAGTGGCTCTGTTAGTTTGAGGGGCACTCCCTTACAAAATGTCCCACCTGGCCACAATAATAATAGGTATTACTGTCCTTTAGACACTGGCCCCTGTGAACCTTCTGACAATTGGGGCATTTAGCTGCGGTCCCCTCAGTAGTGTTTGGCCTCCTCAGACTAGGCCTTACAGCTCGGGATCCAGTCTTGGGTCTAGTGAAAGAAGACCCTGACCTCCGATTCTGACTTTCTCCTGACCTCTGATTTGTCCCGTCTCTTGAAAAACTCTTCGCCACTCCTCTTAATGCGGTGATCACTACCTTATTGTGGGTAAGTAACTGCTGAGGCCTCAATTTGTCCTTAATGGCCCATCCCAACCCCTCCTCAAACTTTCGGGCCTTGAGATCCTCACATTCATAACATTAGGGGCGAATCTAGCCAACTCATTGAACATGGCCTCATACTGTTCCACTGTCATATTGCCCTACTGAAGTACCATGAACTCAACAATTTTTCGGTTCTTCACTTCTTGGGGAAAATACTTCTCATTGAAAACCGTGGTAAAGCACTACCAGTCCATGTCCTGCTCCCTGGCCTCCTCAAGCAGCCACCATTTGTGGGCAACTCCCTTGAACCTATATGTGGCATATGCCACCTTTTATGTCTCAGTGCATGGCAGAATACTGAAGATTCTATTCATCTCCAAGAGCCACTCCTTTGCAGCTATGGCTCTCTCGGTACCGTCGAAGTGTGGAGGCTTCATCTTCTGGAACCGCTCATATGGGAATATCAGATCGCGCTCATTCCCTTGATAGCTTCCCACGTTGACAGGCCGCTCTTGTTGCACTGGCTAGCTAGTATCCTCGTTGACCGGCTACTCTTGTCGTACTAGCTGACTAGCACCCACATTAACAGGCTGTTCCCGTTGTACTGGCTGGCTAGTGCCCATCTAATACGTACTGTCACGCCCCGAATTCCAGCGAACCCGAGACTGCGAGTAACGAGACAAAAGAAAATAAAATAATAAAGGAATAAAAGATAATTAATGACAATCACATACATTCTACATACTGTTCTGATACACACAGAAGGTCTAGTCCATCTATTCACAACATACAAAATAAAATACAGTCTCGGGCTTATGCCCTTACACAATATCAAAAGCGCCCCTTGGGCCTAACATAGTCCCTAATCAGATCATCTCCTCCTCTCGTACAGCTGGGACATCATCTGAAATGTTTGCCCCAATAAAGGGGTCAACTCAACATGCTGGTACAATATAATGCTAATGCAAGAAACAAAACTAAGGTCGTGGCATGTGCAAGTGTACAGTTATTTCTATATGGCATTCGATATCATGATGGCAGCATATAAACAATATGCAGTATATGAACTGTATGCGTGACACACCCATGCAACTCTATGCCACCTATGTCTCATGATACGGTCATTCTCCGCTGGCATGAGTACCGCCGCGTATGTCTCGCTTCACGGTCCGGAATCCGTCAGGCAGGCAAGTACCTATTGGCCGATTTTGGGTTTTTCACCACAGGATCTGCACCCTCATAATGCAAAGCACCAAGTGCTTACCCACGCCATGTCCAAAGAATTACACTATGCCAATATGCTCTGATCTCATCATGTCACAATGCAATCTCAATGATGCATCTCATTCATACATAAAGCATGCCTTCAAGTGCACAATTCATAATATCAACAGTTCTTTAAAGCATATAATTCACACACTACACTAACACATGCAATATACCCATAATCATCATACAACTTAACAAGATAGCACGTAGCACATAAGCATGTGAACACTCAAGCAAACATGTGAACAATCAATGCAGCAAAGCAAGTATTCCTAATCTCAATTCTATTTCTTACTTAGCACAATATATCGTACCTGATAATCGATCTCAACTCAAGAAGGTGTACTCGTGGAAGGGTAGAATCACAATGAGAATACCGGAGGTCAGATCACCTTCTCATTGCCCTCTCGTGTCCCTAAAATTCATAACATGAAACTCAGTTTAGTTGTCACTTGAATTATGCTATTCATCAAATTTTATGTCTTTAATTCATAAGTTTCTACTTTGCTAATTTAGACTCCACTATTGAGTCCGTGACGTCGAAGAAACTAAGTTTGGGTTTTCGTAGAGTTCAATTCGGACACCTGGGTTCAAAAGGGCAAAACAGTCATTTTGCACTTTTCACGGGTCCTTACACTTCGAGACTTCTTTTCGCAAATCGGACTCCACGGTTGAGTCCGGAATGCTCGAGATAATAAAGTTTCACTATTTGTTTACCTAATTCGGAGTTCATTTGACTGTATCTCAATTCAGGGGCATTTTGGTAATTTTATATGTTACTACGGGTCTTTTATTTTTCGGAACCCCGTCTCGTAAAACGGACCTCACCATTGGCCTCAGAATGGCCGAGATAGTCAAAATACACTAATGACTTGTCCCATTTGGACTCCGGATTATTTTAAAATATTTAAATAATTAAATTAATTAAATTAATTAATTAATTAATTAATTTAATTATTATTTTATTAATATTTAAATCAGGCGGGTCAAATCATAATAACTAATAGTTTTAGGGGTCAAAGTATAATTATTTAAAGTTTTTGGGTCAAAGTATAATTTCCAGAAAAAGTACAGGGTACTTTTGTAAATATTAAAAGTTCAGGGGTATTTTTGTAATTGTGAAAACCCTATTCTATATTCGGATAACCAAACAGGGGATAGGGTTAAAACTGGGATAGGATATCCCTGTCTCCAATTCAATTTTCAATTTCAATTTATTAGACATGCAACCAAACAGACCCATTTAGGTTTTTAATTTAAAACAGGGATGCGACACGTGGCAGGGGCGGACCGGCCCAAGCCCAACCCGACCCGAACCGACCCGACCCAAGCCCGGATCAGCCCCCCCTTCGTCCCCGACTTTCCGGCAAGTGAACCAGTAGGGTTCCGGCGCCTTCTCCGGCGCCGGCGACCGGTCTCCGGTGAGTTTTCTTGGTTTTTAAAATGCGATTCTCTCCCCCTTCTCGTGTAGATCTCATCCCCAACCTCCATTTCCCTCAAAGCCTTTTTAATCTTCACGAAATAGAGGGTTTAATAGCTCCGGCCGGTTTTCTGGCGAGCTGATTTTCCCTAATTTCATGCTCAGTCTTGACTGTTTTCCATTCTTTCTTTTTCCATTCTCTTTCTGCACCTCGTGGGATTATTTTTAGGTTATTTAAACATGGTTTCTCACATAAAATGACAAGGTTCAACCTCCATGGCCGAGACCTGCAAATCCCCTTTTCTCCCTCATCTTTCAACCATTTTCCTTCATTCTTTTTGCATTATTTTCCTTATGACATGCTTAATAAAACCCTATGATTTAAACTAAACAAATCATGCTTTTGAAATTTAAACAGAAGCAACCCATTTACCTTAAAATTTTTGATTTTCCCCTTTTGGTTTGCTTCCCCTCTCCTTCTGTTCCTCTTGGTCACTTCTGCTTCTTCAGAACTCTCTCTCCCTTGCTCTCAGTCCTTCCTTTCTCCTCTTTTCTTCTCCAACCGAGACCAACTCCCCATACCTCACTCATCCACTCTCACACGTTTCTCTCTCACATCAGCCCCTTTTCTTGACCTTTTTCTCTCTGCATCAGCCTCCCAAATTTCCCTACAAAGCAACTTTGCATTAAATGCAAAGCTGCTCTACATCTATACCTATATACCTATATGCATATGTATCACTCATATACACACACTAGACACACACACACTAGGTCGGTTGCACACACACACTGCCACATATACATACATACATATTCACATATACATGCTTTTATCCCACATCTATACATATATATATATATATACATATATATATATATACATTCCATACATACATATAATATTCCATAGACATACATACATGGTACACATGCATACACCATGTATATATATAATACACATGCTTCAAAAACTTACAATAACAATAATATACATATCACATAATTTTCACATTTTTTTAATACCAACAATAATAATTAATACTAATAATAATCATAAAAATAACCATGAAAATTTTATATATAAAAAAAAAAATTTCCAGGTTATTACACGTACCGGCCTGACTCCAGGGTAAGGCCTCGATAACCCTCTCCATTAACTGTTCCAAACGCTCGATACATTCTATAGTGGCCGTGGTAGTCCTTGTGTTAACCATCGCTGTAAAAGATATTCACTACATTTACATAAGAGATCAGTCAATAGCCACGTAAGGTTTACCATAAAGGTATCGGTATTACTATCGCTTCATTCCTAGACATAATAGTTCTAGTGTTATAATCTTGTCTCCCATGACTCCCTAACACCTAAAACCTGGCTCTGATACCAAGCTGTCACGACCAGAAACCCACCCTATGCGGATCTCGTGTCACAGGGCCGACCCAATGGCCGTCCCTACTTTTTTCATTCTTTGTACCAATAAAAACAATAAATAATGTAACATAACATTAAAATGCGGAAGTCTTAATACAAAATATTTTTCAAAGGCTGAAAAATGTAACTGACAATAGACTAAACATAAACCACTTTTAGGTGGTGAGTACATGGGAGAGACTATATTATTCTATCATGCTCCTCAACTATCTCCCTAAGCTCCTGATCTCATATTGTGGTTCTGTAGCATATTCACCTAAAAAAATGGTAAGTGGGGTGAGCTAACAATGCTCAGTAAGTAAAAGCATATCTCCAATACGGGTTAGAAATTACATAAAAAAATATAAACTCAAAAGTAACATGATAGCCAGTCATGACAACGGTTGCAGTTAACAGTAAAATGCCACAATGGCCAATGAATAGTAAGGCACAATAAACAAGCATGAGTAATGGTGTAGCATGGGTATAGATAAAGCTCAATAATCATAATCAACATAGATATACTACCACAATAACATGGTCACAATCAAACTCCAATAAATAAGGAACTATCAACATGGAATTTTTCATAGGGAAATGAAAGCATCCTATGAATCCAATAACCATCAACATAACAATCAAACATGAGTGATGCATTTACTCTCTTCAAGGTTTGGCAAACCCTCGGTCCTTTGGGGGCCCGGCATACCCCCCTTAACATGAATGCATATAAAATGGTCTTTTTCACTCACTGCATAAAAACACAATCATTGCCATGTGTTCGTTCATGGACACGACCCATAGGTCCTATTAATCGACCCTAGGTCCTGTCAATCAGATAACATCGGATGGACATTGTGACTGAGCACAACATCCAGCATTTAATATAAATTAGGATTCTATCATAATTCCATAAGGTGTATAGGGTATGGAATATCATGACATAAACATACAATAATAGGCACAATACAATGAAGCAAATCATAAGATAACAGTCAATAAGAATCCACTAGATAGGGCAATATCAATGGTGGGAGAATAACAGTGGGTACGTACATGAGTACAAAATTTTGGCAGTAATAGAAAGAATGTGGCTTAGAAAACCACGTATAAGAGATAGGAGTTTTGTAATATCCGAACCTGACACATCAAGTCATATGGCACGCATTACGAGGTTATGAAAATTATTGTAAAAATTATAAACTTAAGAGAATAATTAATTAATTTAATGTAATTAATTAATTAAATATAAGAAATTAATTATTTAACATAATTAAATGGAGTATATGAAATACATACAATACACACACTAAAGGTGTATTGTGTGTGTAGTCAAGTGTGTATATATACATATACATGCACATGTGTATACATAAGTATAAATGTGTATATATATATATATATATATAAAACACAAAAATATCCATGTGTGTATAAGTGTACAAGCAGTGTGTGTGTGTGTGTGTGTCGACTGTACATGTGTGTGTGTCTTGGTGAGTTAGTGTGTGTGTGTGTGTGTATATATAATATACATATATATTAAAAATATCCCTCCCCCAATTAATGCAAACTGAAAAGAGAAAAAGCAAAATTTATGAGATGGGAAAGAAAGCTGAAAATAGGGGCTAAAGTAAGGTTGAGTCGTGTAGAGAGAGAGATTAGGAGAGAGAGAGAGAGAGAGAGGTCGATTGGATTGATTACAAGAGCAAGGGCATGCATTGCATGCTTGCTCTGTAAGAAAGAGATTAAAAAGCTAAGGAGAATAGAAGAAGAATCAGAAGTAGAAGGGAGAGAGAGACCACTGTAACAGGTAAAATCTAAGCTTTTCATGTTTTTCTCTCTCTAGAATTTTCCTACGTATGAACTGTCTTAAGCATTGATTATGTATATATGATAGTTAGAACATGTTTAAAGTACGAGAAGCATGAAATTTGGCTATAAAAACAGCCTGAATACACAACTGTACACAAGACAGCCATGGGAAGACCTTGCTTACAGCAGGTCTGAATCCATCACCACCAAACCATGTTTGGCTTATCGAGATCTTAAATAGACCCTACAAGTATGCTAAAAATCTATGACCGCGATCAAAATTCAAAAAAAATGACCTCCATAATGCGAGTTGCAAGTTTCGGGTTTTAAACCCAACACCTCAACTACACCTCAAAACTAGTTTTAAGGAATGAGATATGAAACCCCATGAAGAGAGGATCACAACAGAACGAACCCCATCGATTTTGACTAAAAAATGAGCATGTGCAATCGAGTTACAGGTTTGATTATCAACCCTTTAACCGAGCTAGTAAAACCAGTTTGATCCCTCAAATGAATGCTGAACCCTTACACGATGGCCCAGAAATGTTTTAAAATGAAAACAGTGAGGATCCATTGATCCAAACTTCACGAAAATGAAAAAGAAGAAAACTTGTAATTAGGGCAACAGGGGTTGAAGCGATGAAAAAGAAGATGAGTTGACTTATGACTCGTTTGAAACGGGTGGGGTGACTCGGGACACGTGGCAGCGTTTAAAACTGCCACCGAATAAATGAAACTACGTCATTTTGTTTAAAGGTTTTTAAAACCTGAATTCGGCCTATTTGGTTGCGCATTTAAAGCCAATTTAATAAACTAAACGCGGACAGGGATAGCCTATCCACATTTGAAGCCCTTATTCGCCGTTTGTTTCAAAGAAAATCAAAAAAAAAATAAGGAACCGCAGTTCCTAGGGTTCGAACCCCTGACCCCACACGCCAAACCAAGGCTACTTTCCACTCGGCCACACGCTCGCGTGTGATACATATGGGGCAAGATATATATATATATATATATCTATATATATATATATATTATGAAATTAATATTTATAATTCAAAAAAATTAAAAGGTGCACTACACTTGTGGAGACTCGAACGTAGGATCAATTAGAGGGGAGGTAACACACTGGCCAGCGTGCCACCCATTTCACACCACTTTTTTTTATGCAATAAAAATATATATATATATATATATGTAATGCTCTATAAATTTAATTTAATTAAATTAAATAGACACGAAATGCTCGGTATCCAAATTGGACAAGCTATTAGTGTGTTCTTATTATCTCGGACCTTCTAAGTCCAATGGTGAGGTCCGTATCACGAGACGAGGTCCCAAAAAATTAAGGACCATAAAAATGCTAAAATGACCAAAATGCCCCTACTGGTACCAAACTCAAACAGAGTCCTGTGAAAGCCTAAATTGACTTTCTTCGATGCTCCGGACTCAATGGTAGAGTCTATTCAATCAAAAGAAGTGTCTAAAATAAAAAGACATAAAATTTGATGAATAGCATCAGTCAGGTGGCTGTGAACTAGAACATTGCCGAAGTACTAAACTAAGGCTCGTACATGAAAATAAGATACGAAAAGACACGATACGTAAACATAAGAAGTAATTAAAATTAATTTAAAGTTAATGGAGCTACCAGAAGAGTATAGTTGAAATGGAAATAATTCCTAATACGTTGGATTTGTGTTTTAGGTTAAAAACCCAGAAATCTCTAAATGGATAAAAAACAACAAGATTTCACGGACGAACTAGATTTGCAACATAGGGTAATCCACAGGAAGATAAGGATCGCCAAAACCTGCAAGATCATCTCCCTTACGCCATTTAGATATTGGACCCCAATAGTCCCAATTGGACGATTTATACATGAAGCTACAGCAAGGAGACTTGTTGAGGCAAAGCTTAAGGAAGAAGAACGAGAGAACACCGAAACCCTAGCTGAAATGCGCCGCAGGTAACATTTATTATCATTAAATACATAAATGACTAGGCTATAATACAGCTATGAGTTAGACTGATTTTAAGAATTTAGTCTTGCACAGTCTAGACATGGGTAAGATCATGAATTGATTAGAATATATGAGATTTATGAGATTTTTCATAAATTATGATAGGTTAAGGAAAGACAAAGGGAAGGCACCTCAGTAGAGCCAACCTGGAACTGTAAGATGAGTAACCCTGCATTTGAAGTGGAGATTTAACTCCATGGATTTGAAAAGGTTTTAAGTTCAAAAGATACGAAATATTTAAATTCCAAATTCAGTATATTACATGATTTTAGTTTTAAATTATTTTTGTTCTTATAAACCCTATTGTGACATGCTCAGTAAATGGTTTTTCTACAGTTTTATAAAAAAATGTGTTTTCAGCATGTCTAAGTTAAAATACAAATCTGGTTAAATATTCTGAGTTTGCTTATTTCAAGTGTACGAAGGTTTATCACAAAGTCATGAATGTTATGTTTTAAATTACTCACGAAAAATATCTATTTGACATACTCATGTGTTAAATATATTTTTAATGCAAGACAAATGGTGCATAAGCACTTAGACAGGATTTTGGCTTCTTCGGAATTCAATTGCCCTTTAAAATGCCAGGTAGCAGGATCTAATCCCTCGGGCATAAGATATCTTCACTTATAAGTAAAATGGGAGTCTGGTTTGAAACGGATTCCACTAATGAAAGAAATAAGATGTTATGTTGAAAATGGAAGCAGGTTTTACCCTCATTTTCATTATGCATATGTAAATGTTTTGAAGTTATATATACATGTTTAGCTTGAATACTTAAATTGTTTCAAAACTATAGGTTAAAGGAATGCATATATTATGTCTTCAAAGTATACGAACAATTGGTAGTGATTGTTTTACAAACTCTTATGTTCTAAACCACTGCTAATTGAAACCCCATGACAAATAATGGAATTACTCACAAGCTTAGATTAGCTTACCCGGATTTTATTCGGACCCCCATTTCAGGTGATTCACAGCAGATCTGATTATGATGTTGATGATGATGAGTCTAGCCGTCTTTTGGGAAGATATGTTTAAGTAGTTTTCTTAGGAAACCCTATGAACTCTAATAGTACATTTTGTATTAGTAGACAGTGTAAGAATATGTATTAAACCCCTCGAGGCAGTGGACATGTAATATTATAAAGTCTTTAAGTTTTTCACGCTTTCGCACTCACAGGTCGCACATCTATCCGATACCGCTGCTTATGTTAGTCTTCGCCCTAAATTCCTCAGGCCTAAGGGTGGTGGTCACGATGCGAGATCCGCATAGGGTGGGTTTCGGGTCGTGATAAGTTTACTTAACTTAAATTCATACGATCTACTTTAGTATTCTGTATCTTTCTCTTTTCCCTTTGCCTTGCCTATATATCAATAAACACATCTCAGTTTTAATGTCATTTATCAATTTGTACATCTCGCTACTCTAAGTATCTCTTTTATTAATTTAGACTTTTCACGGTTTTCCATTTGGACTTCTATACTGAAAAGGCAAAATGGTCATTTTACATGTATCTATTTTTTGGGTTATGTTTTCACAATTTGAACCTCACTGTTGAGTCCAAAAGGTTTGAAATAATAAAAATTCACTATTTATTTAATTAGATCGGAGTCCGTTTGACTCACATTTGACTTAGGGGCATTTTGGTTATTTTGGCATTTTCACGGGTATTTTATTTTTCAGGACTCCGTCTTGTGAAACGGACCTCATCATTGGATCTAGAAGGTCCAAAATAGTAAATTTACACTATTTTTTTGACTAATTTGCATATTGGGAATTATTTTAATAATTACTAATTTAACTAATTATTTAAATTAATTAAATATAACTAATATATATTATTTGGGGCAAAATAGATCACATGTGCCTTAGTGGCACAGTGGCCCATGTTCCATGCAGTGACCCTAAGGTCTTGGCTTCATGTCACGGGGGCAGTAGCCCCTGTGCATTTTTTTCCTTTACTATTACAAGCCAAACAAGGCTAATGGATCAAAATAAGGATAAGCTATTCCTATTCTGATTTAAATTTCTTAAGCCCCTAACTAAACACCCCAAATTTTGATTTTAATTTAAAACAATCTCATACACCAAATGTCGCAGTTTCAATCTAACCTATTACAACACGGTGTCGTTTAGGGCACTATTCATTGTCTTGCCCCACGATTATCCGGCGAGGCTCCGGTAGGGTTCTGGCGTCTTCTTCGGCACCAGCGTTGGTGCCCCTTTTTTTATCAATTTTTTGCCCTCATTTGATGCAGTTCCCTTCCAAATTTCATGGGCTTTCCATTTCTATACTTAGTTTTTAGATTAGTTCACTTGATCTTCACAAAATAAAGAGAAACCGTAGCTCCGGCTGACTGGTTTCTTTCAATTTCATGCCTAGTTTCTAACTGTTTTGAACCCAAATAATCCCTACATGATTTCTGGACATGGTATAAACAATCCTACATACTTTAAACAAAGTTTCATGCATATATTTTCCAAAACAAGATTATTCCTCAAACCTTGTAAATACATTTTTCTCTCTTATCTTTGCATCATTTTTCTTGATTCTTTTTCCTATTTAACCCATTTTTTATGCTTATTCAGACCTTATAAATAAAACCTAACCTTCATGCTTAAAAATCTAAAAATAGAATTTACTTGGCTTACCTTACTTCTCACATTTTGTTCGTAGTATCTCCCTCTGTATCGCAGAACTCCTCTTCTTTGGCCTCAGCTTCTCAATTTCCTTCTTCCTCCTTTTCTAACTTCCTATCAATACTCATGTATAGGTATATATCAGTTCTCCCCCCCTCCGTTCAGCACCCACGGTTTCTCTCACTCTCTAATCTGTTTTGTTCCCAATCCTTATCAGCTTTTTTTTTTTTTTGAATTAAAATCTTCCCGATCCCTTAGCCATGCCCCCCTCCCTTATCACACTAGCTGCATGCCTATCTAATTCGTTATATACATATGTTCACATATACGGTTTATTATATATATATATATATCATGCTTTCACATATATACTGATATATATATATTTATACACCTACACATATACACGTATATACCCATTTTCATATATATATATATATATATATATTTACTTATTTTTATTTTTATTTAATTATTTAATTTAATTTAATTTTTCTTTTATTTTTCTTTTTACTCTGCTTTATTTTATAAATTTTTCTTTTATTATTATTATTTTTTTATTTTGGTATTCGTTCATGGCTTGCTTGGGCATCGCTCGAGCATTATCTGTACTTTCGAAACCATTGAGTTCCCAAACCGTCCATTTTATTCAATACTAAATCAGAAAGCCCTAACGGCTCGGGTTTACATGGCTTGGTCGAGTACAATTTGGGTCAAGGTATTACAATAGGAATTTCTACAAGAACTTAGAGTGAAAAAAGAAATTTCATATACATAGCATATAAATCCACATTGTCAACCCACCAGCCAATTCATTTCGCAATCAACCGGGAGTGGTATTGATAGAAAGATAGGATGAAAGCAATCCAATTTAATAGAAACAAACATCAAATAATTAGATTTGTAACTCACAAGCAACACATGACCCAAATTACATGAGTAAGTGTTTCCATGGCATAAGATGAAATGATAACATGATCCAACTACCTACACACACATTTTATACCAAGGTTTATAAATCCCTACCTTAATCTCTTGGTGTTTGGATGAAATCCTAACTTTGCTCTCTTAATTTTGGGTAGATTCTTCAAAATTCCCAACTTCAAACTTAAAGGTTAGGAAGTAGAGAGCTTTGTGTTTCATTAATCTTCTAAAAGTAGCCCAATTCTTTGATGATTGAGAGAGATTCTCCAAACCTTAAGCTTCTTTTCATAACTTTCCTCTTTCTCTCTTCCTACCTATTCTCTCTTTTACGAGTTATGTGTGTGTTTGTAGAGTGTGTTTAGGGTGTGGTCTTATAAGACCAAAAAAATGCCATATAGTAAAATTATACTTTTACCCCTTTTTGTTTCTCTCATTTTCTTTTTAACCCCATGACCTTTTAGGTACTTTTTACTTGATTTAAAGATAGTTATCTTATTTAATCAAGTCTTAATTTATCCTTAAGTTATGTGCATACATTACTTGATTTACTCATGCATTATTTATTTATTTTTCTAAATCACATTACGTTCCATATTTTCCATTTTATTAATTATAAAATCTCAAATCTTTACATTAGGGATCCTAGAGGAACTAGGAAATGACGTTAAGATATGATATTGAAAGGAATAGTAGGCAATAGAATGAAATTGTGCATTGGAAACGTTGGACATAGTTATGACGAATAGAATTGATTCGATGTTTGAATTCACTTTTTGAAAATACAATTTGATGATATTGATTCACTTGCAATTGAATGATTGGGGAACTATGAACATATTTTGTTTGTGGATATATGTAATTTCCTGTAATTTTGGGATAATAAATAATAAAATAAATAATGCATTATAATATTATATAAAATTGATGAATAATATATAATATTAGGTTAGAACAATTTTGAGCTTAATTGGAGCTAATTTAGATACATTAAAAGCCCATAAGAGCAAATTGGTCTTTTACCAGCATTAAAATTTCATTAAAAAAATGATAAATAAAAGATGTTTCACTACTATGTAAACAAGTGGAAAGATACATACTAGGGTATAAATATGTGAGACAGGTGTGAAATTACCAAAAAAAAAAGTGAAATGAATGTGGGCCTTTTAAATGAGGGTAAAAGGGTCAATTAACCAGAGATACTTTTGGAGATTTAAAACCTATACACACACACAAATATGCACTTTCTCTCACTAGTCCCCACTCTCTTACTTTCTCTCATGGCTAGAAAAGGAGAAACCCCAATCCTATATCAAATCTTTCCTTTATTCTCTCGATTTCTTGTGAAATCAAGTCATGCAAGACCTTTACAATTGAGCTTGGAGCACTAGAAGACCATTGGGAAGCATTTGTGAAGAGATTTAAGTTAGGGTTTCAAAGAATTGGGGTTTTGGTCTTATACTTCATCAATCATCAAACTATGGTAGGGTTTCTAATCTAAAGTTGAGATGTCACGCCCCGAATTTTCGCAAACCCAGGCGCGAGTAACGAAGCCGAAAGAAAATAAAATAAAGGAAAATCTAAACGAATTTAACTAAACATACATCCATTCTCATCAGTACATATAAAAACATAAAATGCATCCCATAAATACATTGTTCACATGTCATTTGGGCTTAGGCCCTTACATCTCAAAATATGCCCCAAGGGCCAAAAATACTCCAAGTACATTCTTTCATTAAGACACCACTGAATCTCATGTAACTGGAGCTTCATCTAAAATATTATCCCACGAATGGGTCAGCTCAACTGCTGGTATAATATAATGCTAATGCAAGAAACAAAATTAAGGTGTGGCATGTGCAAATGTACATTTATATCTACATGGCATTCAATATCATCAATGTAATATATGAACAGTATGCATGACACACCCATGCAAACTCCATGTCACACCCATGACTCACTTTATGGACCTTCC
The DNA here is from genome assembly GCA_008638375.1 of Nyssa sinensis. NCBI lineage: Eukaryota > Viridiplantae > Streptophyta > Magnoliopsida > Cornales > Nyssaceae > Nyssa > Nyssa sinensis. The sequence goes on from CM018031.1 coordinate 37,438,569, forward strand.
CCGACGGCCTTAGTAACCAAGTATGTCTTACTTTACGGACCTTCCCCGACGGCCTGAGTAACCAAGTATGTCCCACTTTACGGACCTTCCCCGACGGCCTGAATAACCACGTATGCACAGCACCAAATACTCGACTCACACTATGGCTCAAAGAATCACACCACGCCAATATGCTTTGATTCCACCATCCAATAATGCAATCTCATCAAGGTTTTTCATCCATACATGAAGCATGCTTTAGATAATGCATTACACCAAAACATTCCAATCACAGAATCCCTTCATCAAGGGTACATGCCGTACATAGTTCACTTAAACACATGTTTTAAGTTTACAGTTCATGATCTTAACAATTTCATAAATCACACATAATGACAACTCATGGAATATACATATAGTCATGGCCCACATCTATCATTCAACCGAACATTCAGAAAGATAACAAGAACCACATAAGCATATAAACAGTCAAGCAAATACGTGAATCATTAAGTCGACATGGCAATCATTCCTAACTTAATCCTATTTCTTACTTAGCATAATATATCATACCTGATGGGTTGTCTCAACCCTAAGAAATTGTATTCGCGATGTAACTGAACTAGTAGTGATAATGTAGAAGGTCGGACCACCTTCTCCTTGCTTTTTTGTGTCCCTAAAATCACAAAATGCAACTCAGTCTGTTTGCTACTCGAATGATGCTATTCATCAAATTTTATGTCTTTTTTTTATTTTTTTCTATTTTGTCAAAGTAAATTCCACCATTGGGTCCAGAACGTCGAAGAAAATAGGTTTAGGCTTTCGCGGAATTTAATTTGAACATCCGGGCTAAAAAGGGCAAAATGGTCATTTTGCACTTTTACGGGTTCTTACATCTCAAGACCTCTTTTCACAAATCGGACTCTACGGTTGAGTCCGAAATATTCGAAATAATAAAGTTTCATTATTCTTTTATTTTAATCGGAGTTCGTTGAACTATTTTCTGATTTAGGGTCATTAAGTAATTTCCCTTTTCTAATTAATTTAATTAATATTTAATTAATTTATTCCTCGGGTTAATTCATAATTAACCATAATTTCTGGGCATAATTATAATTCTATAAAGTTCTATTCAAATCTAAAATAATTAAACAATAATTAATTCTAACCTTGTCGGGCTGTAGTCGATATTCTCGGCATTAAACTCGTCATTGAATAACTGCCCCGGGTTCGGCTAAAAGGTCTAACCTAATTAAGAACCAACTGATTTGAGCCCTTCTTAAACTAACAATAACTGATTTCCCAAATAACCTGCCACAGAAATTTCCTTTTTCCCAACAACAAGTTAAATTCTAAAAATCTGTCACATGCCCAATTTTTGACAAATATGAAATGGCTCACACCTTGGTGCCTCAAGAACCCATTCTAAATCACTAAACCAACCTCCTCCAATTTCATTACCGCAGCCGTATCAAATCTTCCAATCCAATCTGCTTACAACAATTTAACGGCTCATATAAACACACAAATACATATATGTCTCTCCAATTTACATACCCATCAACCAAAACAACCACAATTCCAAAAACATCATCTCCAAACACGGTTGGGTCAACAATCCCGACTTGCTCAATCACACTTCGACGGACCCATTTAGCAGCAAAGATCCCAGCCCCGAGATCTAACAAAGTCGTGATCATCGGACTGGAAATCGAGCTTGAAGACATCAAGATTCACGAATGAACCGAATGACAGATCGATCGCCCCTGTCATCGTCTGATCAATGGCCTCCAATACCACGCTGTTGACGATCGCCTCGTCTATCATTACTGATCCCAAACCCATCGTTGCTCCGTCGACTACAAACCCAGTGGTGTACGAAGCTCGACAAGCCGTTAAGTGCCATCCCCACCTCCATCGTCACCCCTCTGGTCTGCGGCTCACACCACTGCTTCGCAAACTCCTCTTTTTATTTTTCACTTTTTCTTTTCTTGCACCGCCACACTAATACACCATATGAATATATATATTTGTAAGTATCCCTGTACTGTTCCCTTGCACTGCGCCAAACACACAGCACACTGCACTGCTATCTTCTTCTTCCCTTCTTTTCTCCAAATTTTCCTGTTACACGTTACAACACACACAAATCAGCTGCACTGTTTTACACACACGCATATCCCACAAACACACACTGCACGGCGCAGCATTGCACTGCTGCACAGCCGTCTCCTTCTTTTCTCTTTTTCTTTTCTTTTCTCTTCACCTGCTGCACTACCACAATCACTTACACACACACACACACACACACACACACACACATATATATATATATATATATATATATATATATATACAATCTCTCCTGCACTACTTCCATTCCACTTGCGGCACCCAACAGTAACCCAAACCCATAGCCATCTCCACTGCTACAGAACCACCACCACAAACACGTAGCACACAGCGTAGCATTGCTACTGCTGCTGCTTCGTCCCCCTCTCGGTTGCTCTCTCTCTTTATCCATTTTTTCCTTGTTCCAACATCACAACACACACAGACATGAATATACATTTTCCTGTTGCACCCTACACAACCACACACGTATACACCTCACTCTACACCGCCCCTACACCTGCTGTACCATCCTACACTTTCTCAATTTCTCTCTTACTTTTTCTTTTCTTTTCTTTTACACGCAACCTGCTGTACTCCACCGCCACAAGCAAACATATATATAAGATATATATTATCTTACTTGTTGTATGTTACACAGCCACACAATACACATTATATAAATATATATATATATATATACACGTCCCACTTGCACCACATATAATACATACTTATATACTTACACAAATCCCTGCACCATTTATTTTCTTGGCTGCCACAAACACACGTTGCACACACACACACGGCCCACCTTTTTTTTTCTTCCTTTATTATTTTTATATATGCATATATATATATATATAATCTCATATATATATATATATATGTAATCTCATATATATATATAATCTCATATATATATATATACACTATTGTATTTATTAAATACATTATGCACATATATCGAGACATATTACTGGCCTACGTACACGATTCTCCGTACCACTCGGGAATATTGTACGGTACCCTAGTTACTCAGAATTACTTAAAATTCACTTCTCATATTTTTAAACTGTATATTACTAAATTAATGATTCGTACTATCTGTCTCGAACTACGTGCCCATTATTGTATATTATTCATCGCGGTACTTCGGTATTTTTGGGATATATTATTCTTGGTCTATTTTTGGTCTCAGTTTATCTTTAATACTATATTTATTTCTTGGTCAAGGCCCGATATTATTATTTGACTCTTTTTAGATAAAATGGAATTATTCTATTTATTCGGAACTCATGTTCAGTTACAACTGGTATTACACTACTCGACCGGTCTACCTTGATTTACGTGTCATGTATCGGGTCAGGGAATCACAGCCTTTACTATCAAAAAGAAAAATTCATCCTCAATTTTCCAGGTCTCTACATGAGAATAGGATGATAGGGACATTTTCCTGCATTTCATACATATATAATATCTTTTGTGTGCATTTTAATGTTATCCATGTGTACGTACCAACTAAAATGCATACTCTTGATTTTATATGACTTAGATCTTTATCTTTTCTTAATTCATGTCATGTAATCTCTATTTGATCCGAAAATGAGATTTTATAAAAATAATTTTCCATGTTCATCAACAATATGTATGATTTGAAGAAACTTGAATGTTGAGGTTGCAGGAAACAACAAGGAGTCGGTGCCTTGAAGATAATATAACATGAAGCCTTTTGGATGCATTTTTGGAAGGACCATGACGTGTGGAATTGTTATATTTTTTGTTGCTTGTTCATGAACTATCCATCGTGTTTGGAAGATAATTCAATGTAATTGTGTTAATGCACCTTTTGAGGCTTTTGGGCATTGTATTAGCCATCTATACATATGTATTGATGTGTTGGTAATCCTGGTGTAGACTTGTTAAAACATGTCCATATTTTGTAAAAAGACTTATTACTTTGGGTCCTTGTGTATGTGCATGTGAAAATGGGAATGTTTATGCATTAAGTATAATTTCACCTATAAATGATGTGAATTTACTGAGTTGATTAGATATTGAAACACAAACTCAAGGTATGAAAAGTAGTGGAAATATTTGAATCACACTACGGATATGTTTTACATAGAATATATGAGGTTCATTGACTCTTGATGTTTTGGAGACATTTATACTGAGTTGAATTCTTCGTAATATGTAAAACAATCACTAAAATTATTATATGTGCTGTAAGAATTCCTTAAATGGGGAATGACCCTAGTGAAATAGCATGAAATGGCTTAAAATGATAATATAGTAGGTCAAAAATTGCCCAGTGATATTTTAAGTTGACTAAAAATGTGTAAAACAAGTCAACTGAAAATGAAAGTAACTTGACTCATTAACAATCTGGACCATTCAGTTGACTGAAGGTTAAGTTTCAGTCGACTGAATCTTATAAAAAAATTTCACTATTCTGAAATGGAAAAATTTCACTGTCCTGCCTCTTTTGCATACTACTACATACAGAAGTTCATTGTTCTAAAATGGAGAAATTTCATTATTCTACCTATTTTGCACACTGCTACATAAAAAATTCCACTATTTTAAAATAGAGAAATTCACTATCATGCTCACACAATTTCACTAGTCTACATACTATTACATACGGTGTTGCAGTTGCACACCTTATTTACATTTAATGTCATTTAAGTAAATTCCATCATTTAATTTTTATTTTCGTTTACTTAAGACATTACCATATAAATAAAGAAGTACCCCCATTTGCAACCAACTAAAATTATCTCAAGGCCTAATTACTTAAGAATAAAAAGTCAAATCCCCATTCCAAGAACAAAATTCTGAAATTTCTAAAAGTCACGACTTGGACCATAACTAGTCGGGTGGGTTACTGTTATAACAAATCATTTTTAGACTATTAGATATCTAAGGAACAATTATCGTGACTTTTGTAAGGCCAAATCTAAAGATTTTAAATACCTAATTTTTTTCTCCTTGGCATGATATTGCCTTGGTTATACCTAGTAGCCGTACGTCTAGTTGACTTCCATTGACTTGATTATCCATGGAAACTTAATTATAAATATCCTATTGTGATTTTCCATCACTACTTGGGTCTTTGGGGCCCGGATCGTGACAATATAGGCAAAATAGAATTACGGTGCGAGGTAGACCAAAGATTATGAATATCAAAGATCGTCAAGGAAATGCTAGAGGGGGTCATATCAGAATAAAGGGAACTCTAAGTGAGTTACTCTGTGAGATAAGTCAACAAAACCATAGAAAGGATAAAAGGAACAATGGGACAGAAGGAACAAGTATGTTAGAGTAATTTATGAAACTTTTTTCACCTACATGCTCTGGAACTCCTAAATCAGATGAAACTGAAACTTGGATAGTGAGCGTGGAAGATATATTTGAAGTGATAAATTGCCCTAAAAATAGAAAAGTTACTCTTGCTACTTTTAAGTTAGAAGGAGAAGTTAAGCGTTGGTGGAACTTAGTCACAAAAAAATCAAACTACATGATTTTCATATTTATCCTGGGAAAAGTTTAAGGAATTGCTTTATGAGAAATATTTGCCTAAGATTTTTCGTGAGAGAAATGAGATAGAATTTATTAAACTAAAATAGAAAATATATGACAATAGTTGAATATGAGGCCAAGTTCATCGAGTTAGTTCATTTTTCCCCACACATGGTAGCTGTTGAAGATATTAAGGCTAAAAAGTTAAATGAGGACTAAGACGGAATATTTATGACCATGTCCAATGTTCCAATATGAATTTTATTCAGAGGTGGTGAACAATAGCCCTATTGGTAGAGAGAAACATTGAAGATTCTGCAAAAGCCCGAGATCAAAGAAAAACAGACTACTTTACTAAGAAAGCGAGAGAGAATTTTAATAAGAAAACTAGAAGGAGTTCAAACAGAAAATGTGAGATTTCAATGTCACATCCCGGACCCCACCCTACGCGGATGTCGAGGACGTGATGCCACTCAGTCGCCACGCGACCAACTGAAGGCAATTTCTGAACTTTTCAGTGAATTGCACTCCGACTGTAGGGTCAGATGCAGCGGAATTTAAAACTTTTTCTTTTGTCAGGGGAATGCAACTCATGTATTCACCGTAAGGTTATGTACCACAGAGCCAGTCTAAAATCCAACAGCTAACAATTTTAACCTCAGAGCATATCTATAATCTGACATATAATAACAGAGCAGAGCTATAATCTCTAGAGTACCGTTTAAATCCATGAGCCATATCTATATCCAGTACATATCAGTCAAGTCAGTCATAGTACATCACTCACCTGATTAAATAGATTCATTCCTCAATAATCCAGTCTCCACAGGTCAGTGCCATCAGATCCAATTGATATCATTCCTGAAAAATGTTAGGGAATGGGGTGAGCTTCGAAAAGCCCAATGAGTAACACAGGTTCCCTGTCATGGGTTTCAAACCATTGTTGTTTACAAAGCACAAGGGTAGTTCAGTTGTTTCTAAAATAGCAGTTTTATGAATCTACTTTAAATGCAGTTTCAGTAGAATAAAGCAGAACTGAACAAAATAAAACAACAGATCGGGACAGACAGAACATAACAGACCATATCAAGTATAACCGTACAGAACAGAACACAACAGGTCAGGATGAAGCAGAACCGAGCAGAGCAGGACATAACAAATCAGAACAGGATGAAGCAAAGCACAACAAATCAGAACAGAGCAGGTCAGAATGGAACGGGTCAGAATAAAACGGGTCGAAATAGAACAGGTCAGAACGGATCACAATAAAACATAATAGAACGGAACGGAACAGAACATAACAAGTCATAACCGAACAGAACGAAATAAAACATAACAAATCATAACCGAACAGAACGGAATAAACTTGACAAATCAGAATAAAACAGAACGGAACATAACAGAACGGAGCGGAAACAATATGTCAACCAGAGATACAGGTATATCATCAACAAAACGGAACAAGACAAAACTGAGTGGAAACAGTATATCAATCAAGGATACAGGTATATCATCAACGGAACGAAACAAGACAGAACTGAGTGGAAACAGTATATCAATCAAGGATACAGGTATATCATCAACGGAATGAAACAAGACAGAACTGAGTGGAAACAGTATATCAATCAAGGATACAAGTATATCATCAACGGAACGAAACAAGACAGAACTGAGTGGAAACAGTATATCAATCAAGGATACAGGTATATCATCAACGGAACGAAACAAGACAGAACTGAGTGGAAACAGTATATCAATCAAGGATACAGGTATATCATCAACGGAACGAAACAAGACAAAACTGAGTGGAAACAATATATCAATCAAGGATACATGTATATCATCAACGGAACGGAACAAGACAGAACTGAGTGGAAACAGTATATCAATCAAGGATACATGTATATCATCAACGGAACGGAACAAGACAGAACTGAGCGGAAACAATACGTCAGTCAGAGATACAGGTACATCATCAAAGAACATGATAGATCAGTATTGAGCAGAACAGGACGGGACAGAACAGAACGGAACAGATCGAAACAAAGCAAACAGGTTAGGACGGAACAAATCAAACATAACAAATCAGGACGGATCAGGACGGAACAGATCAGACATAACAAATCAGGACGGATCAGGACGGAACAGATCAGACATAACAAATCAGGACGGATCAGGACAGAACAGATCAGACATAACAAATCAGGACGGATCAGGACGGAACAGATCAGACATAACAAATCAGGACGGATCAGGACGAAACAGATCAGACAGATCAAACGGAACAGGTCAGGACAAAACAGATCAAACAAAACAGGTCAGACAGATCAAACAGAACAGGTCAGGACAGATCAACAAAACAGGTCAGACAGATCAAACAGAACAGGTCAGGACAGATCAAATAGAACAGGTCAAGACAGATCAAACAGAACATGTCAGTGTTGAACAGAACAGAACAGAACAGATCAAACATAACAGATAGTTAAACACGTTTATTTGAAACATATTAAAAACAAGAGTACAGTTAAAACATCAGAGTAACAGAACAGATCAGTTAAAACATCAGAGTAACAGAACAGATCAGTAATGAGCAGAGCAGAACAGTATAGCAGAATAAACAGTACAGTATGCACAGATTAAACAGTGCAGTATGCTCATATAATGCTCAAGACTGAGGTGGTACCAAGAATCAGTTGTTCTTTCAGTAAAAACAGTGATAGGTTTATTGCAGTGCAGAACAGAGGAATCAGACAGAGTAAAAATCATGCATTTGAGTAAGGGCATGAAATCAGTGTATCAGATAAAACAGTACAGCACAGTATTTAAAATACAGTAACTAGAAGGTGTACTTATACACCAAGTCAGAAGTTTCAGGTTACTCACAAACTGTTACAGTCATCTCCTTGCATAAACAATCTGATAACCTCCAAGTACGTCAGGCATCACCATGTATATCCTGAACAATCATCATCAATTACAGACAGATCAGAATTTATCCATTCAGGTCTTATTCGTCATCTTAGGTGTCTATCGGATTACCTAAGATAACCTAGTAGCCTATCGCCCTCTCATCGGGTTTCCTCCGGGGCCATTTTATTCTTAAATTAGGCTTAGCAGTCATCAGGATTATAACCTAAGTCATTAGACTTCAATCGTTATCAGTCAGTTACTTATTCAGTCTTAAGGGCAAAACGGTCATTTGTCACTTTTGCCCTGGACCCCTGTCAAGGTCCTCAGAATGGTCTTTATATCTTAAATATAAAGTCATACGTCTTTTAGACTCCAATCAGTATCAGTTAGGTTCTTATTTTAACGATAGGGGCAAAATGGTAATTTTGCCATTCTTGTCCCGGACCCTGTCGTGGTCCTCAGAATGTCCCATATATCTCATATGTAAATTCTTAAGTCCTTTGGACTTCGTTTGGTATCTGCTTTTGATCATCGGGACACATCGGTCATTTTTCGTTTTACGCGTTGACTGTCTCGGAGTCTTATTTATCCCTATGATAATTTATCAGATCAGTTTGACCTTTATTCGACCTCTACTTTGCACTTACAGTGCTCAGGGGTATTTTGGTCATTTTACGTTTTGTGTAATTCTGACCCCGATTCGTCATCTAATCAAGTATACAGTCTCACCAGTGTCTGGGCTCCTACCGGTATCAGTTTCGTCCCAATCGGACTTTGTTTAGGTCTCGTACGGTATCAGGGGTAATTTGGTAATTTCGTGTGTCGTATTTTCGGCACGTCAGTTCATAAAATGGACCTCACCATTGGGTCCAGAGCGTCCAACATAGTGAAATTGGACTGTCTGTTATGTTTAATCGGCCCTGAGTATCATTAAGGGCAATTCAGTCATTTACACCTACGTGTCTATATTTTTCAGGACCTCAGTTCATTAAACGGACCTCACCGTTGAGTTCAGAACGCCCGACATAGTCAAAATAGACTGTCTTTTATTTTTATTTGGGTCTGGTGCCATCAGGGGCAGTACAGTAATTTATCACTTACAGGTCTGTATTTTTCGGTACTGTCTTTCCAAAATCGGACTGTACCATTGAGTCCGGAATGTTTGAAATAGTGAAAATACACTATTTATTTAATTTATTTGGACTCCGTTTGACATATTAAATGTCCAGGGGTAAAATCGTAATTTTACCTAATTAATAAAATAATAAAATAATAATTTTATTATTTAATTAATTTGTCAGGGGCTTAATTGAACAATTTCTCAAAATTCAGGGCCATAGTAGGATTCTGTGAAACAGTGGGGACAAATCCGTAATTTTCAGAAATCATTTGGGGGTTAAAACATAATTACATAAATTAGGGGTTCAAACCCCTTGGGTTTTAGGTTCAAGAACTGAACCGGTCCAAATACATTGTGAACCAACCGGTCTGTGACCCTCAGAGAACCGGAATTGAATATTCCAATTAACCTCAATTTGCCCCCCTATCCGTGTTCAGGATTAGCCCAATCCCAAATTTCAATTTTAAAACTCGTAACCAAACAAGCCAATTCTAGGTTTTAAATTTAAAACATCAAACATCAAAACGGTGCAGTTTTATTAAAACAGTGGCACGGTCTTGAGGCGACACGTGTCCGAGTCAGCTCGGATTGGCTCGGTCAACTCGGCCGAGTCAACTCCATCTTCCCCAACTTTTCTACGCACTGTTGCCCTACTTCTGCAGATTTTCTTCTTCTATTTCGTGATGTTTCAAGGGCTGTTTTCAATCTGATTTGGCCCCAAATGGTTCCTGATGGTCATGCCAACTCTTTGGCATGAATTTAGAGCTTCAAATCCAAAGATCCAGCTCGGTACAACCGATTATTGTGAGGGGACACAGTTCGGTCTTACAGCCTTGTTTCTCAACCAAACCTCATGGGATTTGGCTTGTCGTGACCCTTAGGATAGGGGCTTCAATTCCCCATTTATAAATTTCAGTTTAAGAGCCTATTTTCGAGTTTGGGTTCCATGGCCGAAAGCAATAGCTTCGGTTTTGAGGGCTTATACCCAAGTGTTGGGGTCGCGGTTGGTGATATTTGAAACCCTCTCAGTGTCTAGATCAGTTCTAGACCATCAAAACTCAGTTCGGTTGAGGTCATTTCAGACCTGCTACAGGGAGCTCCATCCATGGCGGTTGGGTCACGGCTTTAGGTTTTTAATGCCTATTCGACCCTCTCAGTGGTTCTATAACCCTCCCAAGCCTCACAGTAACATCTATATACAGTTTTTATGGTCTAAAAATTATCAGAACAGTGCCAATAAATCAAAACAGAAAATTTGGTAACTTTAGTGTTTACCTTTTTAGACAGTGGCTTCCTCCTCAATGGCTCGGTTCAGGCTTGGTGGGGGTGTTTGTTCAGATCCAGTAGTGCCCCTCAGTTCCTTTTCTCTGGTGCATCTCCTTGAAGACACACATCATCCCTCACATGCACACATGTGTATACACATGCAAGGCCTTCAATTTCTCTACAGCCCTCTCTCTCTGGACTCTCTTATCCGAGCATACAACACCCACACTTCCTTTCTGATTTTGGACCCCCCCTCCTTTTCCTTCCACAAATGATAATATGTCTATATATATTATTACATATTACCATATATATACATCTCTTATATATATATAGATGTATATACATCAGAGAACAGTGGGATCTTAGGGCTGAGGTGGGCTGAGGGGGTAATCATGTGGGGTTTGCATAGGTTGCCATTGGTCAGTTTGGGTGGCAGCTTGGGGCAATTCAGTGTTATATACCATTAAGTTGTGTATATGTGCACAAGGTAATGGCAGCCAAGTTGGTAAGTTTTTGGATAAAATTTATTTTCTCAAAGGTCAAGGGTTCAATTCCCCTTGACCACCAATTTGGCCATTTTTCACCATTTTTGGTTAAGGCCATGTTTGGCTGCGTAGTAATTCAGTTTCAGTGTTTGCTACATAACTTTCATTCCGTAACTCCTTTTTCGATGCGGTTTGTTCCGAGAGTTTCATATTTCAGTTATCTACAGTATCAGAGGTTCCGTGCCATTTATTAAACATTCGGGATTTTCCGGGTTAGCTAATTCGGGTTCCAGTTAGTGTTAAAACGGCATTATTTTACTAATTTAACCAGAAATTTGGATTCGGGTAAGGTACCCTTCCCACCTGACATTTTCTTTATTTAATCGGTCTATGGCGACCGTCGGGATTATGATTAATTCCCTAAATCATTCTGTAAGTCGATATTAATTAATAATTATTAATTTCGCGGGATCGGGATGTTACATTCAAGGCCTCAGGCAAATACTCAAAACCAGGACAATCTAAATAAGTGTCAGCAATGTGGAGGCTGCCACAAAGATGATCAATGTCTTTGGAACACAGGTGCATGTTTTGGATGTGGAAAAAAGTGACACAAGGTGAAAGATTTTCCAGAGTAAATGGGACAAGCACAACTCTATCAATTGATACAAAACTATCACGCTCCTGACAAAAGACTTAAGGTAATATACTTGGTACGAATCATAATTTTGAAGTATTTCAAAATCTTAATGTCAAAGCATAGATTGTGTACTCTTGATAACTACTTAGCTCAAGTTTGGGGACCAAACTTCTTGAAGGAGGGAAAAGTGTAATATATTAACCTTAAATATTATCTTAAAATTTCATTTCTAAAAAAACCTTTATAGCATTTAGAAATTGTATAAGTGTATATATATATATATATGCATATGTATATAAACGTGTGTGGATACTTGGACTAAATTATGCCATATGGTGTGGGTACATATGTGGCTTGAAGAGTGAGGCTGATCTGTAACATCAACTGTAGAAGAATAAGGGTGAGTTGATAAATAGGAGAAAGCCACAGTAAATAGTATATCTATATATGTAATCATTTACTAAATATATTTATATATATATATATATACACACATAAATCTTATGAGGTACACTAATAAACATCACCATGACACCTCAAGCTTAACTAAAGCATGAGGTGGCTAACTTAGCAGTTGGGTTGTTGCCTTAGGGAGTGAACCAAAAAAGGAATCACCACATATACATAAGTGGTGTATGAAGCACCATACAAGAATGGGTGAGAAATCAAATACTAAAAAGAGACTCAAACAAGAGGTCTGGACCAAGCCAACCAAGAGAGAGGTAGTTGTTAGAAGTAGGAAAAATCAAAGAAAGAGAAGGTGATCTCATAGTAAAAAAACTTGGGTAAGGACTTTATCTCTCATCTCTTTGCATTAATATAAGATTTTATATAAGAAATGAGAGGAAAAATAGTAATTAAAAAAGACAAATAGCTTGAGAAATCACCATAGCCGAACCCCAAACCCGGAATTAGGTTTCTTTAAAACAACCTTAAAGCTCCATTCTACACGTTGGGATTGAAAGGGAATTTGAAAAGAAGATTTAGGAACAGAAATAAAAGGAAACAAGTGAGAAACATGGGAGAAAATCCCACTTATAGGTACACGGTGGGAATTGAAATTCTTAGAAACTAAACACCAAGCTTCAATTTGAGTATAGGTGTCACATCTTAAAACCCACCCTATGTGGATTTAAAAGCATGATCGATCGTAAGGCCTTAGATTTGATCTATCAATACATAACATAGTGTCCTATCATTTATGCATGCCAATTTGTACATAAAATGTTTCTTTTTGATTTCCATATCAATCACGATTTACAATCCACAATACAATCACGATAATCGATGTTTAATACAATTTGAACTTGACCACAATATAACTATAATGTTATATTTTATACCAAAAGTGTTATGACCTAGAACCCACCCTATGTGGATTAGAGGTCGGTGACCGACATTGTCACTTGGACAAACTGTACAAAATCAAATGAATCGTACAAGACAATAATAAATTTTTTTCTTTTATTTACCAAGCACAGGAGCTACACATATGCAACACATCTGATATCCAAATCAACTTTAAGAATCATTAATAAGATTATCTCCAAGTACAATTTCTATCATCATAAATCGCCATTCAAGTTTAAAAACATTTCTAGTGTCACTATGTCACAATATCTAACATTAATATCAACCTTACAGGATATATATTCGAATTAAGACTCGAAGCTATACATCGTCAAACTTGCCCACAAGAATACCACTAGCTCCATTAGTCACCGTCACTGCCTTTCCTTCCATATTTTGCTACCTGAAAAATTATTATAATTCTGGGGTAAGCTAACTTAGCTAAGTAAATAAATCCTTCACCCTGTCATGGGTTACACAAGGGTGTATCACAAGTGAATAGTCACAAGATTTCAAGTTCCAAAGAATTGGCCATCCGGCCAGAATAACATGATTCATAAGGAGTTCACAAATGGGATAAGAATGACTAAGCAAGTCAACAAGCACAATTTATCAACATATAACGTTTAGCTACCCAAATCAAAGGGATTCAAATCGAATACAAAAGATAAGCCTCATAGGCATTTTTATCATTCAAAGAGTCACATCATCACGTCAACAAATGGTGTGGAGTCAAACACATACAAATGGAGTCAAATAGATCAATATAAAATGCTTAGCTACCAAAGTCAAAGGGATTAAAATCAAACACAAAGATAAGCCTCAAAACTGAATTTCACATCCAAAGGTAACATTATCAAATCAACAAATAGTGTGGAATCAAACGTATACAAATTTAGTCAAGCAATTGCTATCAATAAATAGGGCCTGACTACCCCACACAACACTTATCTAGGTTCACCACTCTTCTTTGGGTTCCCCTGAATGGCACCAAGAGCTCTTATCATCATATCAAAATGTACTTATCAAGACAACGTGTTGGGTATCATTCCCAAACACCGACCTGTAAGTCATCAACATCCAGAGAGTCAAGATGGGTGTTGTGACAGACATAACCCTAGATACTCACAAATAATGTTATCAGCAAAAGGATTCAACAAGGTATGTACATATACATATATTATAAGTGTCCACAACAAAGGGATCACGATGATCACAAAGATAAGATATGTCTAATGAGTCAAAGGACTCACAAATATCCATAACAAATAGGATCTCAATGAATCACAATTTTCACAAAATGGAATCATAAAAATCAATGGGTTGTGGACTTAAAACAATTATTGATGCACAATTTCAAGAAGTAAAGATTGGCAGCTATACAAGTAGGCCATATTGATAGAGTAAAAATTCATATATTAGAGTTTGGGTTTACTTACTGTTGGGTCCCTAACATTTCATTCCCATACTACTATCATAGTAGCTATCATAAAAATCGATGGGTTGTGGACTTAAAACAATTATTGATGCACAATTTCAAGAAGTAAAGATTGACAGCTATACAAGTAGGTCACATTGGCAGAGTAAAAATCCACATATTAGAGTTTGGGTTTACTTAAATTGGGTCCCAAACAATTTATTCCCATACTAGTACCATAGTACCTATCCCATAGCCTTGTTCCATTTTTTCATCATTAGGTGATCCTATAATCATGGATCAAAAATACATTGTATGTCGAACAGCATACATTCTAATTTAGGTAACTCAATTTAGTGTTTAAAGTTCTTTTAAACTTAGTCTAGTTGATTAAGAGACCCTCAAATCCCCAATTTAGGGTTCCTAATGCTTTATAGCTTATTTAGCCCTTAAAGGGCATAATGGTAAGTTACACTTTTCATGTCCCATATTTTTTATACATAATTGATGTATTCAGACTTTATTTTTGAGTTCAGTCGGCCCTAAAAATATTTGCATAAACCTTTTAATTTCATATATACACTTCTAGTAACTTCATTAAGACTTAAGAAAATATTCATCATTTTTTAGTTTATTATCAGGTCTTATTTTCTCAAAAGGACGTCACCGTCAAGTCCAGAATGTTGAAGATAATCAATTTAAGCTTTTTCGGATCTTAATTTGCATATATGTGACTTATATTAAGCCTAGGGGCATTTTCATAATTTTACACTTTCATGTATCTCATTTTTCAGGCACTTTGTTTGCTTAAATGGACTCCACCGTTGAGTTTGAAACGTCAAAGGGAGTCAGAATATGCTATCTTTGACATTTAACTGGCTTTTGGATCATGAAAGGCATAATGGTAATTATGATATTATACATGTTTATATTTTTGGGACTTTGTTTCATAAAGTGGATCCCGCCATTAGATCCAGGATGTTCCAAAATGTTAAGGTACGTATTTTTATAGTCATTGGGGTTCAATTGGTAACTGAATCAATGCCTTAGGACATTATTAAAATTATTCCAATTTGTCTATTAGTATTTTTTTAGGTCTGATTTCATAAATCAGAGAATGCCATTGAGTCCGGAATGCCCTAAAACATTAGGTTAGAATCTTCTTTCATTTTAATTGGCCTTTATTTGGCCTATTTTGGCTTAAGGGCATTTTGGTATTTTTTTCAGAATTTAAAATAATTTATAATTATTTTCTGGGCCATTTTGTAATTAACAAAAAGTCTTGGGGTTCAAAACCTAATTTCAAAAAGTTATATAACTGAACCTTCCAATCCAGTTCATAAGTGAGTGAACTGGTTCAAAATGGTTAAGAACTAACCGATTTTTAGGGTTCAGTGCATCATGATAATGTCAGCGTGACATCAACCCTATTTAAACAAAATGACACCGTTTTGAAAAGCCTTTAGACCCATTTACAAGTGGGTTAGCCCAAACCTAGTATCCAACTTGACCTGACCCATTGACCGACCCGAGTTAATAATTGACTTGGTCAATTATGACCCTGCCAACGCTGATCGTCTTCTCTAGTGATGGCAATCACCGACGACTATTTTCTAGCAACAAATCCAGTGTGGTTTGAAGCGCTTTTCGATGAGGATTTCATATCTAAGGTTAAAATTGGATTTTACTTAGTGTTAGTCGTCGAAATAGGCTGTGATAATGGGATCTCCAACAAACTTTGTTTTTCTGGCAATGATATTTATTTCCTATTTCGTGAAGTTTCAGTTATTCTTTTAATCTCGTTTCTCCTCTATTTTCATCCTAAGACTTTATGGATCAATTCTCCATTTGTAAAACTAACTAAATCAATCGAAAACCCATTCCTAGAATTTTCCTTCTCTTGATTGTAATCTGTTCTTTCTCATTGGTCTCTTGACCATTTGAGTTGGTTCAAGTAGTATTGTGTTCCAATTTTAATACTCTTT
Organism: Nyssa sinensis; assembly: GCA_008638375.1. Taxonomy (NCBI): domain Eukaryota; kingdom Viridiplantae; phylum Streptophyta; class Magnoliopsida; order Cornales; family Nyssaceae; genus Nyssa; species Nyssa sinensis. The sequence continues at coordinate 37,455,361 of CM018031.1, forward strand.
CAAGCCTTGGTGTCCATATCAAGTTTGGTTAAGTTTCTTCATAACTCAAATTTTCCTAGGTTCAACCATATTGATTTCTTAGGGTTTCTTAAGCTCAAACCGTGCTATTTGTCTCTCATTTTCATCCATTTACTATTCTAAATACATGCATGTAACTTACATCAATCAGAACTGAGGGGATTCAAAGTTTCTAGTGAAAGAAACTTACCTATTTATGGTTGTTCTTCCTCCTCGGTCTCTAGCTGAAACACTATTGTTGGTCTAAAATACACAGCTTTCCCACATGCAATACACAACATGATACATATATATGAGGCAGGTTTTTGCATGAAACCTGATTAGTTGAGAGTTTGGTCCAATAAGGTGGTGACACATCACTTTCTTTTTTTTTTTGAATTTCCCCATATAACTTCATGTTATATACTTTTCATGTGGCTAAGATAGCACAAAAGTGCTTGTAGCCTAGTTGGTTATTCTTTTGGTATAATTTCTTCCTTGTTTCTTGGCCTTGGGTTCGAGACTTTGTAAGAGACTTTTAAAGCTATTTTCTCATTTTTTTTTCCTTTACACATGCATCATATTGCATTCTAAAATATTTTATTAATTCTAAACTTTTTATTTTAAATCTCACATAAGTCTCTTATAATTTTTGTGAAGCGTCTTGATTAAGCATACTTTATTCATGTATCACTAGTCTTGCCTTAGTGTATTTCATGCACTATTCTTCCAAAATTATTCATGTGTTAATCCTTGATTAATGGCAATAGTAATTCGTTATCAAGTTATGACCGTTGTCATTATATCACTTTCTTAAAATTAATTGTCTCCAATTTATAATCGCTTCGATGAATAAATCTATCACGGATGCCATTACATTAGCTTAGTTGCTTGTTTGCGATCCCTTGTTTGAATTAGAGTCTTTCTCGTAGGGCATTTTATTGAAGCTGAAGGCCTCTTCAAATTCCTTGATGTAGGGTCAAGGGGATAACAGAAGTGAGTCTTGAAAGTGGATAAGTGATCATCCCTTTCTTTAAAGTCAGCTAATGAAACCAACCTTGGAGTTCCAGCTGTAAGTGAAGTTCAAAATCTCTCTTCCTTTCGGTAAGCTCAGTACTCGAGGGAGGATCAAAGAATCCACTGCTAATTGCTCTCATTTATACATTTGTCTCTATATTTGTAGCCTATGATTATTAAGAAAATTATCTTACGATAATCATCATTATCTTTAATTGCCTCGCTTAATTGGGTCGGGATGTTACAAAAAGCATAATCTAATAGAGTTATAGTCTCGTTCAAAAGTCATCTATCTCCACATGCCAAGCTCTCACAAAACGATCTCTATATTGGGCCCATTCATCAATTATTATCTATAAAAAAATGTTTGGAGCTAGCGTGAGTTAACTTAGGCTTAGCAAATAATCATGTTACTCTATCATGGGTTTCAAAACTAATAGTTTTGAAGCTAAAAGGAGGTTTTAACAAATCTCCATGGACCTATAGTTTTACAATTAAACATAGATAATTGTGAAGCGTTAAACAATTCAAACAATCGGTTAAGTTTCAATAATGATTTGATCATATAAAATAATTTTTGACATGATCAGGACTCAATTAATTAAAATGCGATACAATTTTACTATCTGAAACAATCAATTCGATTCAATATGATCAAATAATATGTGAAAAGCAAGATGACAATCTTCGTGTAATTAAAGTAATGTCTAACGGTGATAAGGTTTCCAATACAATAGGGAATATGTCAATTACCATAGGTTAAAGCAATACGATTGCCGCCAAAATTAATTTGTGGCTACTGTACATAGCCCAATATAGGCATGGTCTAGAGACAGTCTTTGTGCAATTCACACACTAGTTGATGCGAATAATACGGTCATGGTAAACGAGGTTTAATATTGAATAAAGGCATTGAGTAAAATGATTCAAAATAATTTAATCAATTTAATTAAAATAGTATACAATCAATATGCTTCACATTTTAAAACATGGTCAATGAATTAATAACAGTTCAATCAATAAAAGGATAGCAATTCGATCAGTAAACGATAGCAATTCGATTAGTAAAATGATAGCAATTCGATTAGTAAAACGATAGCAATTTGTCCAGTAAAATATAGTGCGATTAGGAAGACAGAGTTCCAAAACATAGAGTGCAAATGCCATACTTCAAAGTACTAGATTACTCACATGTGGTCCTTAACAAATTATTTTCAATTGACTTAATGCCTCAATCCATTCCTTTTGGTGTTTCTATAACAAGAATTAAATAGCATTTAATGTGTCACAACCCTCACCCGCGAGGCCTGACCACGGGGTCATTGGGACCCCAAATTAGAAGGTGATTTGACTAATCATCCTAGTCAAGTGTGTAAAAGACAACCATATATTATTTTTTTTAATTGACTTTCATAATCATTTTTCCTTATTTGATTTCAATTTATTCCCTTGTTTATACTTGTTCAAGTCCTGTAACATGATTAAATGAAATAGACCACTGATTACGCCCAAAGAATAACGCGGTAGTTGTAGTGCAGCTTTGGGGTGTCGATTCCACAGGGAGACAAAATTAAAAGAATAATAGAAAGAATTTCTGAAACTAAGAAAATATTAAACGGTTAACGAGAAATAAAAGATAAAAAGTGATTTTGATTGCAAATAAAAATTAAACAAGCTGATTAACGAACAAAGTACTCAAATTTAACGAACAGTAGAGTGTTGGAAATCCCTTGCACATATCTGGTATTTTAACTATTTTTGATTCACTGATAACTCAATTGAGAAATTAAATTCCAAAAATCTCAATCGGAAGATATAAAATTATGAACCAAAATTAAACTGAAAATAACCTTTTGACAAATCATTCAACACTTTTAAATCACACAAATTATTATTCACATTGAGAAAACCCAACGATGATAATATACTTAACGAGCAATATTGCAGCAGAGAATTGAATCAATATAAATATTTAATTGTTCCAAAAATAATCAAAACATTAATCCATTCGATAGAAAAAGTATGACTGAATCTATAAACGGACTAAACCCTTTAATTATTCGGAGAATAAAATCCAACAATTAATTATGAATGATCATCAAAGAATTTAACAAGTGAAAACCACGTACAGGAATCAAAAATAAATTAAAATAACTATCTATGATGCAAATTCATCCTTAATCCCACTTGAAAATTTAGTTACCCATGTACATGACAGATAACATAAATTTTACGGAGAAAAACTGAGCCATAAAGTAACTGCGGCTTCTTCTCTGCGCTAGAACTGCTGCGCACCGCACAATCTCTCTCTGTTCACTTCTCTGTTTCTGCCGCGGCCACCTTCCGGGTCCGCCCTCTATTAGGTTTTTTTTCTATATATATATATATATATATCAGCTCTTCATTAACACTGATGGGCCCTCACAACCTAGCCGCGCCAACTATCCTTACGCATCAGTCCACTACGCGCCTGGCCAGCAACTCAGTCAACCTGCTTCATTTGGTTGGACAGCCCAGGCCCAAGCCGTTCCAAATTCCGCGCCTCACAGACCCTAACGCCCACTCTTCTTGACTTGATTCAGCCCTTTAAAATCAGCCAAAGCCCACGCAGCCAGCAAGCTTCCTCGCCCACAGCTTCCCAATTCAGCCGCAACATGCCAGCCACATACCCATGCGCACTGGCTTTCCTTCCTATTTCCTTGGTCAGCGTCCAAGCCTGGGCCCCACGCAGCAACAAACAGCTCCTCTAACGGCCAGCCGCACAGCATGCCTGCACAAACAATTGCCCTGGGACCCGCATCTGTATCCAATTCTGTGCCTGATTCAATTAAGCCCAACGTATGGAATGCCCTTGCTAAACACTCCAGCACATGGCCCTGCTTCCTATTTTCAATTGCTTCTCTTTTTTTTTTTTTATCTTTTCTTCTGCTTTTCTTTTCTTCAATCAAACGCCTGGAGCTTTTATTTCTTTTTTTTTTCTTTTCTTTATTTTTCTTTTGCCTTGGGTCGTTGTGTCCTGCAAGTCAACAAATAATAAATCTTTACAACTATTTAAGAGTAGAATTCTCAAGAACTATTTAATGCGTTCATTTTGAGATTTAAAATATTAAATAATGCTCAAACACATTCCACTGTAAATAAAAATTAAATCAAATAATATCAATTACAACCTAACATTTTTATTCACTTTCTAGCATTTTAATTAAATAATAGAGTCTTTAGAGTGCACTTTTACGCACTCATCACACCCCCACAACTTACTCATTGCTAGTCCCTAGCAATTTCCATGCATTTGATAAAAAGGATCAAGGGAGATTACACACAGAAGGCTTCCAACCACACTTTTCAAATCCGCAAATCACAGCAATTTTAAGAATTCAATAATCCTTATATCAATCAATCCACTTATAGCAATTCACAGATAGTGTGTGTGTGCCCCAAACCATACCCATGTAACCACAAACCATGACACATGCAACATCAAGAACATCTCAAGCAAAAGGTTCAACTCCATATCTCACGGGTATAAAAGTGTTTCACGTAGGGGTTTTCTCTATGGAGTTGACAACGGGTGTATACGCTCAATGAAAAATTAGGCAATTACGCACAAGCAACAAGCAAACATTGATCTTATGATAGGCACACTAACAAATGAGACTTCCACTACTCTTTCCACAGGCTTACTCAGGATCAGAACGATCAACATAAAAGGGTTGTAACGTGGCTCGGGTTAGGGCTATATGAAGAAAAGCATAAAAAGGATTCAAAAACTTCCAAGTACAAACTAAGAGAATTTCATTACGAACCATAGCAAACCAAACTCTTCACTTGATGTACTCTTCAACTTTCCAAATCTCTGAATGACAATACGTCTCTTTCTTTTTCTTCTTTCTCTCTCTTTTTCTTCACCGTTTTCAATTTTTCAATTTTTTTTTTTCAATTTTTTTCTTCAAATTGACTTTGTCGCTCACCCAACTGAACACTTTGCACTTGTACTCTTTCCTTGTTTCTTTTTCTGCTTCTTTTTTTTTTTCAATGTAACACAAAAGACACGAACTGCAAATTTCACACCTAGTACACACTTGGAAGCAAAAAGGGTAGGAAAATTAATGTATAGGCTATACTCCAATGTGGAGAGGTATGGATGATGTGGGCACATGAAAAAACTATGTGTTTGTTGGCTCAAAGTTGGCTACTAAGGGTCTGTGACGAGAAAGGTTAGCTTGAAAGGCTCAAATGTTAATCCTAAATTGACCTTCGTCATATCCCAAGTATATCCACCGTCATACCACCAACCATGTAATGATATTCTCAAAAGAAGTGCCCAATTCAACAAATCAATGAATGCTTATCACAATTTTCTGCATTTGTAAGCTCTCAATTCTCTCCAAAACACACATGAATACTTAAGCAAAAGAGTTCTCTAGCTACATGTGTCAACTACCATCTTACCACAAAGTTTGGATAAGTGCATTAAAAGTTCTGTGAATGCCTCAGTAGAATGATTATGGTGGATTCGGTGAACTCACTAAAATAGCTATGAATCATAATGAGTACTCTTGTGAAAAAGATGCACATGTGATGCAAATTTAAAAAAAAACAAATTTGACACATGAAAATATGCCACAGTAGTTTAACTTTTGAATTTGCAACCATCACCCCCCAACTTAAATGAAACATTGTCCTCAATGTTTAACAATCAAACTTGAATGGAAGGGTACTAAAAATGAGATAATACACCTGATGTGTGACGTGGGCAACTCGCTAAGCACCAAAGATGGCAATCTAAACTGACAAAATGAAATTAACTTGCAAATAAAAACAAGAAAAACAGCAGCAAACAAAAAGAAAAAAAACTAAAATAAAATAAAATAAAAACAAAACAAAACAAAATAAACAAAATAACATAAAAATAAAAATAAAAAAAAACATACCTGCATGGCGCTATCAAGGTTGATAGACCGGGTCCATAAGTGGAATGTCTTCCACTTCCAGAACTTGTCTATCAATCAAAACTTTAAGGCGCTGGCCATTTACTTTAAAAACCCGACCATCCTTGGGATCTTCTATTTCGGCTACCCAATGTCCAAAAACATTTTTCGCTATCAAGGGGCCTGTCCATCTAGAACTGAGTTTTCCTAAGTGCTTATAGAGTCTAGAATCATATAAAAATACTCGATCATCAGGCTAAAAAGTTTTTCTCAAAATATTTTTATCATGAAATACTTTCATTTTAGCCTTATAGATTCTAGAATTCTCATAAGCATCAATTCTCAATTCTTCTAACTCGGTCAATTGCAATTTTCTTAGCTTATCTGCTTCTCCTATGTCAAAATTGAAATGCTTTACGACTCAATAGCCATATAAAAATACTCGATCATTAGTATAGTTAATTAATGGATATTTCTTTTCTTTTTTTCTTTTCTTTATTTTTCTTTTGCCTTGGGCCGTTGTGTCCTGCAAGCCAACAAATAATAAATCTTTACAACTATTTAAGAGTAGAATTCTTAAGAACTGTTTAATGCGTTCATTTTGAGATTTAAAATATTAAATAATGCTCAAACGCATTTCACTGTAAATAAAAATTCAATCAAATAATATCAATTACAACCCAACATTTTTATTCACTTTCTAGTATTTTAATTAAATAATAGGGTGTTTAGAGTGCACTTTTGCGCACTCATCAACCACTATCAGTTTCAACTATACTAAAAATATCCATTAACAGTGTATAACAAGGTATTGTCCAAAGCTAACTATAATGGTCCAATATATATATATATATATATATATATACACACACACACACTCACACATAACATATACAATGAGTCAAAGAAAGGTACATGCACCATTTACAAATACAATGAAGAAGTACCGTAATGTAAAACCAAATACTACTAAACTCTTCATCTATCTTGTACTGCTTCAGCAACTATTATCTACCAACCCAGTTTTTATCATTCCCATGAACAGTAGGGGTGAGCCATAACGCTCCATAGGGTTTCCCAAAACACACAAACATATAACGTGCAAAAACTAATGCAAGTTCAAAAAGACAATCCCTAATGTCTAATATGCAATCATAAGCATACAACATGTATCATCCATAAGATCACAAGTTTAGGTACAATAATCAAGAGAATAAGGTACCACTCCATGCAATACAACAACTAGGATAAAGTGTTCAACATATATCCAAAGATGAAATCTGTCTACATACATACTGACTCTATGACGCACCTCTATTTCTTGTTCAAAATGATAAGGATAGTGATGTCTAATAGCAATGCAACCAACGACAAGTCAATAATGTAATGAACTAATAAAGTATAATCACCACAAAATCAATGTATATATAATAAGTGCAATCTAAAACACAAATAGATCAGATCAACATGTACTGCATTCATTAATACACCTAAGGCAACGCAATTATGCTAAATGTGTGCACACTTTTATGAATACAATATGCTATGCTTTATGATTAATGTATGTGTATGAATGAGTAATTAGTTAATCTCTAAAGTTCTTAGGCTACTAACCCAAAGGCCCTGGCTTGCCTCCTACGTGGGGCTACGGTTCACAGCCGAAGGGAGACACTATCCCTAACACAACTGGCCAGGTATTATAATGGCTTGCCCCAATGTTCATGTATTATAAAGGCCTACTCCCTATATATGTATTATGAGGGGTCTGCTCTATTTTTCAAAAACTAAGGTGAATGTTCTTTACTGCTATCCAGTGACAGCCTCTACACCTCAACCTTTTGGCCCATAGGGTATTAGAAACGTGTTCTCACCTAAATAAGAAAATATTGGATCAGGAGACCTCACCATACCATAGGTGTCTTTTGGTGTGTAGGTTTCATAAGGAAGCAATCTTTCCAGTCAATGTATCTTTATACTAAACGGGCTCACAATATAATCCATATCAGTAGCGTGCAGTGCAATGCCATAATGTCTCCATCATAAGCAATAGAGTGTGCATATAAGTCCATGGTAGACATATAACAAATAATAAAACATCAAAATGATACTAACAATCACCCCATAAAGATCAAATAATGGTAAGACATCAGAATAATAATGCCAATCTTTATGCCAAATGGGTTGAAAATATAATCCATATCAGTATCGTGCAGTGCAATGTATGATGTCTACATGCACAAGAACATATAAGTTGTTGCGACCCGTAACCCACCTTACGCGGATTAAGGGCAACGACCAACACTGCCACGGACAAGCCGTACAAAATCAAATGAATTGCGTAGACTGATAAATCATATCAATAAATCATAGATCAATAAATTATTTAATGTGGAAGCTACACCAAATGCGATTCATTTGATCATAAACCCAACTCCAATTATCATCAATCAAATATCCCCAAGTACTATTTAGATCATCATGATTCACTAATTAAGTTTAACACCTCTACTTCTGATACAACATTATAATTACCTATTATCTTATCAACCTTACAAAGTACGCATTCCAAATCATCAATTTTGTACACATGCTTGCCACTAGCTCCATTAGATACCTCATTTGTTTCTTCTCTTATAAAATTACCTGAAAAATAAATATAAATATAGAGTGAGCTAATTTAGCTCAGTAAGTAAACTCCTCACTCTGCCATGGGTCAAGGTCAGTTCAAAAGATTGGCAAGAGTAATCGTGATCAGGAGGAGTATCACAGTAGCCAGTCACTAAACAAAGGGAGAATCTCAAAGGCACATCTCAAGATAAATCAACAGAGTAAGTATAAGGAATGGCCCGAACAACATATAGCTGCCATAGTAGTAAAATGTCAATTTGAACTCAAGAATCAACAAGTACGTCATTAATTATGCCCAAAGAATAACGCGGTAGTTGTAGTGTAGCTTTGGGGTGTCGATTCCACAGGGAGACAAAATTAAAAGAATAATAGAAAGAATTTCTGAAACTAAAGGAAATATTAAACGATTAACGAGAAAATAAAAATATAAAAAGTGATTCAAAAAGAAAATTAAAATTAAACCAAGTGATTATCGGAAGAAAATACTCAAATTAACGAACAATAGAGCGTCGGGAATCCCTTTGCACATATCCGGTATTTTAATTATTTTTAATTCATTGATAACTCAATTGAGAGTTTAATTCATCAGAAGATATAGAATTATGAACCAAAATTAAACCAAATGTAACCCTTTGAAAAACCATTCAACACTTTTAAATCCCACAAATTGTTATTCACATTGAGAAAACCCAACGACGACAATATACCTAGAGAGCAATATTGCAGCAGAGAATTAAATCAGTATAAATAATTAATTGATCCAAACATAATCAAATAATTAATCCATTCAATAAAAAAAGCTTGACTGAATCTATAAACGAAACAAACTTCTATAATTATTCAGAGAAGAAAAATACCAACAATAAATTGTGAATGATACAACTAAAGAATTTTAATAAATAAAAATCCAGCACATGAATCAAAAATAAATTAAGTTATCATCTAGTATGCAAGTTCATCCCTAGTCCTACTTACAAATTTAGGTACTCATAACGGACAACATAAACCTCATGGAGAAATAAAAACGAAGCATCCTGCAGCTCTGTCATTCTCTTTTTGTTTCTGTCACCTGCACAGTAGCGCCGCAGCCTCTCTCCCTCTTCTCTTCCGTTTTTCACACCTTTTAAATATCAGCCACACGCCCTAGTCGTATTCCGTACCAGCTTCTGGGCTTTCTTTTTTTCGTTTCTTTTTGTTCCTCTGTTGGGGCCCACTTACCTTTTCTTTCTTTTCTTAGTTGGACCGCACGCCCCAAGCCCATTTCACCCCAGTGCCTCACTGCTTGTTATTTTTTTCATTTTTCTTTTGCTTCTGCTTCACTCCAGCACGGACCCCACCTTTCTTTTTGACTTTTTCCATCTTTCTTCTTTTCCTTTTCTTGGTTCAGCTACACAAGCATAAGCCCACAATTTTTTACTTTCTCTTCCCTTTTGTTTTGATTTCTTTTTATTCTTGAATCAGCCACCTTTCTCTCCCGCGCACAGTCAAGCAGCGACATTCTTTAGGCTCCATTTTCTATCAGATAACGATTGAATCTTGATTCGGGCTCTTCATGGAAGTTGTAGCCCTGGATGTGTAGATAATTTTAGGCTTTTAAATCACCTGATTTGGGACTTCAAAAGCTCAATTTATGACCCATTGAAATTTGCTGGTTTGGATAAAAATTCAGATCAGCTTTCTAGGCCTGTCTTTAAAACAACGTTTGGAGGCCCAAAAGAACTCGAATTTTTGCAAACCATGCCTTTCTGAAAATCTTAAGACGTGCTCTAAAGACTTCATGAAGATCACTTTCTCATTCTGAAAATCTAACGCCATCCAAACCTCAGTTGAAGCTCCATAGATCGAATCTGCCTAAAAACTGAAAATTGCATAATGTACTCCATATCTCTTCTTTTACCTTCAATGCTTCCTAATTCAATAAATATATTAATCAGCTCACTTAAACATAAAATATGTTATAAAACTAAATATAAATGAATTAAGAATATTAAACATTATGCTCTAATAATAGGGTCACATTTTAGTATTTTAATCTAATAATAGAGTATTTAGAGTGCACTTTGGCGCACTCATCACACCCCCCAAATTACTCATCGCTAGTCCCTAGTAATTTTCATGCAAAAATGGAAAAAAAGAGCAAAGAAGATCACACTTTTCAGATTCGCATATCAAAGCAATTTCAGGAATTCAAGAACCCTATAACAATCAATCCACTTATAGTAATTCGCAAAGTATGTGTGTGATCCAAACCATATCCATCTAATCACAAACCATGACACATGCAACATCAAGAACATCTTAAGCAAAAGATTCAACTCCATATCTCATGGGTATAAAAGTGTTTCATGTAGGGGTTCTCTCTATAAAGTTGACAAGGGGTGTACACGCTCAATGAAGAATTAGGCAATTATGTACAAGCAACAAGCAAACATTGATCTTATGATAGACGCACTAACAAATGAGACTTCCACCACTCTTTCCACAGGCTTACTTAGGATCAGAACGATCAACATAAAAAGAGTTGTAACGTGGCTTGGGTTAGGGGCTATATGAAGAAAAGGATAGAAAGGATTCAAAAACTTCCAAGTACATACTAAGAGAATTTCATTAAAAATCATAGCAAACCAAACTTCTCACTTGATGTACTCTTCAACTTTTCAGATCACTAAATAACAATACTTCTCCTTCTTCTTTCTCTTCTCTCTCTCTCTCTCTCTCTCTCTCTCTCTCTTTTTAATTTTTTTTCTTTTCTTTTTTTTTGAGAAAGACTTTGATGCTCACTCAATTGAACACTTTGCACTTGTACTCTTTCTTTTTCTTTTTTTCCTTTTTTTTCAATTCAACACAAAAGAAAAGAAATGTAAATTCCACACCTAGTACACACTTGGAAGCAAAAGGGTAGAAAAATCAAGGTATAGGCTATACTCCAATGTAGAGTGGTATGGATGATGTGGGCACATGAAAAAACTATATGTGTTTGTTGGCTCAAAGTTGGCTACTAAGGGTCTATAATGAGAAGGGTTAGCTTGAAAGGCTCAAATGTTAATCCTAAGTTGACCTTCGTCATATTCCAAGTATATCCGCCGTCATACCACCAACCATGTAATGATATTCTCAAAAAAAGTGTCCAATTCAACAGATTAATGAATGCTTATCACAATTTCTTGCATTTGAAGGCTCTCAATTCTCTCCAAAACTCACATGAATACTTAAGCAAAAGAGTTCTCTAGCTACATGTGTCAAACCACCATCTTACCACAAAGTTTGGATAAGTGCATTAAAAGTTCTGTAAATGCCTCAGCAGAATGACTATGGTGGATTCGGTGAATTCACGAAAATGGCTATGAATGAGAATGAGTACTCATGTGAAAAAGATGCACATGTGATGCAAATTTTTAAAAAATTTTGACATATGAAAATATGCTACAGCATTTTAAATATTGAATTTGCACACCACCCCCCAACTTAAATGAAACATTGTCCTCAATGTTTAACAATCAAAATTGAATGGAGGGTACTGAAAAGCAAAGAATACATATGATCTGTGACGTGGGCAGCTCGCTAAGCACCAAAGATGGCAACCTGAACTAACAAAATTAAATTAACCTACAAATAAAAACAAGGAAAACAACAGCAAACAAAAAGAAAAAAAAAAAGAACGAAAATAAAATAAAACAAAACAAACAAAATAAATAATAAAAAAAAAATACCTGCATGGCGTGATCAAGGTGGATAGACCGGGTCCATAAGTGGAATGTCTTCCACTTCCGGAACTTGCCTATCAATTAAAACTTTAAGGCGCTGGCCATTTACTTTAAGAACCCGACCATCCTTAGAATCCTCTATTTCGACTACCCCTATTTTTAAAAACATTCTTCACTATAAAGGGCCTATCCACCTAGACCTGAGTTTTCCTGGGTGCTTATGGAGTGTAGAATCATATAAGAACACTCGATTATTAGGCTTAAACATTTTTCTCAAAATATTTTTATTATAAAACGCTTTCATTTTAGCCTTATAGATTCTTGAGTTCTCATAAGCATCATTTCTCAATTCCTCTAACTTGGTAAATTGCAATTTTCTTTGCTTACCTACTTCTCCTAGGTCAAAATTGAACTACTTGATGGCCCAATAGGCTCGATGCTCGAGCTCCACAAGTAAGTGACAAGGCTTTCCAAAAACAAGCCTATAAGGTGACATGCCTAAGGGAGTTTTGAAAGCTGTACGGTAAGCCCAAAGTGCATCAACTAGTCTCAAAGACCAATCTTTATGATCCGGGTTGATCGTTTTTTCTAAAATTTGCTTAATTTCCTTGTTTGCAAGTTCTACCTGTCCACTGGTCTGGGGGTGATAGGCAGTAGAGATTTTATGTACCACCCCATACTTTTTCATCAAAGCCTCAAAAGAACGATTGCAAAAATGTGTGCCTCAGTCACTAATGATAGCACGTGGTGTACCAAACCGAGACAACACATTCTCTTTGAGAAATTTAATCATCGTCTTATTATCATTATTCCTACAAGCTACTGCCTCTACCCATTTTGATACATAATCTACTGCCACAATAATATATAGATATCCAAAGGAAGGAGGAAATGGTCCCATGAAATCAATGCCCCAACAATCAAAAATTTCAATCACTAAAATTTGGTTTAAGGGCATCATATTACGACGTGACATAACTCCTAACTTTTGAAATTGTTCACATAAGCGACAATAGATGTTAGCATCCTTAACTAAGGTAGGCCAATAAAATCCACACTATAGAATTTTTACAACGATTTTCTTTATTGAAAAGTGGCCCCCACAAGCTTGGGTGTGACAAAATTCTAAAACACTAGTAATCTCTTCATCAGGGATGCAACGCTTTAAAATTTGGTCAGAGCAGTATTTGAAAAGAAAAGGGTCGTCCCAATAGAAATTACATACCTCAGTCATGAACTTCCTCTTATCTTGAGCGCTCTAATCCACCGGTATCTCACCTGCAACCAAATAATTCACAATATGAGCAAACTATGGTAAAGAAGTAATAGAAAGTAAATTCTCATCGGGAAAATCATCCCTGATTGGCAGGTGATCAGAAGTGTCCTCAAATGTGAGCCTCGAGAGATGGTCAGCCAATATGTTCTCCACTCCTTTCTTATCTTTAATGGCGATATCAAATTCCTTAATAGGATGCTTTGTCACCTCTAGTTCCTTGGGCAGCTCAGCATTACTACCATCTTGTTCCTTTTCCACATCCCCCGATTTGTCCATAGTTGGGATATGTAATGACTTACCACTTCGAATCACAATGGCGTTCACCTCCTTTAAATTCTCTTGTGCCATGTTTTGACCATGAGCTTTAGGAATGCCAAGGCATGTCAAGTAGACAAATAAAGGAATGACCCTGAACCTTGAAGTGGAGACATTTTCATGAAATACAGTTCTTTACAGTTTTATAATATTACATACAATTCTTTACAGCTTTATAATATATTTCAGACTACTATGCTAAATGTTTTAACTGCATGGCTGTTTATAGAATACTAAAATAAATGGTTGAACTGCATGCTTTTAAGTAGCATCTCTTTAAATGTTTCATAGCATGATAGCGTAAAGAATGTTTTGCAAGTATGTTTCAGTTTATGTGCCTTACGATATCTTGTTGGGGGTTAAGAGTCAATAAACTTCCAGTAAGTCTTCATAAGCAACTCGAGCAAGAGTCTGAATCCAATGAGAAGGCTATATAGGCCTAAAATTCTAAATTACATAGAGGTCGCCACTGTTGTAACACCCTGACCCATTGTAACTGAGCCAATACGGCCTAATGCTGCGATGATGAAATAAACGGGTTGAATTTCAATAGTTAGAATATATGGATGAATGACAAGGCAACCGAATAGCAACAATAAAAATGAAATGAGACAAAATAAAATAGATAAAATAAAAAGGAAAATAATAATAATAATAATAATATATATATATATATGGAATAAAAAGTTGACATGTTGGCTATAACGCATGGGAACAAAAAGGGAAGTAAATGAAAAAAAAAAAAAAGGAAAGTGAAGGGGCGCAGAGCAACCCATGCATTGGGTTGAAATGAAAAACCACTGAAAAAAAAAAGAAGAAAAAAAAGAAGAAGATAAAGGGATGAGGGGGCGTAACTGAAAGGATTAGAAAGGGGGAGGAAACGTGCGCTAAAAGGGGGCGGTTATAGTTAGAGAAAGAGAAAAGCGGCAAAGTTGCAAGCTTTCTTTTAATTACCAATCCAATAGTTTCGAAGATGAAGGAGAGCAGCGCACAGAGCACCGGAAGCGGACCAAGCTTTCATCTACCCGATGAGATGTTGTCTGTTGTCACGACCCGAAACCCACCCTATGCGGATCTCGTGTCGCGGGGCCGACCCGAAGGCCGTCCCTACTTTTTCCATTCCTGTATCATAGTACTAATATGCAAAGTACTAAAACCTCAAAACAATAACAGCGAAAGTCTTATCAGTAATAGTACATCAGCGGAAGTCTTTCAATACACAATGTTAGTGAAAGTCTTTACAATACATAATATGGTTCTACATAAACAAAATAAGAACCAAACATGACCAACACCCGAGGGTGGTGAATACATGGGAGAACTAAAACATAAACTGATTCATTTCCTTAAATGTCCTTCTATGTCTTTAAACTCCTACCGGGGTCTCGCGGCATCAGTACCTGAAATGGGGGTGAGGAGGGTGGAATGAGCTACAAGAGCCCAGCAAGTAAATACAGATCTCCGACACTGGTATCGAGGATCATAAAAGAATATGAATCCAAGAATAAGAATATGATAGCCAATCATAAAAATAAGATGCTATAATGGCCAATGGGAACAGTTGCCATAAAGGCCAATAAACAATAGAACACAATGTACCATTAGAAGTAAGGGACATAACATCAACATGAAACTCTTACCATGTGAACAGTGGCAAATGAACAGTGGGATCACAATGTGTAATCAGTAGGAATGGCATAACAATGTCCTGGAATTCTCGACGATAATACAATAACAAGAAAGTACTGCCATTATAATTGATCACAATAAATCAATCAAGGAATATCTCGCAATACAAGATAATCACAAGAACAATGTAATTCAACAATTTTAGTTGAGCAATCGTATAAGAGATGCTTTTGTTCTGTGTCAGGGCTTGATATGCCCTCGGTCCTTGGGGGCCCGGTTTACCCCCTTCAGTGCATTCCAGTGTATGGCCATATGTCCGTTCACGGACTTGACCCGAAGGTCTTCAGTGTATTTAAAAGCATCGGATGGATATTGTGACTGAGCACAAATCCAGTATATATGAACATTTCATGATCATAAATGATTCCATAGGAGTATATAAAATGGAATATCATCAATTCAATGGAAACATAACAATAGGCGTTTGAAAGTACGGTTCAACATGATAACAATGGTACAACAATAAATCAATGTCCACCAGATAGAACAATATCACATTGTGGAGACAATAACATCAGATACGCTCAGGAGTACAAATTCGGCAGTAAAAGAATGAACTTGGCTTGATAACACCACATGGAAGAGAAAGGGTATCTACTTACCTCTAATGCATTGCTAAATCAGTCTCCTGTAGGTTTGCCTTTTCCCGTTGAGTTCCCTATATATCAGTAAGTACGTTTCAGAATAATTTCTATTCACCAAATACTATGCCTTGCTACGATCAGTATTTCTGATACTTATTTAGACTTTTATATGTCCATTGTTCTCAGAACCTCTTTTCATAATTTTGACATTACCAATAGATTCGGAAGGTTCAGAATAATAAAAATTCACTAGTTCTTTAATTCAATCGGAGTCCATTTGACTCACCTATGAAGCAGGGGTATTTTGGTCATTTTTACAAGTCGTAACTTTTCGGGACTCCGTCTCGTGAAACGGACCTCACCATTGGACTCAGAGCATGCGAGATAATAAAAATTGACTATTCATTTGCCCTATTTGGACCTCGTTTGACCCACTTTTGAGTCAGGGGTATTTTTGTAAAATTTACATTTAATTAATTTTTCTTTTTGGGCCTTAGTGTAATTTTTCAAAACATTTGGGGCCGGTTCATAAATTCCATAAGCTGCGGTCTGAACCAGTTGGTTCAGACCCCAAAACCCTAAACCGGTCAGCCTTTCTCCTGAACCAAACGGTTCAGTTTCATTCAAGAACCAGAATACAATAACCCAATTCCCTATCCCTATCCATGGTTCGGTTAACCCCTAAACCCCATCTCTATTTATTGTCTCTGCAACCAAACAGCCCAATTGATTTTAATTTTACATTCAAAATGACATAGCATCACTGCCCCTAATCATTTTCGGTCGGGTCCCGACCCGGTCCGACCCAAACCCGGTCCCGTTATGACCCGAAGAAGCCCCCGTTAATCCAGTCGTCTTCTCCGGTGGGTTTTCCGGCCACGGTCGCCGGAATAGCGAAATTCCCTACGGATCTCACTGATTTCACGTCCGTTTCCTACTGTTTTCGTTCCAAATGAAATCTAACATTGTAAGGAACATTTTAGGACCGGTTTTAACCTCCAACATCACCGGTTTCACGCACCCATTTCCAGTTTCCGGCGTTGCACCGGTGAGGGAATAACTGGCCACAGAATGGCCATTTCTTGACCATTTAAGCTGATTCGAAGTGCGTTGGGTCCCTAGAGACTTTTCCTATCCATATTATGGTTCAAATCTTGATTTGGTTCCACCAATTTTTAATCACCATTGCCAGCCGTAACCCAGTTTTGGTTTTTCTTGTTTTTCTTTTCTATTTCGAATTTTCATCAACTCTAACAGTAACGACACCTATTAACAATATAAATGAATATAATTTAAATCAGGAATATACCTGTTTGTAGGTTTTCTCAACCCTTTTTCCAAAAATTCATTTTCTTTCTTTCTCTCTCTATTCCCACTTCTTTCTTCCTTGCGATTCAGTTTCTCTCACATCTTCAATCTCTGTCTAACTCTCTCTTCCTTTCTTCCCTTAACCGACCCCCCAGTCGGTGGCCCTTGCCACTTGTAGCCACGGTGGCAGCACACTCATACACACAAGACACCTCACACACATAGCTTTCTCTTGACTGATTTTCAGTCGGTGGCCTTGCCACCTAACACCCACATGCACCGCATGTTGCCACCACACATGACCCACGTGCAGTTCATTTCTTTCAATTTGATTTCCTTTCTTTCCATTTTATTTCCTTTCATCTAATTATATTGTATTACAATATATATATATATATCATCCAACCGTATATATGTATATATGTATACGTATATATGATATTCATAATCATTTAGATTTACTTTAAAAATTTATGCGTCGACATTCACTTGCACGTTTTTCAGTAAACTCGGCTTCCGGTGCAACGGCACCCGGACACCCGTGACTGTTTGCCTCTCGTACCTATGCATCGTAATTAAACCATACAGTCTATTACGCATCCACTTTTATTTATGTCATTTCATGGCTTATAATTCGGGATTACATTTTATAGCCCGGTCCAACCCGGTGCACATGCTATATCCCGGGTCGGGATATTACATCTGTGATCCCAACGGATTCGTACGACCAGCTTGATCTCGCGAGGAAGATCACGTCGATGGCCATCGCGTCTCGTGTGTTCAAGCTCGAGTTGGAAATGGGGAGGTTGAGGCAGAAGACGTACGAGAGGGATCGCATGATAATGGGTAACTGCTGCGGAGTTGGCGCATTCCATGGCGAAGCTTGGACACGCCTTGACAGTAGGGGAGCTTACAGGGATGAGCAAGAAGGCTTCTGTTGAAGCATTTTGGAATTCTTTATGTTTCTGAAAAAGGGGTAAGAGCTTTCTATCATCAAATTTTAGAAGCATGAATGTTCAATTTGATTTTAGGATCTTGCCATGCATGAAATTTGGGTTATGATACAAACTGAATCAAGAAAAACTGACCAGAAAAAAGTGAGAAAACGGAAATTACAGGAAAGATTAAAAAATTTGGTTTTGCTATCGTGATGCATGAAATCCAATTTGAATGCTTAGTAATTATGTGTATAAGATGCAGGAACATGGTAGGGATCTTTTTGTGTTGAAACCGTAGAAGAAAAAGGTAGAAAATGGGGGAGAAAAAGGGCTGGACGGAAAACGCACAGCTCCACCGGAGCTGCGATTTTCCCCGTTTTAGGAGTGTTCTGGCACTTCGATCGGAAACTCGAGGATAGATTTGAATTGCCCAAGACTTGTAGGTGTGAACCCTACTGGAAAACGCAAGAAAATCTGTCGCCTACAAGTTGCCGTTGACGGAGAAGATGAATAGTCGTGCATGGGGAGAGTGCTGCACGGCTGGAGTTTTGTGATTTATTTTGGGACAAACCGAGGTGGGTCCGACCCGACCCACCTATTCAGATGATTGCCCAATAGTATTAATTTATGGGTAAACTTTTAAATCTAAGTTTGGAGGGTATTTGGTTGAAAATGAGAAGTTATCCAATGGTTGGCTTAAATATGTACAGGAAATGGAAAACAGAAAAAAAAAAAAAAAATGGGAAAAATTGGTTTGGGTAGAGAATACCTGTGACCAAGGGGGAAGGGTGAAAAACTTGAATCACTGTGCCACATGTGATTTATTTTGCTTCAACTAATATATGTATATTAGACCCAATAAAATAAATTAAATAATTAAGAAAATTAAACAAATTTGAATTAAATTTCGACGCGTAAATAAATCAAATGAATAATGAAAATTACTGTTTTGGACTTTCTGGACCTAATGGCGAGGTCCGTTTCACAAGATGGAGTCCCGAAAAATAAAATACCCGTAGAACGCCTAAATGATCAAAATGCCCCTACGTCGAAGGTGAGTCAAAAGGACTCCGATTGAGTTAAGTAAAGAGTAGATTTTTATTATTTCAAACTTTCTGGATTCAACGGTGAAGTTCAAATTGTGAAAACAGAAACCGAAAAATAGAGATGCATAAAAGACCATTTTACCCTTAGGAAAATGAGATCAAATTAGAAGTTGTAAAGGTATAAAGTAATAAAAGAGATATTTTGATTCACAAGGCATAAATTTGATGAATGACAGTTAAAGCTAAAACGTGTTTACTGATATATAGGAGACTCGAAAGGAAAAGGGAAGGTCACGGAATACTAAGACGCATTGAAAAGCTAAGTGGATTCCTATCTCTTATACGTGGTTTTCCGAGCCACGATCTTTCTACTACTGCCAAGACTTGTACTCATGTATGTATCTACTGTTATTGTTCCCGCAATTGATATTGTCCTATCTGGTGGAGGCCTATTGACTGATATCTCATGATTTGATGCATTGTACTAACGCCTATCATTGTATGTATGTCATGTTAGTTCATACATTGCATGTTGAGACTGTAAATGGAAAAATGGTGATGGGAGTGTTTTTATCGATTGACTGGACCTATGGGCCGATTGACGGGACCTACAGGTCGAATCTGTGATCGGACATATGGTGATGGGGGTTTTCTTACATATAGAGTTATGAGGGCATTTCATATGCATTGATGTTAACTGTTCACTCATTAATTGTGTTTGACTGTGACCGTTTTACTATGGTAGTATTCATGTTGATTGTGATTATTGGGCTTTACTGTTCATTGGCCTTGTGGCACTTTACTGCTAACTGAAATCGTTGTCATGACTGGCTATCATGTTATCTTGAATTCATGTTTTCCTATGTAATCCATAACCCGTATTTGAGATAGGCTTTTACTTACTGGGCTTTATTAGCTCACCCCCCCTTACAAATTTTTTAGGTGAGAATGTTACAGAATCACAGTAGGAGATCAGGAGCTTAAGGTGACAGTCGAGGAGCATGATAGTAGTGAATGAAGTCTCTCCCATGTACTCACCACCTAAGAGTGGTTCACGATCAGTTTATTGTTAGTTTAAGTTTAGTCTTTGAACAATAATTGTAATAAAGCTTCCGCACTTTAATGTCATGTTTATATTATTTACTGTTATCATTGGTAAAAGAATGAAAAAAGTAAAGATGGCCATTGGGCCGGCCCCGCGATACAAAATCCGCATAGGGTGGGTTTCGGGTCGTGACAGTTGTGACATTTACAATCCCTAAGGACTGAGCTTATAAGATGTACGGCACAAAATGTTTTCACAATTTTAGTTTATAGGTCACTATGTGACAACCCAAAGTCCTAAAGGACAATAATTTTTAAGAAGTGTGGCATGTTTCATTTACTCTCCAGTATCAGATTTTATGACATCATGTTTAACTTGCAAAACTATTTGGCTTAAACTCTTACATGCTTTCTGGTGTATATTTTGCAACTACCAGTTATATCTATATGTTTTAAGGATGCCAGTAGCTTTCAGTACATATTTCTTTATTGCTATCCTTGAAAGTTTACAGAAAAGAAATTTTTTCAAAAACCCATAATAGGGGGGACCAGTGTTACTCACAAGCTTTTCAATAAAGCTCACAAGGTTTTATCTTGTGTATTTTAGGAATTACCATGAGGTTTTGAGACCAAGCTGCTATAAAATCATGATGAGTAAAGGCACTGGTGAAAGAGGGATTTGTATCCCAACTATAGAGGAGACAACTTGGGACCATAAATGTTAGAATTACGTGGCAGGAAAATGATAGTGAGCGATATTCATCAATAATGTAATAATTAAATGTTATGTAATTGTAACTCTGATGTATAGTCTAATTCTGCTCTGCTAAGTATGACATTCAAACGAACTTTTTAATAAACAAAAATTTCGCTGCACGATTTTCTGTAATAGAATGTAATTTACTTGAAAAATGTTAAAAAGACATTTGGTTAGATATGTCATCAATATGCTATTAAAAATTAGAGTATTGACGAAGTGCCTAATTGACCGATCATTATTCCTAATCCGCACGAGGTGAGTTTTGGAATGTGACAGAATTACTTATATTTAAAATAATTATAAATTTAAATATATCGATTCCAAAATAAGAAAATAGCCCTCTTCTTGTCCATATACTTATATTAAGACATAAATTTTACATAAAAAACTTATGTGTATTTTTTAATTGTAATTATTAGAAAGAATTTTTTTAAAATTATTAATTATTGAGTAACAAAAAAATTTGATTATTTGTATAAATTAAATTATTAATGAAATTAATTTAGGAAAAATTATAAATGAGTTCTATGATTCCGAAAAATTACACTTAAATTAATAAGGAGAAAATGATTTACACTAAACGACATATAGTTTGTTTTAACAGAATATTCTTATCGACACAGCATATAATAGGCCTCGCTTACAGGTTCTACACTCGAACGCTCTCTCATCCACTCATAAATGGCTCTCACCATTGGTCGTGGTGGTGGCAGTGGACTTCTCTGCGGCAGCACCGGAAGATCCTCGTTCTCCCGGATTCTCTTCCCATTAAACCCACCTTGGTCTCTTCCATTCACAGCAAGGAACTCTCACATAGTTTCAGCAGCTAAGAAGCTTTCCTCTAGAACCGGAAAGTTCGACAGCAAGAACAAGAGAAGCGTGACCACAACCAAAGATGAAGAAGATGAGAAACAACAACGGACGGCTCAGATTGAAAGAGAAGACAACGGTAGTGCTAGAGGAGCCGTTGATATCAGCGATGCCGTTGATGATGGGTACTTCTTGCCGGTGCTTCCTGGCGACAAGCCGGACTTCTGGGAGGGGCCTCAGTGGGACGCTTTTGGGTTTTTCGTGCAGTATATGTGGGCTTTTGGCATCGTTTTCGCGGTATTTATCTCATCTAACACCCTTTTTTCAGTTTGTCTATTGATTGAGGTTTTGGGTTTCAATTGGTTTATTTTATCATTGTTACTCACAAGGCTGAATAAGTTTTTGGATGAATTGATCTTTGTCAGTATAAAATGTAAGCGCTACTGATGACACTTTGGCCTAGTGGTTTGAGATGAGTGCTTATCGCTTTTAGTTGTGGGTGGTTCAAACCTTAACCCGGGGGAATTTAGGGAGTTCGACCAAAAAATAAAAAAAAAAATTGTATATACATATATCTATATTTGTACTGAATAAGTTTAATGAATTTCAAAAGAAATAATGTTCTTACCAATTCAATCTGGTCATTATCTTTTGAACCAAAAAGTCAGTTGGATGATGACCATCTAAGAATTCTTGGAGAACCCAAGAACCAGTTCAATTGAAAATAATGCCGATTGATTTTAAGTTGGCTTGTGTTTGGTGAAATTACTTATTCCTAAATTGGTTCAAGATTGCATAGAAAATAAGGTAGAAACTAGCCTTATTCATAGAAAATTATCAGAAGATCCGAGTCTGCGTAGAAAATTGACTGTCTTGGTTTCTTGTGAATCAGACAATGAAGAGTTATAATTTGGACAATGAAGAGTTGTAATTAGACCCTAAACTCTAGCCTTCCCCAGAACCTATTCACCTAATTTACATTTCTAATAATTTACCCAAAAAAACCTTACATTTCTTAGTAGATAACTAAGATATTTTAGTACCTCTAAAACACCATTACATTTAAGAAAAATCAATTTCCTTGTTTGCCCACATGTTTACAAGAGAACTACTTTATACTAAATCCCAAAATCAGAGAGAAACAAGGTTTTTGTATCACCAATTTAACATTACTCACTTAAATATGGAACTCTCTTGTTTGAGACAAATTGTCATCATGACATGTTTATGTTATAAATAAGGTAAATTACATTGACCTCCTTAGATTTATGACAATTAGAGATACCTCTCTTATAGTTTCTGAAATTACACTGCACCCCTTGTTAGATTGTCGGTTTGATGACATTAACAAAGATTGTAAATTTACTAAACTATCCTTAATATTTCATTAATTTTTTTGGTCAAAAAGTTATTTTGTGTAAACAGTTTGACAAAAGCAGGAAGCCAGGAAGCTTTCTTTTGTGCATATCACCGATCTCCATGTCTGCAAACTCTAAGTCTCGAGATCTCTCTAAATTTTTTTATTCTCTCTCCCTCCCTCTCTCTCTCTCTCTCAATTTCCCTCTAATTTCTCCTTCTTCTTCCATCCCAAGTCACAACCAACCTCTCTTTCTTCTTCCCTCACAACCAAATTAAACCTCCTTCTTCCCCATTCTTTTCTGCAACAACTTCTTCCCCATTCGTCAAAGGATTCATCAAAAAAGTTGCTTTGTAGATTCAATTTCTACCACGAACAGCACTATCTACAATCTCGACTACAAACACACTGTCTATCAAATTCTATTAATCCCCATCCCGTTGCTAACGACCATCGATTTGATCTGAATCCAAATACGAAACACATTTGTTTACAGATACCTACATTGTGATTGATTTTTTGTTTTCAAACGGCAGTGATCAAGAGAGATATTTGTGCAAACTGTTATTGGGGTCATGTGGGAGATCACCGTTTGAAGGATTTGATTTGCAGGGGAAAAAACCCATTTTAGCTCTCTTCATATCATTACTAATTATGATTTTTCAAGATATTTTGGAGTGAGAAAAATAGTTAAAAGGCTACTGTTGAGGGTTGTGATAGTGTGATAGAGATATGGATAAAAGGAAGGGTAAATTTGTTATTTTATAGTATCTTTGTGTGGGAAACATTGTCTTTTCAATAATGAGAAGGGTAAATTTGGCATTTTAAAAAGTTATACTAGTGATGTAATTAATCTCTGTTTGAGTCATTGACGGCTATTGACAGCAAGGAAGAAGTCGTTATCGACATTAAAGGCAAAAGGGGTGCAATGTAATTTCATAAATTAGAGGGGTGATATCTGTAATTGTCAAAAATCTCAAGATATATTAGTGTAATTTACCCTTATAAACATACATCATTGAAATTGAAAAAGGAACTATTATCTGTTGTTAGACAGCCATGGAGTGTCAGAAGGCACATAAAAAGTCCTTTATACTTTTTCCTCTCAATAATCCATAGGAACTTAGACCATTATATTCAAAATTTCTTTTTAATGATTAAGCCATCATGCAAAATGGGAATCTTTTCAAATTCTATGCATCCATTAATTTTGCAACTCAAACCATTCTCCTCTGGAAGAGTATTATCCATTGAGCCTATGGGCACCTAGCTAGTATAATCCGAAAAGGAGAAGATACAATACCAAAGATCATAAACTATATGACAATGATAAGAGGATGATTCACCGACTCAGAGTTCTCTTTATAGTTGAAGCATCTATTTTGGAACCATTTTGTGCTAATAATCGATCAGCAATAAAGAGAACTATCCAAATTTGCGGGTCACGTAAGAGTTGTAACTTAAGAAGGAGCAACCAAACTCCAAATTTAAACTTCCGTAGGAAAAGTTTTTTCTCCCACCATTAGGACCTTGAACTAAGGGTGAGACTTCATGTTTGCGTGTCATTTTTGGGTTATGTCAAGGCACATATACTCTAGAATTAATGTCAACCTGAACACGACACGTTAATTACTCTGTCTACTTCTTCAACATGAACATGACTTGTTTATTAAACAAGTTGACATGATTACCGATCAAAAAAAAGGAAAAAAAAGGTTTGACATGACACACCTCGACTTACCTGATTTGTCATGGACTTGTTTAATTATTAGAGAATGAATTGTATTAGAATTTTTAGATCTTCCGTGATTATTAATAATTAGAGAATCAACTTTATGAGTCCAATTGGAGTTCACTTATCTAATAGAAAACAACCATTGTGTCTTTTTGATAAAAAAATATAAAACAACTTCAGTGTTTTAGGCTTTAACTGTAGGCCTGAAATATACTGAATATATATATATATATATATATATACTGTTACATGAATTAAAACAGAATGAAAAACATTGTTACAATAATTAAAACAGAATGAAAAACACTGTATTGAATTTGAACAAAAACTCACGGTAATTGAATTTGAACAGAATGAAAATCCGAGCCTTATGAAATTCACAATTTCCTTAAGACAAATTTGCTCCCTCTCGGTGCTCAAGGTGATGAGCAATCTTCTCACAAGATAGAACGGATTTCGATTATAAAGAAGCAAGCACTTCAATCTTTAGAACCCAACGAACACAACAATGGCAGTACTCGAACTTAACTTATGCAAAGAGAGAGAATGCAATATTTGGAATACTTGAATGCAACGAGGGTCTGGGTATTTATAGGCTTTTTCATAACTGTTTAGTACAGTCATGAAGGTTCAGTTGTGTCTGTTCATGGCGAATAGACACAAGCGCATCCATAAAGAAGACGACTGTTCAGTTAAACCAACGTAATCGCAAAACGACGTCGTTTTGGATGTAAACCAAAACCAAACCACGTTTTTAATTTTAATTAATCTGATTACTAAACGACAACGTTTTGATTTGTTTTTAATAGTAACAAAATGGCAACGTTTAATAGAAAATTATTTAAATTAATTTTCTCCAAAAAGATATATATACGACGGCCCAAGCTCGAACCCGACCCTGCCCGGTTCGGTTCGGTGCGGGGCGGGGTGGCGGCGGCTCGCGCACACGTGTGTGTTGAATCAAGCATGTGCTAGGTCCTCCCCCTTCCACAAAACATGGGTATCCTTTGGGGCCCAAACCCTCCTCCAAGGTAGGTGTATATATACTCTTTAAAAGCCTTTTGCCCATCCTATATGGGATACAAGCTTTTCCACAAACTTCAAGCTTTTTGTTACCATTTCCAAGTGGTGATGTTTGGAGGCAATGTCTCATTCACTCCTTAATGGTTTTAAGCAACCCAATATAGGATCTTAATGTCCTCATGAAGGAAAACACATTCCTATGTGGACCCATTAAAATTAATGTGTGGGACCCACTTTAATTTTAACTCAAAGATAGCTAATTATTCATGCTCAAACCCATTTTTTCTCCAACAATCTCCCACATGAATGAAATTGAGTGAAAGTAATGCAAATGATATGCAGACACTAGTTCGAGAATAGTGAAAAGGTTACTGCATTGGGTTAAGTAGCCTACTGGCCTTGAACTTGGCCTAGTGAACGACTATCGGATTTATTTAGCTAATCAGTGGACATGAGGTCTTTGAACTGTCAACTGTTTGTGTAAACCAAGACAATAGAAATCACACAGTACCTTTTCGGACATAGTTAGTTCTCACGTTTCTGTTCATTTTGGCCTTGAACACCTCTTGGTTCTGTGAGTGTTTTAGAGAATTTAGCCTTTCAAATTCCCATAGAAGCGGTCCCGTCTTACTCACATAGGTGATTTCTATGAAGAGTATCCTGCAATACTCTACTTGGACATTTTTCCAAGATATAAAGATCATTAAAAGCGTAACTTATTCTTGATTCTCGCGGCAGATGTGCACTGTCTCATCATAGGAATGGTTAGGAGTAGATTTCTCCTCAATGCGTACTAAGTTATTTCATAGTTCGGTTGGCCCTTTGAACTTAGATCTTGGGATCTCCAGTCAATTAGGTTGGGTTGCCACTATGACAACTCTTGTTTAGACATGGGCTTGAAACCCATTCCTTTCGATGAACTTTCCACTTTCTCTCGTGTTAAGCCTTTCGTAAGTGGATCCGCAATATTATCTTTTGACCTTACATAGTCAATGGTGATAATTCCATTCGAGAGCAATTGTCTAACGGTATTATGTCTTCGACGTATGTGTCGTGACTTACCATTATACATATGACTTTGTACCTTTCTAATTGCTGATTGACTATCACAATGTATACAAATAGCGGGCATTGGTCTTGACCAATTTTGAATATCCTCTAAGAAATTATGAAGTCATTCTACTTCTTCTCCAGCTTTATCTAAAGCAATGAATTCAGATTCTATTGTAGATCTAGCAATATATGTTTGTTTGGAAGATTTCCAAGACACGGCTGCATTTCCTAGAGTAAAAATATATCCACTTGTGGATTTGGTGTCTTTTGAATCAGATATCCAATTAGCATCACTATACCCTTCAAGTATAGCTGGATATCTCGTGTAGTGCAGTCCATAATTTTGGGTAAATTTTAAATATCCCAAAAGTCTTATTATTGCTTTCCAGTCATTGTTTCTTGGATTACTCGTAAATCGATTAAGCTTGCTCACAGAATATGCTATATCAGGTCGAGTGCAGTTCATGACATACATTAAACTGCCTATTATACGAGAATACTCTAATTGAGATATGCTTTCTCCAGTATTTTTAACAAGATGAAGACTTACATCCACTGGTGTCTTTACAGGATTTATGTTATACTTCTTAAACTTATCAAGTAATTTCTCAATGTAATGAGATTGAGATAAAACAAGTCCATTAGACATTCTAAAAATTTTCATTCCTAGAATAGTGTCTGTGACACCTAAGTCTTTCATATCAAATCTATTAGATAACATTTGTTTTGTAGCATTTATCATATCAATGGTGCTACCTAAAATTAGCATATCAGCAACATAAATGCATAAAATGACATCCTTTTTGAGTGGTTTTGACATATACACATTTGTCACACTCATTGATCTTGAATCCGTTTGACATTATTATATTGTCAAATTTCTCATGCCATTGTTTTGGTGCTTGCTTTAATCCATAGAGGGATTTGACAAGCTTACATACTTTCCTTTCTTGTCCAGAAGCAATAAATCATTCGGATTGTTCCATATATATTTCTTCATCTAACTCACCATTTAAGAAAGCAGTTTTTACCTCCATTTGATGTATTTCTAATCCATTGAAGGCTGCTATTGCAATCAACATACGAATGGATGTGATTCTAGTAACTGGTGAGTAAGTATCGAAATAATCTAATCCTTCCCTTTGATTATAGTCTTTGATAACAAGTCTTGCTTTATATTTCTCTATTGACCCATCAGCTTTCATTTTCTTTTTAAAGATCCATTTGGATCCTAATGGTTTGGAACCAGGTGGAAGATCCACTAATTCCCACGTATGATTTTGCATGATGGATTCAATTTCACTATTGATTGCTTCTTTCTAATATGAAGCTTAGGGAGAGGACATTGTTTCCTTGAACGTTTGAGGATCATTTTCCAATAAATATGTTAGAAAATTAGGTCCAAAAGACGTGGATTTCTTTACTTTCTTGCTACGTCTAGGTTCATCAATTATAGACTTTTGGTCTATATTTCCATGATTATTACTAACTGTAGCTTCTAGAGGCCTTTTCTGTAAACTTGATTCATGTGTCATGTTAAAAGGAAATATATTTTCAAAAAATGAAGCATCCCTTGACTCAATAATTGTATTAACATGCACATCAGGAATCTTAGATTTATGAACAAGAAATCGATACGCACTACTATTATTTGCATAACCAATGAATACACAGTCAATGGTTTTTGGTCTTATCTTAACCTTTTTAGGTTTAGGAACTGCCACTTTTGTTAGACACCCTCACACTCTTAAGTATTTGTATCAAGGTCTGTGACCTTTCCATAATTCATAAGGTGTTTTATGAGTTTTCTTATGAGGTACCTTGTTGAGAATATAATTAGCGGAAAGCAAAGCTTCCCCCCTACAAATTCTAGGGTAAACCAGAACTTAACAACATAGCATTCATCATTTCTTTTAATGTTTGGTTTTTGCGTTCAGCAATACCATTAGATTGAGGTGAATAAGGAGCGGTAGTTTGGTGAATGATTCCATGTTCTGAAAAAGAAATCCTCAAAAGGTGACTCATATTCACCACCTTTATTACTTCTTATTGCCTTAATCTTTTTGCTAAGTTGATTCTCAACTTCATTTTTGTAATGTTTGAACATTTCTATAGCCTCATCTTTGCTTCTTAGCGAATACACATAACAGTATCTAATGCAATCATCAATAAAAGTAATAAAATACTTTTTCTCCCTCAAGTTTGCACAAACTTTAAGTCACAGATATCACTATGAATTAAATCTAGAGGTTCAGTGCTTCTTCCAACAGAATGGAAGGGTAATCTTATCAATTTAGATTCCACACAAGTTTCACATTTGTGATTAGGATTAATATCAAATTTAGGCAAAAATTCTAAATTAATTAATCTACGTAAAGTATCATAATTAACATGTCCTAATCTAGCATGCCAAATATTTGAAGACTCAAGCAAATAAGCGGAAGAATCAATATTATTATTAATAGATTTTGGTACAATAGTCATAACATTCATCTTAAATAGCCCCTCGCTTAAATAATCCTTTCCCACAAACATCTCATTCTTAGTGAACACAAATTTGCCTGACACAAAGACTAATTTGAAGCCATTCTTGCTAAGCAATGATTCGGAGACTTAAGTTTTTGCGAATATCGGGCACATGAAGCACATCGTTGAGAGTGAGTTCTTTGCCACATGTCATTTTCAGTATCACCTTTCCACATCCTTCAACTTTGGAGCTCGAAGAATTACCCATGAATAGTTATTCTTCGTGCTCTATTGGTTTGTAGGTAGAGAACATCCATTTGTTTGAGCAAATGTGGCGTGTAGCCCCAGTGTCTACCCACCATTCCTTAGTGTTTCCCACCAAGTTACATTCGGATACAACAGCGGAAAGATTCATTTCACCAACATCAACTGAAAGCCTGTCACATTCTGTCATGTTTGCTTGAGCATTTTGTTTCTTTGAGTTCTTTGGTTTGCGACAGTCCTTTGAACAATGCCCTTGCTTACCACAATTGTAGCATTTTCCTTTGAACTTCTTAGAAACTTGAGAAGAACCTTCACCATCATGCTTCCTTTTATTCTTTGAGCCTTGTTCAACAACGTTTGCCTTAGCCTCCATGGAAAGATTTCCATTCTTCTTTTCAGATCCTCGGTTGTCTTCTTCAATTCGTAGTCTCACATCAATTCTTCAAGACTCATCTCTTTGCGTTTGTGCTTGAGATAATTCTTAAAGTCTTTCCATGAGGGTGGCAATTTCTCAATCATAGCAGCCACTTGAAATGAATCACTTAGAGACATTCCTTCAGCATGGATGTCATGGAGGATCACTTGTAGATCTTGAACTTGGCTTATAACTGTTTTATGGTCTAACATCTTGTAGTCAAGAAATTTGCCAACTATGAATTTCTTCATGCCAGCATCTTCAGTTTTGTATTTCTTGTCCAAAGATTCCCATAGTTGCTTTGCTGTTTTGATTGAATAATATATATTATATAATGTATTATCCAATCCATTCAAGACATAATTTCTACACAAGAAATCTGCATGTTTCCATGCATCAACAGCAACCACTTTTTCCTTATCAGTTTCTCCTTCAGCAAGTATAGGAGAATCTTCGTGAAGGAACCTTGCCAAATTCAAGGTTATGAGATAGAAGATCATCTTCTATTGCCAACGTTTAAAATTCGTTCCATTGAATTTTTCGGGCTTCTCTCCATGAGACAGATTCATGGTGGGTGCATTGCTTGTAGAGGCCATTTTTGTTACAAAAATAGAAAGTTTTTCTCAATTATACAAAAGATTTATTAAACAGGAATCTACTAAATAGAACTTAATTTGTTAAAGTAGAACAAAGTCTGCTAAATAGTACTTAATTTATTAAATAGACAAGTTTATAAAAACAGATTCAATATTTTATAAAAACAGTGAATATTTTAATAAACATTGAAATTTTTGAAAACAGATTCAATGTTTAACAAAAAAAACAGTGAACAGTGAATTTATTAGTAGAACAGTATAATAGAACAATTTATATAAAACAAACTCAAACAGTATATATAAACAGATTCAAACAATATATATATATAAATAGATTGAAACAATATATTGGAATAGTGCTGTATATAATAAAACAATATATATATATATAATATAACAGTACTGTTTATATATAATATAACAGTATATTATAACATGCCAAAAACAAAACTTGTCTTAAGATTGTAGGTCTGAAATATACTGAATATATATATACTGTTACACGAATTAAAACAGAATGAAAAACACTGTTACAATAATTAAAACAAAATGAAAAACACTGTATTGAATTTGAACAGAATGAAAATCCGAGCCTTGTGAAATTCACAATTTCCTTAAGTCGAATTTGCTCCCTCTCGGTGCTTAAGGTGATGAGCAATCGTCTCCCAACATAGAACGGATTTCGATTATAAAAAAATAGCACTTTAATCTTTAGAACCCAACGAATAAAACAACGGTAGCACTTGAACTTTGACTTATGCAGAGAGAGAGAATGCAATATTTGGAATACTCGAATGCAACGAGGGTCTAGGTATTTATAGGCTTCTTCATGACTGTTTGGTACAGTCATGAAGGTTCAGTTGTGTCTGTTCATGGTGAACAGACACAGGCGCATCCATGAAGAAGACGACTGTTCAGTCAAACCATCGCCATTGCAAAACGACGTCGTTTTGGATGTAAATAAAAACCAAACAACGTACTCGCAAAACGGTGACGTTTTTAGTTTTAATTAATCTGGTAACTAAACGGCAACGTTTTGATTTGTTTTTAACAGTAACAAAACGACAGTGTTAATAGAAAATTATTTAAATTAATTTTCTCCAAAAAGATATATATACGACGGCCCAAGCCCGACCGCGACCGCGACCGCGACCGGCGGCATGCGTGTGGTGAACCAAGCATGTACTAAGTCCTCTCCCTTCCACAAAACTTGGGTAACCTTTGGGGCCCAAACCCTCCTCCAAGGTAGGTGTATATATACTCTTTAAAAGCTTTGTGCCCATCCTATGTGAGATACAAGCTTTTCCACAAGCTTCAAGCTTTTGTTACCATTTCTAAGTGGTGATGTTTGGAAGCAATTTCTCATTCACTCCTTAATGGTTTTGAGCAACCCAATATAGGATCTTAATCTCCTCATGGAGGAGAACACATTCCCATGTGGATCCATTAAAATTATGTGTGGGACCCACTTTAATTTTAGTTCAAAGATAGCTAATTATTCATGCTCAAACCCATTTTTTCTCCAACATTAACATCACTATTCTCTCTAATTATCATGCAAAATGGCACTCCTAGTCTATTTCCTCGATTGTGTTTTCCTCCATCCCCACCATCCTATTAAAAGGGGGAAAAAGTGACTTGGCCTTTTATTTTTTTTATCAGCAAAAGCCAATTTATTGATGATCAAACAGGAACAAAAAGGGATAAGTGAATACATCAACAAAAGGACAAAAAAACAGAGAGTGCTCAATCAACATGAAGAACACTCAGAAACCCAACAAAAGAAGGCTCAAAGAGGCACCCACAACAACAACAGCACAACACCTAAAAACAGAGTTGGTAAGAAACCAACCACACAAAGATAACAAGAAAACCACAGAGAGCTATTCACTGATACCAACAGGGGAGAACTCATAAGAAAGCCACAAGCCCACCACAAACCAGACCACCCAAACTAACAGCTGCCACAAAACTCACCCAGAGACAACAATCACCATAACATAAGATAACCAAACCCACTGAACAACTTAACAAGCTGCAACCAAAATCCATGGAATAATCCCCCAAACATTTTAGAGCTCAAGCAAAGACACCAAAGGCCAAGCACCCCATTCTAATAGCGCTAGCAACCTTCAAAAGAACTACTCAGCATAAACAATGCCAAAGCCAAGGAACACAACCAAATACAGAAATCAATGCAAACAATAAGCAACCAACAAAACTTGAACTGTCCCCCCCTCCCCCCTCCACATAAATGGAGGAGGAGAAAAAGACAAGAATGGGAGAGGAAGAAGAAGCCGATAAGAACAGATAAAGAAAGGAAAAAGAGGGGAAAGAGAAACAAAGCAAAGTGAGAAACCAAGAAAGGAGAAAAAGAAACTGAGAAGAGTAACAAGTTAAGATAAAAAAGAGAAGATAAGGCAAAGGAGAAAGAGAAAAACAAAAACGAAGAAGAAGAAAGAAGCGGGAAAAAGGAAAGAAGAAAGCCTGGAAAGGAGAAAAGGGGAAGAATAAGAATACTGCTGTTAACAAACCTATCATCGTCAGAGAACTTATACAAATCTTTAATGGAAAACATATTACTACTCTTCCCAGCCCACGACACACCATCCATAGCAGAATCAACAAGAGATGGACAATAACCCGGCACATCTAACAGCTTCCGTTTCTCATCTTCTTCCTAGGCAAAAAGAACACGCCTAAAAAGCAAAACCCACCCAGCATCACTACTAATAAAATAAACCAATTTCTCATCATTGTTAGTGGATAAATTATACAACCTGGGAAATGACTCTGCCAAAGGAGTAGATCCCAGCCAGATCAGACCAGAAAGAGATAATTCTTCCATTTCCTAGAATCAAACTAAACGTTTCACTAAAAATTCTAAACAAAGCAGTGGAAAACTGATTAGTCATTAGTAACTCCTTTTACAAGTCTGTAAAGACCAGCCATGTTTTCTTTACCATATTCCACTTCAATACTTCACTTCATAGATTAATAATTATCTACTTTAAACCTGTAAACTTAAGAAATCTTTGTTCATTACGACTGGTTGGTGAATCCTACATTCCCAACCTTCTTTACCATATTGATTAATTAAAAAGTGGGACGCAGACTAACATTAAAGATATCTCTTTGAAATGAATCTTCTCCAATCTATGCTCCTATGGGAGTCGACGAGAGAGACATGATCCAATTGAGAGGAAAGTTGGCACTCCGTATAGGGGTGATTGACTAAGCCTCCCTGTCGATATTCTCTCAGAAGTAGCTAAAATTGGATCCTAGATATTTTTTAATACTTCCTTTTCGATGCCTTCTTTTTTTTCCCCCTTCTATCTCTTCTCTTCCTTCCTATTCTATGCCCCGTAATCTATTTTGTTGATAGCTAAGCCCCTGGCATCCTCAAGCATGTTCTAAAGTATCAGCTCTACCAAGTCATATTGTGCCAAAAGTTTTGACTTTAGCTGTGTTCAATCTGCCTTTACAATTTGATAGGTGAAAAAATAGGGCACTTACCTGATGTTTTTCTTGCCAATATAAGGTGCTGCAAGGGTAGATTGGGTAGAGACTTAACTTTTGGCATGATTTGCACAAAGTGGCTACTCTTAAACTCAAATTCACATTCTCGTGCTAGGCAACTGAGCATTTTACCACTGCTAGTAATGGTCCCTATTTACAATTTGTACACATTTACGGAAATGCAATTACATGTAGCATGAGAAAACAGTCGGTACCAATGCCCAAAATTTAGTCATGTTCACTAGTAGTAGATATAATTACACCAAAAGTTAAATCAATAAAATTAAATTAACCCTTCCTACACCCGGCAGTGGCGGGAGCCTCGTGCAGTGGCAAACCCATTTTTTAGGATTTTTGAAAGCATTGGAATTATTTTATTAAATTATGTTTTTCTTTCATCCTGAAACATTGTGTGCGATACAATTGGCATAATCATCAGAGGTTCCCATCCTCTGTGAAATGAGAAACAGTGAATGAGTCTTGAGCCAATGCATTACACCCATCGACTGTTATGAAAGATTGAAATGAGAATTTTCAATTTTAATTTTTAATGACTCAAGTGCTTAACAACTTATGGGATTAATAGAGCACCCAGGGGCAGTGCCAGAACTTTATTCCAGTGAGGGCAGCCTTAAACTCATTAAATCAAATTTGATCACTTAAAATTTATAAAAGTTAATTATTATTTTATATATATATATATATATAAAATAATTAAAAAGGAAAAAAAATAAAAATTTTATCTCAACATTCACAAAAAGTATATATTTGCACCCTTTGTAGATGTTATACGTGGGATTCATCCTGTTAAGTGTCTTCTATACATTTTCTATTAGTACTTATAAAAAAAAACAAAATTTGCACATGATTTTGACAATGCTTCTACAAAATATTAATTTATTTTTCCTAATGCCCATACAAAATTTTTCAAATTTTTAATATATTCAGCTATAATTTCACCAATATATAGAATGTAAAAATGTTTTACTTAATATTTTTTGTATTTTTCTTTTTGTCCTTATTTTCTCTTTGATGTGTACTAACAAGACTTGGATCTCAAAAAAGTCAAGCACGACAATTAACATTAATCATATTTTGTTTAAATACATGTAAAACAAACCAATACATATATATTTTTTCCTCAAAAAAGAAGAGAGAAAATAACATAAAAAATAGGTTATTGAAGTTATCACTGGTTGAGTAATCTTACACTGCGATTTCAGACAATTTAGAACTTTAAATTTTTTTTTTCTAAATCTTTTCTTTCACTTGCTAAAACCTCAAATTTGCAGTTCATCACAAAATCAATAATAGGATCAAAGTTTTCACTTGGACAAATGTTTTACTTAATACTATCTTACATCAATCTAATATAAATAAAAGAAAATGCAACAAATTTAACAATAATTATATAAGATACCAAGTCAGTTCACTCTGGACAGTGAATAGCGCAACTTTCGGGAGGAAGATAGTTGCACTGTTAAATAAAAACGTTGTTGCTGCTGAAGCACTACTGCACTTGAAAGCTCAAAAAAACCATAGTTGAATGGAGAAGGTTACCGGTGTATCAGTCCATGGGAGGGAGTTATGAGGCTGTCTCCGGGAGTTAAAACCGAAGGGACATGATTTGAGAGAGTAAGTATGAGCGCAATGGTTTTTTTCAGTGTGTAAAATCTGAAAATCTGATTTGTTTGGTTTCCAATGCAAGTATAATAAAAAGATGACTTTTTTGACCATACACTCGCAATTTTTTTTTCGATTTTGCATAACCCATTAGTTTTTTTTGTTATTTCTCGGACCCATGTAAATTTTAAAAGCGTATTTTCAAAAAATACTTTTGGAAGAAATTTTCCAATAGAAACTGTCTTTTCAAAAGACGCCTATAAAAAGACTATAGTTGGGAGTTATCGACCAAGTGGATAACTCCCAATCTCCGGACCATAGGCGTCTTTTCAAAAGACGTTTCTGTTGAAAAATGTTCTTTCAAAAACATCTTCTGAAAATACGCCTTTAGAATTTGCATGGGTCCAGGGAAATAACCAAAAAGCTGCATGGGTCATGCAAAATTAAAAGAAAAAAAAAGGCCAGGTGTTAGGTAAAAAATTCATAAAAAGATCATAAGAAACATGAATTTTAAGTGAGACAAACTTAAAAATGGTGGCTAATTAGTCATTTAAAAAAGCTATATCTATATTAATTATCACAAATATTAATTATTATTTTATTTTCTATATATTCGAGGTTATTATCTCAGAGTTACATAAAAAGTATTGTCCTAATATTTTTTGATGTGTAGAACAAAATGGTGTTGTTCATTTCTTTAAGTTATTTTTCAATGATTCTTATTCTTATCTGACAATAATTTTTATGTAACTCTAAGAATGGAGGATGCTTTGGAGGAAAAATTATTTCACTACCTCGTGATCAAAGACTTCAGGATCTGTTGGCTCTGGGCAATTCATGTGGATCTGAGGTCTAAGCCCCTTTCTATCGTAGGGTCGTGATCATGGTATTAAATATCGGCTGTTACAATCATGGTATTAAATATCAGCCGTTACGCAACTTGTTTTGAACCTGCTGATATCATCGGTGTGTAAAAACTTCACAGGTGTAACGGCCGTTACGAACCGATGTGTAACAATATACGCCAATATGTAACAATAATGGCTAAAAAATGTTTAGTAAAAAACTCATTTTATGCCATAGATCTAGTGATTTAAATTTATCAAACACAAGATTTGAAATTATGAATATGGTCAAAATGTTTAGTAAGTCCTAGAATTATATCTAATTATTTATTACCACAAATTTAAAAGTAAAATTTTATCTTATTCGAATAGTAGATGCTTAAAATGAATGAATCTTATTACTAGAGCCTAGGGTACTTTTACAAAAAAAAAAAAAAATTCTAATAGTAAAAATTATTTATTTGCTACTTTTGTTTTTGTAGTAATATTTTTGCTCTAAAATCATATAAAGGTATCTTGAGTTTTTTTTTTTTTTGGTAGTAGAAAACTTGAGTATTGTAATATAATCACATTTATATTTTTTTTGTTATTTTTGCTAAATTATGTGTTTATTTGACTTTAAATCCATTAGTTAACAATTAATATTCACTTATAGTGTATTCTTTATCTATGTTTTATTTTATTTTCTTTATATTTGTTGAAATTACTTATAGTTGCATTTTTAATTATTAGTTGTCATAGTCAGTTATAATAGATTATACTTTCTTCTTACTTTGATATAAAATTAATATAAAGTCCTATACAATAAGTAATTTTTTTTCATAGGAGCTATAAAAATAATTAAAAACATTAAAAAGTAATAAATTGGAATAAAGGCATTCATATCAGTAATTTTTAAGGGATTTTTTAGTGATTACCAAAAATTCACAGATGCGGCTCTTGATTTCTGTTACATATCGACCGATACTCCCGATACCGTTACACCTGCTATCACGATCGTTATGTGTC
Organism: Nyssa sinensis; assembly: GCA_008638375.1. Classification (NCBI taxonomy): domain Eukaryota; kingdom Viridiplantae; phylum Streptophyta; class Magnoliopsida; order Cornales; family Nyssaceae; genus Nyssa; species Nyssa sinensis. The sequence goes on from CM018031.1 coordinate 37,493,312, forward strand.
CCGATACCGTGATTTAAAACCATGGTCGTGATAATATTCAATATCTGAAAAAATTGTCATGTAGATAAAAAAGCATAGAATATATGGTTCATAGAAATTCAAGATGGAAGAAATGTGTCCCCTTGAAGGTTTGGAAGTTAATATTAACATTCTAAAATAATTTTGGGTTGGTCAATGTAACTCTACTTAAGTACAATAGGAGCTTAAATATGAACAAGTGTTGTTTTTACGTAAGGTCACAAAATTTTGGTTAGTTATATTAATGTGTTCTGTGCAAGAAGCGTGGGAGACTAAACTTAGAAACATGAATAAATTGGACTTGGATTCTGCATTTGTCGAGAGTAGATCTACAGCTTCAATTTAAATGACTTGGGGAGTCTTTATATGTTCTGGAAATAACGAGGAATCTTTTGCATGTATAGACAAATATTGTGACTGTGACGCTACTTGTGCATACTCTTACTGTTTTCTATTTACTATACACCTGGAAAGGTTTGTTTGTTGAGGAATCTGAGATTAATTGATTTTTGAACTTTCATCTTCACAGTTGGTTGCATGTGGAATTGCTGTGGCCACATACAATGAAGGGGCAACAGATTTTAAGAACACTCCTGTATACAAGGAATCAATCCAATCGAGAGAGCTTTTAGAAGAACCGGATGCATCTAATTCAGATGTATTCGAGTCCAATCCGACCGAGCAGGCACCTAGTTTGGAATAGCTATTCCATAATGAATCTAAACTACTTCCAAGTCATGATAAAATTTGGGGCAAGAAAAATGCCAAGGATGGCTGTTGCCTTCAATTTATAAGGTAATGTTGTATGGTGTAACTTATTCACTTTTGTATTTTACTTTATGCGATTCAGGCGCTGGTACAGATATCCTTGTAAACAGTGGAGTTGAAAAGCTTATATTTCTGAATGAGGAAAACATGTGCTAGATTGGTTCATAAAGCTGACGCCTATGTTGGGAGTGTAAGACCAAAACACTGTTCGTTTGGGGCAATATGATCATAATTAGTTGATATTCCACTCACACACGAGGGTTATTTTAGGTGATTAGATGTTTTATGTATTTATCTCACTCAAATAAAATTTATATTCATAGACAATGTCCGATTTTGTAAGAATGCCCACAAATGTAGTTCAAAGATATGTTTACTGTTTTGCATTATAGGTGGGACCGGAATATGGTAGTTAAGGTTCATTTCTTTCTATGGAAGGCAAATGTGTTGTGAAGTGGGATATTATGTTATGTAGCTAAGCTGAGAAGTCAACTTGGTTGGAGGTTGCAACGTAAAGTGGTTGCTGAGGAGGGCAAGTGTGTGTGTGTGTTGTGGTGTTGACTGGGAATTGGAAGGGCCCAGTCCAAGTTTGAGGCAAAAGGCGGTCTCCATAGGTTTGAAGTTATTGCGACATGGGTGGGCTAGTCTGTGAGGGGAGTCACTATTATGCCCTGCAACTGCATAAATGGTGCAGACAGGCGTGGCAACGGTGGATGGAACAGTGAGAAACAGGAGAACCAGAGAGGTTATGGCAATGGCGCAGAAAGAGTCTGTTTTCTTGTTTGGGGAAATTAGGTAACTAACAAGTGCCTTCACTTCTTTAACCGCGAGCAAAGTTTAGTTGGGTTGGGTTGGGTGCCAAAGTAGATGATGACTTAACAAGCCCCCACCACACGCACAAAAGAGACCAATATTTTTTTATGAGACAATACGACACTACATAACACTATACGGACTTCGCAGGTAAGTTTGGATTATAAATAAGTTGATACATTTAACAGTTAATAAATAGGATTGTGTTTGAATTTTAATCATATTAACTCAGTTTGGGATACTTTTTAACTTGTAAATATCTCTACTTTGTTTTGTCCCACTTCAAAAGTCTATAAATCTTGAAGACTATTATTACTTGTAACCTTTTTATACATGCAAAAATAAAATTCAAAGATTAAAATCAATAGGTTACTCGTATTGACACGTGTAATTTGTCTAATAAATGGGTTGTGCTTATATTTTAAAACTTGACACTATTATTTAAATTACGTTTTGTTTTGTTTAAGTTGATACATATTTTTAAATAGGTATATTTTTAGCACAAAATGTCAACACGAATTGATACAACAATGCGAGCATGCCAATGGATTTTTCATATTATATACAAAATATTAATATCATTATTTTTTTATTATTTAAATTAAATATATTACATATTTTTCTATGAAAAAATCATTCAGTCTTAGGATTATGTATGCATTTCCTATTTTTATGCTAAAATTCATATATTTGTGAGAAAAATTTGTCATTGATAAAAAATAAATAAAAAAAAAAGTAATAATTATTAATTATTAGATGATCAACTGTTGTTAAATGGATGTTTAATGAAGGATGGAGTAAAAGTGACAAATATAATAATCCCCTATTTACAGTAGAGAAACAAATAAACTAGAATAAGATATGGAAAGTCATACCAATTCCAAACTTGAATGTTGATCAAAATTGCGTCCAAAACTAGAATGAGAAATGTTTTCTTTTTGAATCAATTTTTGTAGTGGGTTTGGGGCCCCAATGTTTGGTGTAGTGGTTAGAGATTGACTGACAAATACTGATCAGTAAAGGAAGGGCCTTTCTATTTCTATTTCTATTTCTATTGATGTTTTATATATATATATATATATATATATATATATATATGGAGTAGTATCTAATAAAATCAAACAAAAGTGGACAGCAGAGCAGCCACACGCAGCTTAGGGGTTAGGGGGACAAACATGTATGTGATATTTTAATTTGAAGAAAAAGTCAAGAAATTAATGTGGGGCTCTTTTAATTAGGAAGTAAGCATCTTTACAAGTTTGATAGAGCCCCTGGCCCTTCTTTATAAATGCAATTACAAGTAAATGTCTTCATCTCTTTGTTGGGCCTACAATTTAATTAGGATATGGCCGGATTTCACATCAAAATAATAGTGTGTGTGTGTGTGTGTGTGTATATATATATATATATATATATATGTAAGGTCAGATGTATTATTTAAAGAAGTGAAGTGGGGAAGTGGGAAATCAAGAAATGAGTGATCTGGTTTCATGGGTTAAGAAGGAGGTTGGTCGACTTAGCATCCACAAGCCGGTTAAGAGGTTACAGCTTCTTCCAACCAGCACAGCAATTCCTCTGGTTGGCTTTCCATCCATCTCCTTCCCTCCCTAGCTTGTGCTTCTTCTTTTTATATAATTTAAAGAATGCATTTAATAGAGATACTTTTACGACATTCTACCTAGTACGTACTCATGATGATCATATCATATGCATGCATTGAAACTTCAAGTGTTAAAAATCAGGTCCAGGAAGTTACTTTAGCAGCTGATTTACGTTGTGCCCAGTGCCAAAAGAGGGTGGCCGATCTCATTTCCAAAATGGACAGTAAGTACTTTTATCAATTAATATATAAATAAAATCATAGATATATACCAACATGCATTCCAAGTACCCACATTCTAATTTCATGTATATGTTGCCAGATATGGAGTCTGTGCTAGTGCATGTAGTACAGAAGAAGGTGACACTTACTTGTAAATCTGCTACTAATTGATCTTCAAGGGAATTTAATTGCTGCTGCAAACGACTTCATTTTTTGTTATGTCTTGGGACCTATTTTAATTGATACGTTATGCGAATATGTTGATTACTCTCTCTCTCTCTCTCTCTGTCTCCCTCCCTCCCTCCCTCCCTCTCTCAAAATATATATATAAAAAAAACAATCATTAATTTCTTCATGCTCATTTCAAGTTTGAAGTACTATTTGTACAAATCTGGTAACCGTGTGTGTGTGTATATATATACACGGGTATAGTTGATAATTTAATAACAAAAGCTATAAAAAATCTAATATAAAATAGAGTTAATTATTGGAAAGTCATTTAAAATAAGTGTTTACAAGTTAAGGTTTGAGGAAAAAATATTATAATCCCCAAAGTCCCTGAGTTTCGAGGTTCAATAATGCTGACGTGACCGACTTCATATTTTTTAATAATTAAATTACCCATTTTTTATTCCAGATAATTTGATCTCCATATTTTCATCACCATCGAAGCAATAACAAAATTGCTCAGCCATAGCCTCCTCATCCGCCTCGTCTCCATTGCCACAACATCCACCTTCCTCTCCCCATCCTTTGCCTCCACCACTACCGTCCTCTAAGGATTTGATGGTTCTTGTTGGTAACTAAATCGGCAGTGCAAGTGATGTTACTCTTTTCTGGTCAGAAAGGTCTTTTGTCATTCGCTATCTATCAAGAACTTGAGATCAGAGAGTCACCGGGAAGACTCCAGTGGTAGCCGCTCCGATGATAAAGTCTATAAAGAAATAAAAACAGTGATTCAAGAGAAGAATTGAACGTAAATTGAAAGTGTACCTTATGGTCTTATTTATAGATTGTAGATCTCCTAAGTTGAGTAAGATTATGAGCCATAAAAGTAAGGATTTGAAGATATCCAAAGATAGTAGTTGCCATATTGAACTATGTTTCCTTATTCTAAGATCGGTAGGATATGGAAGATGGTGTTATGTTCTGAACCATATACCTCTGAACTGAATAAAGGGATCTTTCTTGATCTGTACCCTGAAGAGCTCTGTACAGACACGTGTCATGATTTGAATATGTTTGTCACTTTATGGTATATTAGCCATTCCCTCCCTCCTCCAAGCCTCTGTTTTGGGGCATGATCAAAATTGAGGTTTGGGTTTCTGAGGTGTCATGCGCATAGTAGTTATAAATGCGCCACTTCATATTCCGAGGATATAGCCATTGATGCGACATTTATTACGTCAGTCGCCGGTTGAAATTACGAGGTCATCATTGCTCTAACTGTCATGGCAGTTCAGAAGTGAGGGCTTCGTACATGACACCTGTTGGATCTTTATAAAAAAGGGGGGAAACACATTGATGCTCCTCCTTTTAACACTTCAGCATTTTGAGAACCTTCAAACCACAAGAAAGAATTTTATACTTTTTAAATTGTAAGAGAGATCTTTGAATGAGGCAAACTCCGGCGTCCTAAGAAGATCAACTTTGATTAAATCTATGGTTAGGTTCGGTTCCAAATACATTTTCCAAATTCTTTACATCTTCTACCACTTTTTTTCATTTTCTTATTTAGACCATGTCGGCCTCCGATGCTCACTCAAGCACTGGTCATGAAATAGTAAAGTCTTTGGAGAAAAATGACCAGATAGAGGTGAATCTTATAACTAGTAGCCCATCAAAAAATGTAGAAAATAGGATTGTCGATAACCCAACCCCAAGTTCTAAAGGTAGGATAGTAGATGCTTTCATAGAGCCTAGGAACATCAAAGGGGAGAGCTCGAGTAAATCTCACAAAAGGGAGGAGGGAGAAAGCATCTTGACTCAAAGCATGATAGATGCTCTAAGGGCTGCTTTTGACCTTTCTACAAACATGTCCTGTAGGGTACCAAGACCTATAGATTGCCCCTCTTGTATTTAACAAGGTGAGATCTGTACTTACGTTGAGTGGTTTGAGATAGGGGTTCGATTCCTCTTCTACCCTTTTATTAGGAAGTTTTTTAATTGGTTTAAGATCTATCCAGTTGATCTAAATATAAACAGTTGGAGGCATTTATTTTGGTTCATAGTTTTATGACACTTGAATGATGTCGAGGTAGACCTCCCTTGGATCAAGAGTAACATGGACATGAAATACATGAAGTCAGAGGGCATGTTTTATATGTCTTTCGATAAGGGGTTTAGACCTCTCTCCTCTGTACCCACTTCCAACAAAACTTAGAAGAAGTGGCACTTCTTCGTAGAAGAAGGTTGGGAGTTCAAGGACTTCGAGAACCAGGTTTCAACCTTCCCACGAAGGACTGGCATCAAGGGTGAGGCCCCTTTTTTGTTTTGCACTTTTTCCTTTTTGGGTCTTTATGTTCTGGTTGTTTTTTTTTTAGCCTAATCCTGTGCCTCTGTATAGATAAAAGGGCTTGGAAGAGGTCGATCTTTACCATCGATCTTCAACAAAAGTACAAGAGGCTTCTTCAGACCAACAACTGCTCTCACGAGGCTATCCTTTGCCCCAAAAACTTGATGTTGAGAGCTTGAAGAAATCTCTGGTTACTGGATGGGTGCCAGGGAAGAAAAAGAAGAAGGTTGGGAAAATTCCATGCTATGCCGAGCCTCCCCCTCCAAAGAAGAGAATGAGGCTAATTTCCAACTCCCCTAAGAGAATTGTCTTGGAGGATTAGGGGATTTCTCCTGCTCAGGAGGCTCATCTGCCCCTAGTACCTTCTGTACTGAAGAAAAGAATGGGGAAAGGAAAATTAGTTACCACTTCCTCAAGGTCTGATGACTCCAACGTGACATCTATGAAGAAGGCCTATGAGGACTCTTGGGCAACGGGCCCAAGCAAATTCACTGGGCCAAAGCCCCAAAAGATAGCCAAGGATCTAATGGCCTTTCATGTGAGGGTGAGTTCTAAATTATCTCTCATTATTCTCACTTTCCTGGTTCTATATTTTGCACATAATCCATTCTAACTTGATTGTCTTGTGTTGTTTGTGTTTTTCAGGTTGTCCATGGTTTGGCAACCATTATGGACTACCCTGAGAATCTCGAGCAAGTTGACGCCCACCAATTTGAGCTCGCTGAGGCCAGATTCTAGTTGGGAACTACGTAGTCTTCAATGGCGGCTGCCGAGGAAAAAAATGAAGAAGGCTGCCAAGGAAAAAAATGAAGAAGGCTGCCAATCCCCACCATCCTAGAGTCTGAGAGGGATGCCTTTGTTACAAAGTTAGAAAACATCAAGAATAGATTCACAGACTTCCAGACTGCATCTATTAAGAAGGTTCAGACACCGTTGAAGCTGTCAGAGCCCAAACTGATATGGATCTGAAGGTTGAGATCTAGGATCTAGGTGGCGAGCTGATTGAGTATGGATACCAAACCCTTAGGGCAAAGCTCCATAAGAAGTATCTCAACTTGGATCTGACTAGAGTAAATGATATTTTCACGCCCCGAATTCCCGTGAACCCAAGGCGCGAATAACAAAGCCGAAAGAAAATATAATAAAGGACAATCTAAACAGATTTAACTAAACATGCATCCATTCTCATCAATACATATAAAGACATAAATTACATCCCATGAATACATTGTTCACATATCATTTGGGCTTAAACCCTTACATTTCAAAATATGCCCCACGGGCCAAAAATACTCCAAGTGTATTCTCCTATCAAGATGTCACCAAGTCTCAGGTAGCAGGGGCATCCTCATCTGTAATATGGTGTCCCACGAATGGGTCAACTCAACTGCTGGTATGATATAGTGCTAATGCAAGAAACAAAATTAAGGCGTGGCATGTGCAAGTGTACATTTATCTCTACGTGTCATGCAGTGTTATCCATGCAATACATGATCAATATGCATGACGCACCCATGCAAACTCAATGCCACACCCATGTCTCACTTTACGGTCCTTCCCCGAAGGCCTGAGTATACCTTTTCTCACTTTACAGTCTGTCCCCGCTGGCATGAGTACCATGACTGATTTTGGGTTTTTCACCACAGGATCTACACCCTCATAATGCATAGCACCACGTGCTCAACTCACATTATGCTCTCAAGGAATCACACTATGCCAATATGCCCTGATTCCACCATGCAATGATGTGATCTTAACGGAACCATTTATCAATACATAAAACATGCTTTAAGTTATGCATATTCTACTTAAGGCATTAATGACATCAAACCACATAGTTCAATCCACAAGTATTCATATCATGTACAATCAATTTAATCACACTTTTAATTTACACATGGAATATAAATATAGTCATAGTCCATATCAATTATTCAACCAAACAATTGGACAGGTAACAAGAATCACATTGGCATGCAAACAGTTAAACAAACATGTGAATCATTTTGTCAACATAGCAATTATTCCTAAACTTAATCCTATTTCTTACTTAGCAAAATACCATACCTGGATGGGTTGATCTCAACCCTAAGATGTAGTGCTCGCTGGCTGGTGGAACTAACAACGATGATGCAGGAGATCAAACCACCTTCTCCTTGCCTTTTGATGTCCCTAAAATCACACAATATAATTTAGTCTATCTCTATTTGAATTATGCTATTCATCAAATGTTATGTCTTTCTTTCATTAGTTTCTATTTTGCTAAATTAAATTCTACTACTGGGTCCGGAACATCGAAGAAAATAAGTTTGGGCTTTCGCTGAATTTATTTTGGACATCCGGGCTAAAAGGACAAAATAGTCATTTTGCACTTTTACGGGTTCTTATATCCCAAGATCTCTTTTCACAAATTAGACTCTACCTTTAAGTTCAGAACATTCGAAATAATAAAAATTCACTATTCTTTTATTTTAATCGAGGTTCGTTTGACTGTGTGTTAACTCAGGGGCATTTTGGTAATTTTTAAGGGTTCTACGGGTCTTTTATTTTTCGGGACCCTGTCTCGCATCAAAGATCTCACCGTTGGTCTTAGGAGGTCTGAGATAGTCAGAATACATATATGGCTTGTCCCATTTGGACTCTGAGCCATTTTGGGTCATTTAACTTAATTAAATAAATTTAATTAACCTAAATTATCAAGTTATAATATACATACATATTTTCTGCATAAAGAGAACGGGTACTGGTGGCACCTTGGCCAGGTGTCACCTCCCCTTCCTTCCCGTCTACGGTTCGAATCTCCCCCACCCCCTTTTTCTTTTCTTTCTTTCCATTTCAATTAGACAATTGGGCCCAACCACTTAAACAACCCAGGCCCAAAATTTATTTTTAAAACAAACAAACCCCAAACCATTTAAAACAAACCAGACCCAAGGGTTACAGGCCCAAAGCAGCAGCCCACTCGGTGCCTTCGTCCCCGACGCCCCTACGGTCATCCTCTCCGGTGACCTGGCCAACGCCGGTCACCGAAAAATCGTGTTACTCCACTGTTTCACACTTTCCGACGTCCAAAATTTCCCTTTTCTTCACCAAATGGACCCTAGGACCTTAAGGAATCATTTAGGATAGGTTTCAGCCTTAAACACACTGATTTCACCAACACCCACTTCCATTTCCGGCCAACACAACCCAGAATCCGGCCACTGTTCTTTCACCATTCCGAGCCCATTGCACCACTGTTTTGACCTCCATATCCTTCCAATACTTTGCTGTACTTTTTAGGGTCATTTCTAATCAAATTAGATAGGGTTTCATACATAAAATCTTAACAAACCCTAACCATCCTAGCACCTGCAACTCAACCTCTTAAATTCATTTCTCTACCATTTTAAATGATTCTTTTTCCATTATTCCACACTTTTCATGCTTAACAAAACCCAAGAATTTAAAACTCATATCATGCCTTTAAATTTTCAAAATAGAATCAATGTATCACATACGTTTTCCAATCACTCTCTCTCTTTCCTCTTGATCTCTTTCTTGGTCCTATCTCCGAACCTCTCTGTATCTCCCAGATTCCACTCTCTCTCTCTCTCCCAGTCTCTACTTCTTCCTTTTACTCCCTTTGGTCTCCTCTCAACAACCCACCGTACTAATGTGTATACACACATATATACTCACACAATACCGCCACTCTGCCCACTGTTTTTCTCTCTCTCTCTCTCTACCCTATTCTGTCTTCTCTTCTAACTTCTCCACTGCCCTAGTTTCCCCCTTTCGGCTTTACATCAAATCCTACTTTGATATTTGGTATTATCTATATATATATATATATATATGTATCAGACACAAACACACACCACTCCACCCGTACACACACACATCCACATGCACACACACTGCACACACAGCTCATTGTTGTCTCCCACTTTGCATATATATATATATATATATATATATTTACACATTTAAGCACATGTATATTTTTAATATATAATACTACATGCATATACATACATACATGTACACACATGCACATAGTTAACACACATTACATGCATACACCACCATTTAAATAATGATAATAATAATACTAAATAATTTAATAAAAGAACAAATAAAAAAAAAATTCATTCCAAAATTTCAAATCTTTACAGATATTGAAGTCTCCCAAGATGAGATTGATACGCCAGATGTTGACAATAAAGAAAAGGAGGTGGATCTAGAACTCCCACAAGTTGCTCCATCAGATACTACCGAGCCAGCAGCAGAGTAGACTTAGGATGTTTTGTATTTTTTCCTTTCTGTTTTTTTGCTATTTATTTGACTTTGTAACTTTCAATTATTTGCATCTTCCTATTTTCATAGAAATGATTTCAATTATTTCCTTGTCTTTCAAATGGCCATTCTACACAGGTTTATAAATTTTGTTGCATACTAAATGCTTTATTGAATGCTTTAAAAATGCATCATGCTACGTGATTTGAAGACTCTTGTATTCTACGATTATTGAAATACGTGCCTAGCTTGAATGCCTTGTATGCTTCACGCTATCTTTTTTTTTAAGAATCCTGTATTCTGTATCTGAAGTATATGTACAATTGGTATTGTATGTTTATACGAACTTTTTCTTATAACTAACCCACTATCAGTTGAAAACCCATGACAAGGTACTGAAATTACTCGCTGGGCTTGTTGAAGCTCACCCTATTCCCCTAACATTTTTTAGGTGATGACGATGGATGGAAGCCTTGCCCAATTTGAGGATTGGTTATTGGCAGCTCCATTTT
>CM018031.1:37511537-37564037 GCA_008638375.1 Nyssa sinensis
TTCTGAGGCTTCCGTTTCCTTCGACTAATTATAAAAGTTTAGCCACGCAGGGCCATGAAAACTTGAAGGAGAAGTTTTTTAGAAGAAGGGAGAGAGAGGCGAGTGTGTAAATCTGATGATTCCTCCCCTTTTTACACATTAATTCAGTATTAGAAGCCTACCGAAGCTCCTAAAGATATTCTAAATATTATCCTCAAATAAAAATATCCAAATCTGATCAATTAAGGAAAATATTAAAAATAAAATAAAGTCCTAATATAACTAGGAAAGTGGTGCTTTCAACTGAAATTTTTGTGTACCAGATCTGAAAACTTCCCAAAATAAACTACATCAGTTCCACGCATTAGAATTGTAGGCTAAAAAAACGTTCTAGAACGTCAACAGAGTAGTTACAGCAACTTCAAGCCAGATTTCGACCTTAATTTAGCCAGTATCTCTCAAACCTCAAAACATGAAAGTTGTATATCTTTTTTCGGCGTTCCATAGCATCTTGAATCATCTCAATCGGAGCTTGGATGAGAGAGTTATGCCCAGATTACGAAGCGATATCAAAACTGTCCAAAATTGCCCTATTAGCTTCGTTTTGCACTTAGCGCCTCCATTTGCATCCTAAATCAAAATATAAGAATCATGAGTACATTTAGGCACCAAATAAGTATAAAATACTAAATATTAAGGGAGAAAAATATCACATTTTGCATTATCATCAAGGAGTTTCGGGAGACCAGGCGGCGAAGTGATGGAGAGATTATCTTTCACTTAGGAACAGAAGAAAAAGTTGTTGTTGTGTCAGTAGGAGTAGTTAGTTTATATTATTCTTCAAATATGACACTAGTAATTTATCATTGCTTATATGTGGCAAGCATTAGAAGGAACTTATTATCAGTTTCAAGTTTAATAAAACAAGGTTATTTAGTTTATTTTAATTCAAATGTTGTTATTAAATATTGTGGTTCTTTTATATGGTCTGCCACAACAGTTAATGGTCTTTATTGGATTACTCCTAAGATGTGTGAGATACATGACACCGAAAAGAATGAACCATCATAAACTTTACCACTTAAAAGAAAAGTTATTTCTACTCATTCAACTTATCTTTGGTACTTGAGGCTAGGTCATATTAATCTGGATAGGATTAATAGACTGGTAAAGGAGGGTACCTTGTCTTCCTTGGTTGTTGAACCATCGTTAATTTGTATATCCTGTTTGGAGGGAAAGATGACTAGAAGACCCTTTGTTTCAAAGGGAAACAGGGCCAAAGAAATATTGGAGTTAATCCATACTAATGTGTATGGACCTTTAAATATTAGGGCTAGAGGGGGCTATGAGTATTTCATCACTTTTACTGATGATTACTCTAAATATGGTTTTATCTATCTATTGCACCACAAGTCAGAAGCCTTTGAAAAGTTCAAAGAGTTTCAGGCAGAAGTGGAAAACCAATTAGATAGGAGCATAAAATCACTTCGATCTGATCGAGGTGGGTAATATCTCTCTAGTGACTTCAGTCAGCATTTGTTGGATAATGGGATTTTATCCCAATTGTCTGCACCTGGCATGCCTCAGCAGAAAGAAGAAACAGGACACTTTTAGATATGGTAAGGTCAATGATGAGTTATTCTGATTTGCCTATATTCCTTTGGGGGTATGCGTTGGAGACATCGGTATATATTCTGAACTCAGTTCCAACTAAGTCTGCTCCCAAGACTCCAGTAGAGCTTTGGACTGGGCGTAAGCCAAGTCTAAACCACTACCGGATCTAAGGGTGTCTAACCTATGTGCTGAAAGGAAAGAATAGCAAGTCGAAACCAAGATAATGTTCATAGTTTTCAAATTTGGGAAGTTATTCAACATATATTTCCTTGGATATCAATCCATTCAAGAATGCACTTTTTAAATCCCATTGTTAGTGTTTGAAATTCTTATGGCGGACAAAGGCAAGTAACATTCTTATGACTTTTACTATAGCAATCAAGGCAAAGGTTTTTTTTATAATCAATGCCCTCTTCTTGGTTAAATCCTTAGGCTACTAACCTAGATTTGTTTTGAGTTATATTTCCACATACATCCTTTTTATTTCTAAAGACCCATTTTGCTCCAATTACACTTTAGTCTCTAGACCTAGGTACTAAGCTCCATACATCATTTCTTTCAAATTGATTTTAACTCTTTTTGCATAGCTAATATCCAACACTCGTCATTTTCAGTTACTTGAATATTTTTAGATTCAATTTGAGATAGAAATGCTAAATTATTGCACACATTTCTTAATTAAGCTCTATTAGCAACTTTTTGATTTGTTTCAACTATGATTTGATCTTTGGGGTGATCTTTGACAAATTTTCATGCTTTGGAAGGGTCTACTCCAACATTTTGATTTAAATTTTCATTTTTTATTTTTCTTCTTCTTTTTCTTCTTTTCCTTCTTCAAGATTTGATTATTTAAATCATTTCCATCTTGAAGTAGTTCATTTGCATTTGAGTCATCTTATACATCATTATCATCCACATTTTTCTTTGATGAGTAAGGATAAGATTTATCAAATACAATATGTATAGATTATTCCAAAGTTATAATTCTTTTATTAAAGATTCTATACGCCTTGCTTATAGTCGAGTATCCTAGGAAAATTCCTTCATCGAATTTAGCATCAAATTTTTTCAAGCTCTTTTTGTCATTTAGCACATAGCATTTACAACCAAATATATGAAAGTAACTAATGGTTGTCTTTTTTCTATTCCAAAGGTCATATGGTGTTTTATTAAGTTTTGGCATTATCCCTACTCTATTTATCACATAACAAGCATTGTTTATGTAACACCCCTGACCTGCGAGGTCAGACCACGGGGTCATTGGACCCTAAACTGAAAGATGGTTAAGACTAATCATCCTAATCATGTCACGACCTGAAACCCATCTTACACGAATCTCGAGGACGTGATGCCAGTTGGCCACCTTGCCGATTTTTCCCGCCGTCAATGCGACCAACCAAAGGCAACTTCTGAACTTTACAATGAATTGCATTCTAAATGTAGGGTCAAAGTAGCAGAAATTAAAACCTTTTAACTTGAAAATGCAACTCATCCAAACACATCAGAGCATGTCTAAAGTCAGTCACCAAATATCTTTAAAGCATCAATATACATGCTCCAATGCATCAATTCTATATCAATGAATTACTTAAAGCAGAAGTTACACCAATATAGTTTAGCTAATCAAACTCATCTCCAATGATCAACAATTAGAATATCTCCAAGTACCACTTAATCATAGTGATCCGACATACTAGGCTAACCTTATCACTAATGATGTAATATTATAATACAATTATGAACTTGACCTTACATAGTACGTAGTCAACTTGACTCGGAGTTTATCTCATCAGTATAAATCATTTGTGCTTCACTAATTCCACTAGTTACCCCATTGCATATCATCCATCATGAGCTACCTGAAAAATGGTTATTAATAAGGGGTGAGCTAACAAAGCTCAGTAAGTAAATTCCTAGCTTTGCCATGGGTTAGGGTTAGTTGAATAATAAAAGAAAAGGATAACAGAGAGCTAATAGCCAGTCACTAAGATGTACAACAATGACCCGAGGGTCCAAAAGACTTATCCCAAAATAAGATACAAGAAGATAATAATAATGAATCCAACAACCGGGATCTAACCAATCATGATAATTTGCTGCTACAACAAATACGATAGCCAATCAAAAGTATATCATGCTTGCATAGAATGTGATCATCCAACGAGTACCAAAGATATATCATCATCGAGTAAAGTATAGCATGATTGCAATAATATGATCATTCACAGGGCATAGAATATGATCATTCAACGAATACCAAAGATATATCATCATCAAATACTAACAACCCAGAATGCGTGAATCACTCAGGGCCCGGCATAACCCACTAAAACGCACTCTTAGATCCGCCTCGGTTCCTCGAGCTCTCTGAAAAGCGTTAGAGCTCTTTCACTACAGGTCCCGAAGGACATACAAGACCCCAAAGGGTCTTTCCCCCATGCAATCTGTGAATAGATGGGTCATTGTGACTGAGCACAACCCTAGGCACATACAAAATCTCATATCATGTTACTCTCCACAGGAACAAGGATGTGGATCATAACTAGTTAGTTCAAGGCAATATAATATAACCATAGCTTCCCACCACTATGTTACTAGGCTGCCGAGAACATGACCCGTTCAAGGCAACAATATATAACTATAGCTTTTTATGGCTATGTTACTGGGCTGCTGAGAACAACCATATCTCAATCAATAATACGTAAGTGTATGGATCAAACAAGATTTCCAACAACAAATATATTACAAGATCATGACACGGTATACATGATGGTATAAATCTGCTCAAGCATCAACAAGTCAAGATCACAACACGATATAGGCAAGCAAGTCGAACCCAAAGCACAGGCATGAACAGATAATCACAAGTCGATTGCCATCAATCAAGGAGATCAAGTTCATTGGGTAATCACAAGTAGATTGGCATCAATCAAGAATTCAGGTTCATCAGGTAGGTAATGGAGTACAGGTTTAGCAGCATATGTAAATAAATGTGACTAGCTGAGGAAGGACCACATAACAAAGTTCAGATTTACTTACCTTAGTTCTCAGTGTCATATTCTTCATTTACAAATACTCTGATGATCTCCAGATACTTCAGGCATATCCTTGCATAGCCTGAATAATCATCATTAATTACAGATAGATCAGAATTCATTCATTCATGTCTTATTCATCATCTTAGGAGTCTATTAGATCCCCTAATTAGGTTCATTGGCCTATTACCCACTCACTGGGTTTCAACTTATGTTATTAAATTCCTTAAGTAGGCTTAGTAGCAATCAGAATAATATTTTAAGTCATTTGGACTCCAGTCGTTATCAATTAAGCACTTATTTAACCTTAGGGGCAAAATGATAATTTTTCCATTCTTGCCCCGGACCCTATTGGGGTCCTCAGAATAGTCCACATATCGCATATATAAATTTTTAAGTCTTTTGGACTTCATTTGGTATCTGCTTTTGATCGTTGGGACATATCGGTCATTTCTCATTTTATATGTTGACCATTCTGGAGTCTTATTCATCACTTCGATTTTCATAATTATGCTTATGAAAATTTATTAGATTAAATTGGCCTTCATTCGGCCTCTACTTTTCATTTACCGTGCTCAAGGGTATTTTGGTCATTTTACGTTTCATGAAATTTTGACCCCGATTCATCATTTAATTATAGGTACAGTTTCACGAGTATCTGGGCTTCTATTGGTATCAATTTCATCCCAATCGGACTTCATTTGGACTTCATATAGCATCAAGGGCATTTTGGTAATTTCACACTTCCACACGTCACATTTTTTTGCACTTCGTTTGCTAGTACGGACTCCACCGTTGAGTCCAGAGTGCCCAACATAATTAAAATGGACTATCTTTTATTTTTAATTGGCCCAGGGTACCATTAGGGGTAATACAGTCATTTACCACTTACGTGTCTATATTTTTTGGCACTTAATTTCACCAATCAGACTCCACCGTTGAGTCCGGAATACCCGAAATAGTGAAAATACACTATTTACTTACTTTATTTGGACTTCGTTTGACCCATTTAGGATCCAAGGGTAAAATAGTCATTTTACCTAATTAATAAAACAATTAAATAAATTATTTTCTTATTTTATTATTTTCAAAGGACGTATTTGCATAAAAATCTTAAGAATTAGGCCAGAATACAATTCTACAGAATTGTTGGGTAAATTCGTAAATAAGCAAAATCCTGGTTTTTCTTATTTAATTTAAACCCGTGAACCAAAGGGTTTGACAACCTAAACCCTAGACCGGCTGTCACATCCCCCTAACCCACCCTGTACGGATTTGGGGCACGTGACCGGCCAGTTAGGCACCCATCGGGTTTTTTTTTTTTTGAAATTAAAAGCCGACGGTAATCCTAACCACAGGCCATTCACTTGTAACCTCCAAGCACAATGCATTCGGTATAAATAAGTTAAGCAGCGGAATTTAACAAAAGAATGCATGATTACTTGGCAGAGCATCAGAGTGCATACATAGTTAGTTCTACTTAGTCTGAATTACAAAAGTCATGACATAGTACTTCAGTTATACAAACGTCCAAAAATGGGGTGATATACAAAAATGGAATATTCATGGGTTCTCCAAAACATTCCCCCCCCCCCCCCAAAGTTCCTGACTTGCTAATCCTGGCCATTGGACCCTTCACCTGAAAAATGTTAGAATAAAGGGGTGAGCTTAAATAAGCCCAATGAGTAACATAGGTTCCCTATCAAGGGTTTCAAAACCCGTTCTTTGCCTATATCACATGGTTAGTTTAATCGCTTCAGAAATAATGGTTCAATAAATCCATTTTTAATTCAATAGAACAAAACGGCAGAACAGTACAAGAGGCTAGCACATCAATCAGGAGTATAGTCAATTATTTAAGGAAGACTAAAATCATGTCATAAGTGATATAGTGTAAAAAGGGCATGCATTTAAGTATTTGCATTTAAACGGTATAGCATACAAAACGGTGTAATGGATCAAAATACAGTATCTATACAGTGTCAAAAGTTACTCACCTTTAAGTTTAGAGGTCGATGCTACTGAGGGTGCCTTCCTCTTTTTCCCAATAAGCCTAAAACAATTTATGAAGACTTATCAACTCATGATCTTAGATTGAGTAAGTCTATCCTATGATGGGTTTCATTAGACTAACTTATAGTGGCTTATTTATCAGTATTACTTCTGAAACATTTCACTCAGGGTCTCTGTATTTTCTCTCTCTTCCTCCTCTCTTTGAGCTTTCTCAGTCTGCCTTCTCGCGGCGGCCTCTTTCATGAATCGTCCCATTGGGACGATGGGAGTTTTGGAGATAAAAGGTCTGATGGAAACAATCTCAGTTGATTTAGCAATTTCTTATTTGCCTAGCGATCACTTGTTGTTGCCATAACAAGTCTTTTCTGTTTTGGGTTGACCACCCTCTGGGCCTTAGTTATGATTGTGAATTCTTTCGGTTTCTTGTCTTTTTCGTCCATGACAGTCCTTGTGGGCTTAATCCTAAAACATAATTTAACGTATCAGGATAAATCCCATCTGATTTATTACTCTTCAGGTAGTTTCATGATTTCACGTATTTTTTTTCTATACTTGTTCTCGTAATATGGACCCTTCCATTGGGTCCGGAACGTTCAAGAAAGTCAATTTAGACTCTCTCGACTTTTCATTCGACTTTGGGTATGTCAGGGGTATTTTGGTCATTTTACGGGTGTAAAATCCTGACTCCGATTTGTCATATAATCAGGTGTACAATCTCACAGGTATCTGAGCCCCTATTGGTATCAGTTCTGTCCCAATCGAGTTCCATTTGGACTTTATATGGCGTTAGAGGCATTTTGGTAATTTTTCTCATGTTTTATTTTTTGGTACTTTATATGCTAATACAGACCTCACCGTTGAGTCCAGAATGCCCAACATAGTCAAAATGGACTATTTTTCGGTATTATTTGGTCCTAAGTGTCATTAAGGCAGTACTGTCATTTACCAATTACGTGTCTGTATTTTTCGGGACTTGGTTTCACAAATCGGACTCTACCATTGAGTCCAGAATGCCCGAAATAGTAAAATTACACTATTTGTTTACTAAATTTGGATTTTGTTTGACTTATTTAATAGCCAAGGGCAAAATAGTAATTTTACTTAATAAAATAATTATTTTATTATTTTCCAGGGGTGTAATTGCACAAATTTTCCAGAAACTGGGCAACAGTGCAATTTCGTAAAACAGTAGGGGTCATTATGCAATTTACGAAAGTAAGGAACTGAACCAAAGGGTTCAGTTCACATTTAAGTGAATCGGACCGGTCCAATCCGGTTTTAACCGGTTCAAGGAACAATGGTGACGTCATGATGACGTCAGCCCTAGAGATTAAACATTAAAATCTGTTATATCAAAACGACGTAGTTCGATTTAAATGGGTCATCTGTTTCTCGGTCGGGTCGGGGCCCAACCCGAAACCCAGTCCATGACCCCACCCGCACTGTTCATCGTCCCCATCGTTCTAGGGTTACTGTAGCCCTAAAATTTCAAAAATTTTCTCTTCATTTTCATGGGATTTCAAGCATCGTTTCTTACTGTTATTCATCATAATCGACTTCTGGGAATCATACAAACATCTTAGCATCCATTTGATGCATTGAATTGAGCTCTAATGGCTCTGTTTCAAAACGATAGCCGAAACCTACAACTAGGTCTCAAACATTCATTTGTTATCCAATCTTCATGAAATCTGTTTTGTTGTGATGTGATCCTTGCATCGTGGGGTTCAAGTCCCTGTCTTAATATTCCAGTTTGACCAAGGTTTTGGTGAGTTTGGGTTTTAAACCCGATCGTGTAACTCACGGTTTGGTGGTCGATTCCCAGTCCTTAGAGTCGCTCATGTTGGTTTTTGAGATGCTAGAAGTGTCTAGTTTTAGTCTAGAGCAACCAAAATAGGTTTGGTGTAGGTTGATTCAGACGCATCTCAGACAAGGTCCTTTAATGGCAGATTTCACTATTTTTCGTGTTTTAGGCCGTTTCGAGGGTCTAACCTCAAGCAAATCAACCCAGATTTCATGGTTTATCTATCATGCATCTAATGACAGTTCCAGAACGCTCTAAACACACAAAACTAAACAAAATTTAAACTAGAAGTTGATGTTTTCTCGGGTGTTTACCTTTGCACAGTAACTCCTCTCTTCTATAGCTCGGTCCAAAATCCTCTTAATGCTCCTCAGTTCCCTTTAGATCAGTCTCGTTCTCCTCCTTGCTCCTTCAATGACCACACAAGCATGCAACTAGGATTGTTTTCTACTCTCTCTCTCTCTAACTTTCTCTCTCTATCATTCAAACACACACACACTTCTAGTTTTCTTGCCCACCGTGCATGTATGGTTATACATATAAATCAGATTTCCTTCTTGTCCTTTCATCTCCCAATTTCATGATGAGCTTGCATGAATTTTGGTTGGAAGGAGATGTTATCATATGAATGTATAGGCATGTAGAGATGATGTGTTGCATGCTTGGCCATTGGCCAATTTGGGAGCTAGCCCAACCAGATTTTGGGTTATATACATTTCTTTATATACTTGTATACAAAGTAGGTTGCAGCCCACTTGATAACTTTTTGAGACAAATTCCTTTCCCACCATAGTTCAAGGGTTCAATTCCCCTTGGCCCCATGTGTGGCTATTTTCTACCATTTAAGGTTAAAGCCTTGTTTGGTTGGCGCGGTAATTCAGTTTCACTATTTTTGCTCTAACTTCCTTTCCGTTACTCTTTTTTTGACGCGGTTTCTTCCGATCACTCTCTATTCGGATTATCTTCCCTGTCCAAGGTCTAGTGTTGGTTTTTATTTTCTTGGGTTTTTCGTAGTTAGCTAATTCGAGTTCCATTAACATTAAAAATAGGTTTTTAATTAGCTAAATACTGCATTAAATTCCCAAAAATAGTTTCAGTACACAAAATGGGCCGGTTACATAGTTGGGGTGTTACACCGGCCCAAGGGGGCCTTGAACCGACGGTTCAGGTTCATTCAAAGAACCGGTTTTAGATATCCACACTAAATGCCTCATTCGCGGTTGAGCTATCCTCATTCCAGAATTTCCAATTTCCTTTGGCTGTAACCAAACAACCCTAAATTAAATTAAACCAAAACCCAATCCCCCTCCAAACGATGTCGTCTCAGTGACCCAAATACGTGTGCGGTTGGGCGGGTTTGACCCAACCCGAACCGTTCGACCCGAATCCAACACTGTTCATCGTCTTCCCCAAGACGATGAACAGTAACCCTAAACCGAAAATTTTCTAACTTATTTTTCGCGAATTTTCAGCCATCGATTCTCACTGTTTTCATCTCCAAACCATTACTGAAAGATTTTTAAGTGTTTTGGCATTCATTTCGTGGCTTGAAACAAGCTCAAAAGCTTGATCCAAGCTTTGATGGGCGACTGAATAATCGGATCACACATCCTCATTTCTTAACCACTTTTTATAATTTTTGGTTTGTTGTGATCATAGGACCCTAAGGATCACTCTCCCATTTACAAAACTAGAGTTTAAACTCAATGGACAAAATTTCATATTGAACCCGTGACCTGTTATTCAAAATCTCTCTCATCGCTTAAGCTTTTTGGGTCTAATTTCTATGTTTTTGAGCTCCCTATAGCATATAATTTTGGACCCTAGCCATCAAAATGTGTTTGTGTAAACTCGGTTCAGACCCAATTTGTCAAGGTCCATCAATGGCGACTTCTTGAGTTCTTATGTCTGAGCATTCTTTTCTTAGCTTAAACAAGCCTATCATGTAACAGGAACTTAACAAAATAAAGGACGTAAAAACTTACCTGTTTCGAGTGAGAACTGTTTGTGTTGGGTCTTCCCTCTCAAACAGCTTCTCTCTCTAACTTTTCCCACTTCCAGTTTCCCCCTTCTTTTTCGTTCACTCTCTCTTTCTCTCTCACCCTCACGGTTCTGTCATAGCATGCACATACACACCTTCATATACACAACACTCAATCTCATTCAGCTGATTCTCTCATTTTCTCTCTCTCTCTCTCTCTCTCTCTCTCTCTCTCTCTCTTTCTCTCTCTTTCTATTTCTCTAGTCTGCCACAGCCATGCACACACGCAACCTTACACACTTACTGCACCACATTGCTACATACACAACCCACTCAATGACTCTTTTGCCACACGCAACCCTCAAACACACACATGGCCTACATGCAATTATATAGCCTAGGTGTGTACACATATAATTATGTCTATATACATATATCTATATATAGTTCAACCTGGAATTCTCCAGATTTTCCCACTTTCAGCCCATTTCAGATTGGGTTCTCTTTATTGCCCCACTAATTTGTTGCCTAATATGTCCAGCAACCCTGTTACTCATGGGCCCAAAGTGAATAGGCCCAATGTTGATATGTTCAGCACTAAACCAATGTGTAATCATGAAGACTTCCATATAATATATTTATTATTATACATATACATGGGTTTTCATATATTTCTCCATCTATATACGTGTTGGTGACTAAGCATAGGTTCCGGTATATAAACTGGTAATATTTAATATTTCTATTCCAAAAATATTAATTTATGGAATGCCGATAAATTTAATATAAAATCAGGCTCGGCATCATAATTATTTATTCTGCCAATAGTGGGTCCCCATTCGTGTCTCATATGATATTCTTTTTATAATTAATTTTTCGTATTGATCCCATTTATCCATTTCAGCACTAGTCCTCATCGTCCCCTCTTAGTGTACTTTATCATTTTATTAGTCCATTGTAATTATCAAAAAATTCTGATAAATTTTCTTAATCATTCTTTATTTTGTTCCTAATTAATAATTAGCGAACTAATTATTAATAAATCCAGATTGGGGTGTTACAAATCAAGTGAATAAAACACGGTCCATTTCTTTTAGAGTTGATTTTCGTTAAAAAAACTTCCTTTAATTGATCTCAATTCGTTCTCATTAATAGACTTGTTCAAGTCCCAAAATGGGAGTAAATGAAATAGATCACAATAAGGTGCAACTAAACTGAAAACATCCATTGATAGTATATAACAAGTAAATGTGTAGAGTTGACTCTACTGGTCCAATATACAACATGTATATTATATCAAAGAATGGTACAACACCCTTTATAATACAATGAATAAAATACAACTGTGTAAACCAATGCTACTCCAGTCTCTATCCATCTCGTGCTTCTCTAACAGCTATCATCTACTAGTCCAGTAACTGCCATACCTATGAACAGTAGGGGTGAGTTATAACGCTCAATAGGGTTTTTCAAAACACACAAGCAAACATCGTGCAAAAACTAATGCAAGTCTAATAAGGACAATCTCTAATGTCCAGTATGCAATCCCAAGCACAAAATAATATCCTCAACTAGATCACAAGTACATGACAGTCAAGAGAATAAGATACCACTTCGCGTAGCACAATAGTAGTAATAAGACATTCAATGTATATCCAACATGAAGTATATCAACATATACAAACCTCATAACACACCTTCATTTCCTCTTCAAAGTAGTCAGAATACTGATATCCAAGACACTATATTCAATACAAGCTAATAGTATAATAAGGCAACAAAGTGTAATCACTACACAATCCGTGTCTCTAAACAAGTACAATCCACTGTATAGCAAGTCAGACCTCAACAAGTCCTATACTTCTATTTTTTTCTTCCATGCTTTTTCAAGACTACTTACTAACTCCCGGTAAAGCCTGAGTGTTTCTCGAGCTACTAGCTCGATAGAGACATATGACCACCCGCACGAGATTACGGTTCGAAACTGAAGGGAGACACAATCCTTGTCACAAAACTCCGATAATATCCATATCTTCCATTTTCTCAACTTGTAACTTATCTCATTCATAACTTCCCATTTTTTTACTTGTCACAAGCTCGTTCGTAACTTCTTTATTCTCTATGATTCAACTATTTCATTTGCATCTAAAATATCAACATCTCACAACAAGGTGGCCACACCATCCCATACCATAACCACATCAATAGTCACATAATGTAATGCATGATATCTCAATATATAGAAATAATATAATCCATAGAGTATCCACATATATCTAAGAATAAACATATAACTAACAATATTATAACAAAATAACAACAGTTGAATCACAAGGATCAATGATAGACATACGATATTAACCAATCAGGATATCATCTTAATCTTAATCGTCACCTGACTATAACGATACACTACTTGTGTCTTTCATATATAATGTCCATTAATACCTTACATACTCATGGTTCAACTCTCGAGACCACCCCGACCCTTAACACTAAGGTTTCATAATAATTCTTTAAGTTCTCTTAGGTCAATTTCACATTATCCAACATACCGAGTACCTGTTATCCCAAGCGAATATCAAAAATGTGTTCTTGGGCCTCAAAAAGCCTAAAGAAACCCTATTGTAATGTTTCTAAGTCATTTGGATGCCTTTTAAACTCATAAGGGTATTTTTGTAATTTTATCAGACAATTTTCACATCTATCGAGACAGTCTCACAAAATCGACCTTAGAATTGGATCCAAAAAGTCCAAAAACCCTAAGAGTAGTCTCTTTGTGTTTTATTAACTATTTTAGATATTTGTTCCATGCTTCGGGCATATTGATAATTTTACATATTCATGTGGAACCAATCTCATGTCCCCATTTCATTAATCTTATACTCCCTCCATCCCGAATTAAAAGTCTCTTATTCCATTTTGAGATGTCCCATAATAAGAGTCCTGTTTAAAAAATTAATTTATAAATAATTGTGAAATTTTCAAATTACCCTCACAAATTTAATGTGAATGTACTACTCAATGTGAATGAAGGTTAGTTTTGTAAATTTATCCTCTTAATCAAGTGTAAAAACATTAAATGATTGTCCAAAATAAAAAGTTGGTTTTCCCAAAATGGACTATTAATTCGGGATGGAGGGAGTATTATATTTGAGTTCCTAACGTCAAAAAACCTTAGAAATACCTATTTCTGAATTTTAATTATACATTCAATTGCTCAATTTAAATCTAGCAGTATATTCATCATTTTATCAATTTAGGTAGGACCATCATTAGATCCTAATTTTTGAAATCTAATAGTACATTTGAATTCCGAGCATCCAAAAACCTTGGACTACCCCTTTTCGAATTTTAATTAGCATTTGAATTACTTAATTTAGCATTATAGGCATTTTCATAATGTTTCATATTTATACGAGATCACCCCGAGTCTCCGAATGTCCAAACTGACCCTGCCGTTGAGTCCAGAATGCCTAAAAACTTTAAGAATGCCCCTCCTTGTATTTTAATTGGCTTTATTTTTAATTTTATAAACAAGTGGACCTTTGGTAATTTTCATTAAGTTATTCACTAATTTGAAATTAATCAACCTAAACCAACCCTTTTAAATTTCCCTTAATTTAACTTCTCACCCTTGTTTCCAAATAGCACAAGTTCTATTTTAATTTCAATTTTAGCAATAGGGATAACCCTATTCTGGTTTTCCTAAATTTTAAAGTTACAATTGCATTGTCATCGAACACGCCCTAAAGACCCAACTGCCCTATGGACCAGGCCCGACCCCACGAGCCATGGTTCAACCCGTTGATCGGACCCGACCCGAGTTAAGCAAACCCATTGACCGAGTTAACCCAGTTGACCGGTCAACTCGTTGGTGCCGATCAACCTCAACGGTGCCGGTACACCGAAAAGTCGTCAATTTCTTTGTTTTTCCTCCCTTTTTCATTCTAACACATTTAGGGTATCATTTTTCATTCTTTAAGTTCTTTCTCATGATTTAAAAATGGGGAAATTAGTGGCCATCATTTTTTCCAGCGACGATTGAAACTTCTGGTTTCACTCGCTGCCCCTCTCCATCTTTTCCAAAACACCCGTACACCCAATCCATGGTCTAGAAACCTTTAAATCCCCGCCATGGTCCCTCATGACCTCAATCCAAATTACACGATCTTCAAGGATAATTCACACGCACCCACTGACCAATCATAAACCTGCATATATATACACATGCCCCACTTCATTTATATATATATATATATATATTCAAATCACATCATAGCCCAAGGAACCCAATAGAACTCGATTCTTTCTCTTTATATGCTACTTCATACACATATACAATATATCTACATACATATACACATTGTACCACACACAAACATACATCGTTATTTCCATTTCCTAGTATTATGATTCATAAAACTATATCTAGAAGTCCCTACCTTTGGATCTATTGATTGCAGTCATAGAGAGAGAAATGAGAGAGAGAAAGCTTTGATAGGGCTCCAATGGCTGCCACTCTTTCTCCCAGCTTTTGGTCCAGCCACCCCTTTTTTCCTTATCTTTTCCTTTCTTTTTTTCCTTTCCTCATCCCTTCTTTTCCTTCTCCTTTCTTTTTTTTCCTATCCCATCAAGCATATGGGTCACATTTTTGGTTCCCTTATGGTGCACCTCAACCACACACAAGCACTCCCAACATTGGATGCTTTCTTGTCCACCCATCACATGCATACACATATTTGATATATATATATATATATATAGATACATATGGGCAGTTTGCATGCAATCCAATTGGTTAGATGTTTGGCACAATGGGGTAAAGCCATGTGTCACTTTTTTTCTAAATTTCCTACACTCTTTTATGGGTTTTATACATATCATGTGGCTTATATAGCACAAAAGTGCTGATAGCCTAGTGGCTATCTTTTTGGTATAAGTTCTTCCTTGTTTTTCTCGGTCTTGGGTTCAAGACTTTGTAAGAGCTTTTTAAAACTATTTCCTCTTTTTCTCTTTTACACATGCATCATATTGCATTTTAAAGTATTTTATTAATTCCCAAAATTTATATTTTATATTTCAAAAGGTCTCTTATAATTTTTGCAAAGCTTTTTGATTAAGCAGAAGTTATTCATGTACCATTAGTCTTGCCTTAGTGCATTTCATGTACTAATCTTTCAAAATCATTCATATGTTAATCCTTGATTAACGCCAATCATAATTTGCCATCAAGTTACAACCTTTGTCATTAAATTATACTCTTAAAATTGATTGTCTCCAATTCATAGCTAATTGCTCTCGTTTATAAATTTGTCTCCCTATTTATAGACTATTAGTCTTAAGTGGAATTGCCTGTGATTATCAAGTAAATTATCCTATGATTATTATCGTTATCCTTAATTATTTTACTTAATTAGGTCAAGATGTTACATATCAGCCCCCAGGCCAGGGTGGTCGCGTGCCCTTAATTCACACATGGTGGTTTTCGGGTCGTGACAATCCCTGTTTTGGAAATCAAGTTTAGTGGTTGTTTTACAAGGTTTGGTTCAAGAATCAAAACCCGCAACTCAACATTTGGAGCCCTTCCTTTAATCTTTTTAGTCACGGGTTGGTGGTTTCAGGACCCCTTTAACGTCTAGTTTCATCGCCAATCATTAGGTTTTGGTTTAGGTTAGGTCGAGTTCAGACCTAGTTCTCTAAGGTCCTCTGATGGTGATTTTGACTAGGTTTCACTATTTTTAGGTTTAAACTTATAGAAACTTGTTCTAAAATTCATATAACTTATTCAGAAATCAAAATAAATCAGAAATGATTCATTCTAATCTGTTTCATATTTTTTCCAACTTTTTCTCTCTACAATTTCTCTTTCGGTTTCCTCTTTCTTCCAACTGCAATACCACTGGTTCTTCTCTTTGGTTCATTTAATGGATCTTCTCTTCAACTTAAATAGCCATTCATGAGTAAGGTTCTTCCTTCTTCCTTCTTTTTGTTATTCTTCCCTCTCTCTTTCTCTAATTTCTCTCTCTATATCTCTCATTTCTCTCTCTACATCTCGGCTGACATAGCACTCTACACGTAACACATAATCTGATATAGATATATGAGGCAAGGTTTTGCATGTGTTTCTATTGGTTGGATATTGGGTCTACTAAGGTGATGACACATCATTCTTTTCAAGAAATTTCCCAACTTGCCTTTAGTTTTTGTATATTTCTTGTAGTCATCATAGCACAAAAGTGTTGATAACCTAGTGGGTTTCTTTTTGAGTTCTAGTATCTACCTTGTACAAGGTGTAGGGTTCAAGTCTTAGCCAACCCTTTGTAGGCCTCATTTTTCCTCTTCTCTCTCTTTTTATTAGTGTGTCTATTGTATAAGCTTTATTTTGTTTAGTTTAGTTACTAGCTAATTTTCTTGCCACAACATTAATTTACTTAGTTGGTACATTTGTGACTTGTCATTTTAATGATTCTTATAAGTTTTCACAATGATGAAGGATCTATTCATTTTTCAATATGGTCATTTTTACACACTAATGTCTCTTAACTTTCATTGGTAACCCTATCCAGTAGTTTAAAGTGTTGGTATAATATTTTCCTTACTTAGATTATGTCTTGGTTCAAAGGCTCCAAGATATCATTAAAATACTCATTTATGATAGTATGCATTACAATGCATTGATTGTTGATTTAATTTTCATATTAATGATACACACGTGTCTTAGGTCTCAAGTTTCATGGTCAAATTTCTTCAAGCAATTTGTCCATCATTTATTTAAGCTTATTCATGTTAATAGCTACCATTAGCCTTGATTATCCAATAATTAAGGTTCAGGGTGTTACAAAGTTCAAAAAACTTTTTATGCCCTCGATTCAAGCATCCCCACTTGAGTTTTTACACTATCTTGATCTCCTTTCCAAGTGGAAATCAAACCTTTATTACAAGAGCTCCTAGCTCTTTGCCCAGCAAAATATCTCATTTTGCCTTACAAAGGTAACACCTACTCATAAATCTCACCGCAATGAGAAGATACAAAGTTTGTTTATCAAAAAGCACTATCTTCAAGAGTAGATTGGTACAATAAATTCTCAATCTCTATAGATTGATCAAGTGTAAGCTCAAAGTATTTAAGATGAGTAAAACTTTTAAATCTATATTTTAAATAGTTAGATCTAAAGTTAAGAATAAATATGTGGAAGTGTAAGCTTGTAAAGAGATAGAAATAAATGCTTTAAAGAACCTTTATTTATAGCCCTCAAATGAATATGGACATTATATTGCAAAATAGAGTCATTCCCCCTTATTTGTTCAAATTTTGAGTTTTTGATTACTAGATCGATAGAAATAGTCGACTAGATAACATTTATTTATAGCCCTCAAATGAATATAGACATTATATTCCAAAATAGAGTCATTCCCCCCTTATTTGTTCAAATTTTGAGTTTTTGATTACTAGATCGATAAAAATAGTCGACTAGATTCACCAATCAATCAACTCAACTGATTTGTCCAAAGGGTTTGAGGTTCATGTGTTCAAGAATAATCAGTTGACTGATTCTTAAAGTTAGTCGCCTGGTTCTGATGTATGCTATTTTTACCTTTGAAAGGCAGTTGATTGATTCTTCAATTAGGTCGATTGGTTTAGTGGTGTGTTGTCGCAGGCAACCAAAAAAAATAAAACCTAAACTCCTAAAAATATATGTAGTAGTGGAGTAAGGATCGTTCTCACAGAGAGTATCTAGCCTAGTTTTATGCTATGTGATCAAGGATGGGGATGGTTTGAATATAACGAAAACAATTTAAGGAAAAACAACTAAAAAATAATTCAAATTAAAGTATCGAATTCAATCAAAAGAACAAATATTGGTCTAAGTCAACATCCACTATCGAAATTTTACAACTGATCATTGATGCAAATATATATTAATTCACACTTTGAATATTCACCGTTAGAATTATTTATCTATCTTTCCTTAGTCGCAGTTAATTAGAAAACAAGCGATCTAATTAACTCTAACTACTAAACAACCCAAGACAAACGCTAAAGGTTTAATCTAGTAGTAGCCTTAAGAATTAGAAAGATCGATGAAACTAAACAACACAAGCACAAGCGGTTGCATTTAATTTAGTCAAACGTTCTTCCTAAGATCTAATAATTTCTGACGTAGCAAATCATTAAATCTTAGTTGCTTCACAAATTAGAGGGATCAAACAATTACGGATTTGATATCTAACCTAGTAGTAGATTGCAACGAATAATAAACTAGTAGGCCTCCTAGTATTAAACGAGACAATCATGAAAATAAGCACAAAAGAACATCTGATACTCAAAACATAAATTAAAGAATAAAAATAAATTAGATCCCATAGTTCTATTGATTCCGAGGCTTCCATTTCCTTCGACCAATTATAAAAGTTTAGCCACGCAGAGCCATGAAAACTTGAAAGAGAAATTAGAGAAAAAGGGAGAGAGAGGCATGTGTGTGTGACAAATCTTATCTTCTCCTCCCCCCTTTTACACAATAATTCAGTATTAGAAACCTACTAAAACTCTTAAAGATATTCTAAATATTATCCTAAAATAAACATATCCAAATCTAACTAATTAAGAAAAATATTAAAAATAAAATAAAGTATGAATATAATTAGGAAAGTGGTGTTTTCAGCTAGAATTTGCGTGCACTAGATCTGGAATTTCCAAAAATAAATCACGTGGACCCGCACATTAGAATTTCGCGTAGGTAAGGAACATCAGCAGTGCAGGTGTAGCAACTTCAAGCTAGATTTTGACCTTGATTCCTCCAGAATCTCTAAAAACTCAAAACATTAAAATCGGAGCTCGAATGAGAGAGTTATGCCCAAATTATGAAGCGTGTCGAAACTGTCCAGAATCGCCCAATTAGCTTCGTTTTGCACTTAGCGCCTCCATTTGAATCCTAAATCAAAATATAAGAATAATGAGTACATTTAGGCACCAAATAAGTATACAAGACTAAACATTAAAAGAGAAAAAATATGACATTTTGCATTCTCATCATTTAGACAGTGAGTTCACATTGTGTACTTGAAATGGTCACTCAGTTGACAATTTCTAGGAATTGGTCGACTGGTGTTGACAGTGTAAAAATAAGGCATAAGAACCAGTCGACTGGTTCATAGAACTAGTCAACTGGTTTTGATAGAATAAGCCTTCTTGCTTATTTTAAACAATGTTCCATTTTCAAAAATTTTGACTTTTTAAAACTTAAAGTATAGCAATGTGTTGTTGTGAAAAATCATTTTAGGATTGGTTCTATTGATTATTTTAAATATTAAAAGCTTATGCTTAATGATCAAACTAATCCTAAATCACTCAAAACTCAAAATAAGGAAAATAAAAAAGTATTTTCTTGACTTGTCTTGATTCCTTGGGCTTGAGTGTATCCATTTGCTTGGATTATCATGAGAGCATTCCACCTAATTGGATTTTGGCTTTGAAGCTTGTGCTTTGAATGGAATCCTTGTGCTTGAAGGACTTTGTCATTTTTCTTGGTCAATAATCTTCTTTTACCTAGATGACCTACTTGCATTGTCACTAGATAACATATTAGTCCACATGGACAATGCCTTGTTATCATTAAAATTACTAAAATACCCTTGGTTAAAAACCCTTGGGACTAACAAAAAATATATCAATGGATGAGAAATCATGAATAAGGCCCTAAGCATCATATTCTCTATCTAGGATTAGAATCCTTACCTCTTTGTTGAAGTTTAATGTGTTATCAACCAAGAACCCTCAATTTCTTCACAAACATTTGCTTTTGAAACTTCCCAACCAAGCTCCCAAGAAGTTTTTTTTTTCACCAAATCATATGTAATGTGTTTATATGGTCTAGGACAAGGAGATTATGTAAGAAATTTGAGAATAAAACAAGAAAATGGAAAAAGAAAGGGATTCTCCCCTTTTGGTTGTGAGATGGAGAAGAGAAAAGTGAAATAATTCAAAAATTTGGCATGTCTGTGTTGTGTGCCATACATGTAGGTGTGTGTTCTTATATTCCACAAAGTTAATTTGGTTAAATAACCCAATAGCCCTCCACTAAGTGGCTCACATTCCCCCACTTTTTTCCTTCAGGTAATATCACCCCCAATATAACTTAATAACATTTTCATACATGGTTTTATGTTTATTTACACCTTAATGAGGTATCTTACAAATATCATAAATTCATAGGTCCCTAATACTAATAAATTGACTAGTTTGCCCTTATCTCCAATTAATGTGTTTCAATTAACTCCAAACTTTTTCTAACTCATTATTATACATATTAAATTCATTATATATTATTAAAAATTCTTATTTATATTATTTATCAGTTATCTATACACCACCGTTAACGGAGGGAGGGGGAGAGAGAGAAGATAAGGATTTTTTAAACCAAGAGAAACAATCTCTATGTCTTAGCTTGACTAGAATGTGGGGGTGATAGACCCTATCTCTTAATTGTCAATCAAATGACGCAGAAGTTTTGAGGTTTATTCATCAGAATTATAATACAACAACACACACTTGAAAATCTCTCTCTAAGATGGCTTATTATCTAATTACCAACCACCACATTTCCAAGTCTAGAACAACTTACCAAATCTTCTTCAAGAAGCTTTGCACAACTACTGATGCACCATATGGTCAGTTAGCCACACACGCGTGCACGCAATCAAAAATAAATTTTATTAGAATGACACCAAAATTGGTAAGGTAGCTAATTTTGAAACATAGATTCCAAATACACTCTCCATTTTTCCAAATTCCAAAGATTTGCTTAAATGTATGATGTTATCTGTGCACTCGTGTTGCTGTCTATGCACTCTAGAACTGAATTAGTGAACGATTTGGTTCCACCATTTGTATCAAAGGACTCAAACCCATGAATTAGCTTAGGACTTATGAAAAAAGTTTAAGGCTTACGGAAAAAAATACCACGAATTTAGTTAGCAAAGAGAAATGCATACTAACGAAAAAAAATATTTGTTGTATATTGGAATCAATAAGCAAAATTTAGGAATCTTTCATAAAATTCCACTATTAATTAATTGTTAGTGAGGTGACATTCTCCCTCTAATAAAAACCCATAACTCCCTCTTTTTCTCTCTCTCAAACAACGTGTCACATCTCATAACCCACCCTACGCGAATTATGGAATGCAACAGGCCATAAGGCCTTTAATTCGGATCTAAGTTAAATGCACTCATTTAACCTTTACTTTGTAGCAGAATTTCATGGTAATTTTTTTAAATGCAATTACACTTGGCAAGCTTTATTATTCAGAACTTATACATGGTTCATGACTCATCAAAGTTACATTCTCATGTTCTTGTGAGCCCATTACATACTTACATCTCAAGACTAACAATTTTACTACAAGTTTGCTACTCTATCTTACGTCCTACTTTAAGTAGTGATCTATTCTTAACATGACATTTTCAAGATGACAATTATGCTTTATGTTATACTCTCATAGGGTTCCATCTAGGCTTACAGTTCTTCTCTATCATAGCTTAATGTCTTTTTCTTTCTTTGGAATACACCTGAAATATACATGGATAAACTCATATGAGCTTTGTGAAAAGCTCGTGAGTAACTTTGGTGCCTTGTCGTGTGTTTTAGAAAAACCCGAAGATCTTTTCCCAAGATAGTATATAAAAGCATTTATAAAACTATTGGCACTCTTAAACTCATGCTTGTAAACTTGAATTCTCGTAAAGACATACATACTTGTAAACTAGAATTCTTGTAAAGACGTGCAAACTTGTAAACTGGAATTCTTGTAAATACAAGCATACTTGTAAACTTGAATTCTTGTAAAGAAATGTATACTTGTAAAGTTTATGTTAGCAAATCTTGCAATCAAAATATATTTTATGGTTATTGAGTAATCATGTATAAAATGATATTATGATTGAGCTTGTGAGCTTGGCTTGGGAGATCTTTTGGCTTGTTTGAAGTCTTCTGGCCTGAAACCCCCCAAAAAGGTCCTTGTAATGGCTTATTGGAAGCCTACCGACATGAAACCCCTGGTAAGGTTATTAGTGTGGCTTAATCAAAGCCTACTAGCTTGAAACCCCCAGTAAGGTTGTGGTGTCATAAAGACACGTCATGTAATTAAAACATG
Organism: Nyssa sinensis; assembly: GCA_008638375.1. Lineage (NCBI taxonomy): Eukaryota > Viridiplantae > Streptophyta > Magnoliopsida > Cornales > Nyssaceae > Nyssa > Nyssa sinensis. The sequence continues at coordinate 37,534,119 of CM018031.1, forward strand.
TTTGCAAATACTTTATCTATCCTAACTTGTAGAACATTTATGATGTAATTAAGAAAGCATGTTATGTTCAAAACATGGTTCAGGTATCATCATTAAAACACACTTACATTTAAGTAAGAAAGCAGTTACAAAAATGCGCTTGAAAAGGCACATGTTCAAGGTATAAGGTTACTCACCTATGGTCTAGAGTCCACAGTTACTTGCTTACTTGTCTTGTCTTGACATTCATCTCATCTCTATTTCCTTGTCGATATTCCTAAATCATGGATCAACACATATTGATACTTTATTATCAGTTATCATAGCTTAAGGTATCATCCTACTTGATGCTTAGTTCTTTTTTATCTTAGTCTTATTATTTAGGATTCCCTTGGGGTCTCTATTTAGGGTTCCTAGTGCTTTGTAGTTCATCTTGTGGTGTACTTTAGCCCTTAGGAATTATTTGGTAATTTTACCCTTTCATGTTCTATACAGTTCAGCACGTTATTTGCCTAAATGAACTCCATTTTTTATTTCAGATGGTCCTTAATACATTAGTATAGGTCGCTCTATACTTCTTATACTCTTTTGGTAGCTTCATTAAGTCTTAGAGATGTATTTTTCATTTTACAATTTGTTTCAAAGTCTTATTTTTCTCAAACGGGTATCAATGTTGGGTCCGGAATGTCGAAAATACTAAACTTAGCCTTTTTCGAATCTTATTTAGTCTTCTTATGGCTTATCTTATACCTAAGGGCATTTTTATAATTTCACACTTTCATGTGGAACCATCTTTGAGTTCCCAAATGCTTAATTTGACCTCACTATTAGGTCCAGAGTGCCAACAATATTGGGCTTGCCCCTCTCTAGTCTTTCCCAGTTTATCTGGTAACCCGTATATCATTAAGAGCAGTTTGAAAATTATAAATTTTGTGTATCTATACTTTGGGTACCTCATTTGACGAAATGAACTCCACCATTGAGTCAAGAACGTCAAAAAACCTTAGGGTGGGTAGCTTTGCGGTTATTAGAGTTCATTTGGTAGCTTAATTAACTTATTAGGACTTATTTGAAATTGGTCCAGTTTGTCCATTCATATGTTTTGGGATCCAATTTCCTAAATTGGACGTCGCCATTTAGTCCAGAATACCCAAAAATGTTGGAAATGCCTCTTTGTGCATTTCAATTGGCCTTTATTATATCACTTTTAGGCCTAAGGGTAAAATTGTTATTTCACCTAAGCTTAAAAGGGCATTAAAACAATTATTAATTAATTTCCTAGGGCTGAACGTAATTTTCATAAAAATCTGGGGTCAAAGTCTAATTAACCAAAGTTCTGATTTTGTTAATTTGGCCAAAAACCCACTGGTTTGCCCTTTAATTAATGAACTTTTCTTGAAAACTGACCAGTTTGGTCATAAATCAAGTGAACTATGGCTTAACCTATGAGAATCGACTAGTCTAGACCGGTTCACCATGTCAGCATCAACCTTGCCAAAGCGACATCATCTTATTTAAGGTTAGAATCAATTTTCGCGTTGGTCGGCCTGAACCTATTTATGACCCGTTGATTGCTAGTATTGATCGACTTCTTTAGCAATGGTCTCTTGTGAGGATCATTTTCTAGCAATGTCTTTACCTGTTTTTGAACTATTTTTCACCTAGAATTCATATTTCGGTGTCAAATCAAAAATTGGTCCAAATTTTGGCCATCAAATAGCAGGTTACAATCGGCCTCTGGTGAGGGCCTGACTTTCCAACAACCACATTCAGACGCTATTTTGACGTGTTTTGGCCAGGTTGTTTCTTCCCATTTTCTCTCCATTCAACTTTCGGGACTTCAAGGAATAACTTCCCGTTCAATAAACAAAAAAAACCATACTTAAACCCATACTTCCAATTCCTTTAACCTTAACTGTTCATGCATAGTTCTCTCTATTTCCTTAACCATTTAAGTTGGTTCAAGTTCCTTTAGGTTCCATTTTTTATGCTCTTTTGAGCCATGTAACTAGTTTTAAGCTTAGTCAAGATAGGGTTCAAAACCCAATTTATCTTAGGTTTGGCCATAGTTGTTCTTAGGGTTCTCTTAGCTCAAATTGTGTCATTTCCTTCCATTTTCAATTTAGATTACATGCATGCAAGCCATATTCCATAAAATAGAATGTAGAAAAAGATTTTCTAGTAAGAGAAAACTTACTTATTTTCATGGTTTTCTCTCTTTCTATGGTCCTTGCATGCTCTATTTGAGCTTCCCAACAACTTCTGAGACTCCATCAAACTCTTATTCAGAGACTCCCTGTAATATCCCGACCCGGGATATGGCACGTAAACCGAGGTAGACCCGGTCGAGTACACGTAAACCGAGGTAGGTTAGATCGAGAAACGTAATACTAGTTGTAACGAACATGAGTTCCGAATAAATAAAATAATTTCATGTTATCTAAAAAGAGTCAAATAATAATATCGAGCTTTAACCAAGCATTAATCACAATATAAAGATAAACCAAGACCGTTTCAGACCCAAAATAGTAGACCCTGAGATATACCAAATTATTTTAATAAGCAATATATAGTGACGGGTACGATTACTGAAGAAATCAGTAGAAGTTTATAATCTCATGGAATTACGAGATTAAGAAAAGCCAAGTACGCATAAACCGAGCCAATAAAAATAATACTCGACATATACCCGAAGCATCGCAATAAATAATATTCGGTAATGGATACGTAGTTCGAGACAAATAGCGAGAATCTCAAATGAGAATAAAATACGATTTTTAAAAATACGAGGAGGGAATTTTAAATAATTTCGAGTATCTAGTAATACCGTACAATAAAACTCGAACGGTACGGAAAATCGTGTACATAGGCCAATATATGCCTCGATATACGTGCACAGTGTATTTTAATGATACGAGAATATATATATATATATATATACTAGATAATATATATATATATAAATAAAAATAAATATAAAAATATATATACAAGTATATATGTATATACGGTTATGTATGTACATATATTATATAAAGGTATATATTAGTATAAATGGGCATGTATTATATTATATTATATATATATATATATAATAAAATACAGATTTTATTATATATATATATATAAGCATACAAAGAATAGAAAAGAAAAAGAAGAAGAAAAAAAAAAAAGTGGAGCAAGTGTACAACAGGTTGAACGTGTGTGTGTGTGCGCCTTACATATTATTATATAATATGTATACAATATATCTCAAGTGATCAACAGGATAAAGAAAAGAAAACAGAAAAAGTAAAGGAAAAAATAGAAAGCTAAACTCAATGAAAGGGGCATGTGGGGCGGTGCAGTATTGATTAAACAAGATATAATATATATATATATATATATATATATATGTGGTTGGTAGTGGTCAACAAAAGGGGCGTCCCAACTGAAGTGTACAGGAGAAGAATGAAAAAGAAAAAGGAAAGGAAGTAGACGAGGGGCGGTGCAAGAAAATATATATAGGTGTAGTAGCAGCAGGTTGCGGACAACAGGAAAATACATAAATATATATAATATATGTGTGTTAGGTAGCGTACAGAAGAAGAAAGAGAAAAGTAAGAAAAAAAAATAAAGAAAATAGGAGCAGCAGCAGTTGCAAACCGACCTTGATGAGCAGAAAGACGGCGTGTTGGCAGATTTTGAGATTTAAGGGAGAGAATTCTAGGTTGCTTATATATGTATGTGTATAAAGATAGATATCAGCAGGAAATTATATGGATGTGTATGCATGTAGTGTGAACAGCAGGTGAGAAATAGAGAAGAGAGGGAGAGCAACCGAGAGAGAGGGGGGAAATCGGTGCAGCAGGCCTCAATAGCAGCAGGCCGTAGAAGCAGAGCCATTAAGGCTTGGGGTTGATTGTTGTCCGAGCAGCAGGCAAGTGGGAAAATATATATATTTATATGTGTTATGTGTTTAGGGGTACAACAAAAGAAAACGGGAAAAATGGAAGAGGGAGAGAGAGTAGCCAAGAGGGAGATGAAGCAGCAGCGCTGCGCTGTGCGGTGCGTGTTTGTGATGTTGCTATGTAGCCGTGGGGATGGCAGTAGCAGTAGCGGTTGCTGCGATCCAGTAGCAGTGGCGCTGCGTGGTGTGTGTTCAGGCTCCATCCCAGTCTCTTTAAAGTTTAGAATGGATTCTTGAAGGCCTGGGGTTTGATTTATTGAATTCCCTAAGCAGCAGATTGAGTGGGGAGAAAGGAGAGAAAACTGAGAAAAGAAAATAGAAGCAGCAGGGGCTGTTGTTGGGTGCCGCAAGTGGAATAGCAGCAGTACTGCAGCAGGGAGAAGGGAAGATTGGTGTAGCGGCTTGTGGTGGATATGTCGTGTGTGTAACGCAACAGCTGTAACAGCAGTCCAGTGGTGGTGAGTGACCGTAGCCGCTGTCCAGTACAGTTGGTGGTGTTGTTGTTGAAAGGAAATATGGGAGAGCAGGCTCAGTCATGGTGGATTATCCATTGTCCAGTGCAATTTGAGGTGTTAAAACTAGAAGAAATTAAGGTAGTGTGCAGCAGTGAAATTTTACATTTTTATACGCGTTGCCGCGAGTGGAACAAGAGCTGGACAGAGGTAGCAACAGGGTAAGATATTGAATTTTTAGTCTTGAATTTTAGAAGTATGAATTATTATATTGATTTTGGGATTTCATTAAGCATAGAAATTGTTTTAGAATTTGCAAATTGGAATCCAGAAAAATAATCCAGAAAGAACACAACCTAGCGGCTGAGTTTTGTATTTTTATTTGGGCCAAACCGGGTCAGGTTCGACCCGACCCACCCATTCAGATAGCTACCCGACACTATTACTATATGGGTAAAATTTTAGATTTGAGTTCGAGAGGAGTTTGGTTGAAAAGGAGCAGCTATCCAATGATTGGCTTATAATGAAAAAAATAATAATAATGGAAACATATAGGAATTGGAAAAATTATGGGTAGTGAATAGAACTTTGTGAAATTGTGATTATACCCAGAAATTATGGTTAATTGTGAATTAACCCTAGTGAATAAAATAATATTTAATTAAATAATTATTTAAAAGAGAAATTACCAAAATGCTCCTAAGTCAAAAAGTAGTCCAACAGACTCCGATTAAAATAAAAGAATAGTAAAATTTTACTATTTCAAGCATTCCGGACTCAACCGTGGAGTCCAATTTGAGAAAAGAAGTCCCAAAAAATAAAAATCCGTAAAAGTGCAAAATGACCGTTTTGCCCTTTTTAGTACAGAAGTCCAAATTGAATTCTGCGAAAGCCTAAGTCGACTTTGTTTGACATTCCAAATTCAATAGTAGAGTCTATTATAGTAAAAGAAGAACTTATGATATAAAGGCATAAAATTTGATGAATAGCATGAGTTATATAGATATATATAGACTGAGATGAGTTTCCTGAATCATAGGAATACCGAGATACAAGAAGAAGGCGGTTTTGACCTTCTAGACAGATACAGTAAAAAAAAGTAAGTAATCTCTGATCTTTGCTTATGTTACATTCCAAGCCATGTCAATAGTTTTTCCCATATCACTTGTTGTATTCCATATATACCAGTGTTTATTGAGCCACATTGATATTGCCCTATCATGTGGAAGCATTTACTGATTTTCATATATATATATATATATATATATATATATATATCTTGATCATGATTGTACATTTGTGCAGTGAGTTCTTGTCGTACACTTGTACCCAGGGCTGTGAGGGCCAGATAGTTTTATTTGAACCAGTTATAATTCCACTTCATTCTTCGTGGAAGATAGCATGATCTTGATATATTATTAGTGCCGAATTTGTGCTCAGTCACATCTCCATCTGATGCTATTTACGACCTTCGGGTCTAGTTATGACCTTCGGGTCCAAATTTCGAACAGATTATTATTACGCAATGTACACAGAGCAGTATTCATACAGCTGACCGAAACTAAATATTCATACAGCCCGAATGGGAACTGAATATTTATACAGCCAACTGGAACTGAATATGAGCTCAAGGGGTAGCCGAGCCCCACCAGTAGCCGAGTGCATCAACCAGTTTTGCTATCACTATCATTTATTGATTATCATAGTTTGATCATGTTATACCATTATGAATGATCATGAGATTTTACAGCTTTTAGTACAGTGCTTACATTCCATACTTGTTATAGCTCATGACTGTAGCAGTGTGACATTGTTAGCATAGCAGCTTCAGTTCCTTATCATTTGACTTTCATCATCTGATATTGAGTTATATATATATATTCATTGACTGGCTAGCACATCTGCATTTATCCTAGTTCTTTTATGAATACTGCTTTCTATATTCTCGTACACATGGCAGAGTAAAAGAGAATTACTTATTGAGCTTTAGTTAGCTCACCCCAAACTTACCACCCCTTTCAGGAAAGGAAGCTGTAATAGAGCAGTAGCTGTAGCAGTAGCAGTCAGCTAGATAGCAGTGGACATTTTTTTTGAAGTTGTAAGTGTAATACTTAGTATAGACAGTCTTGTAGCTCTCCCATGTTATCCACGTCTTGGGGATGAACAGTTGTATTAAGAAATTTTATATTCCACATTTTGTAAACATTATATATATATATATCACATGCAGCTTTTAATTAATTAATTCCGCATTTTAGTTGTTGCATGTTAGTAGCATTGATTGTGTTGCAAGTTGAGACCCTTGGTTCAACAAGCAGCGTCGGATCGGGTGCGCGACACGAGATCCGCATAGGGTGGAGTCTCGGGTCGTGACACTCCCGTTCATGCATACACATGCACTTCCTCTCTCACTTTATCTTTCTTCTTTCTCTTTTTGGTTTGGTTGTAAAGGCTGAGACAAACCATTTTTACAGTAGTGTAATATTGTATATATGGCAACTCTTATTCCTATATTTCTTTGTTGCATGAATGCAATTTGGTGAAATTTTAGATCCTCTCAAATGGAGGCACCTCACCACCAAGCTTCCCACCTCTTGACACCTCAAAACTTAGCTTAATTTGTCCTCTAATGACCTATTTAGTTCTTTGGTGGAGAATGGTGGAACATTCCACTTATTCTTTTTCCTCCACGTGAGTGTACATGTATATGCATATGCACTTGTACCCTAGCGTGGGTGTGGTGTAGGTACACCACACTTGACTTATTTCATCTTGGTCATACATCATTGGTCATGTCATCATGTATTATAATGTGTCCGAATAGCATTATGTTTATACATAGTTTGATCGAAGAACATTAGTCTCCAATTATGTGCATTTTGCATACTAATTTTTTCAAAGTTGTCTATGCGTTAATTTTATTAACATTTCTTAGGGTTGTCCTAGAAATGTTGTTGTTACTTAATTCACATGATTATGGCACACATGTGTCTTTGGTCTCTAATTACATGGTCAAATTACTTCAAGCAATTTGCTGGTCATTCATTTAAGATAGTCTTTTTTTAATAATTATCATTAGTCTTTAATTACCCAATAATATTAGGTCAAAATGTTACACAACCCGTCCACCAGCTCTCTCTATAACTACTCTTTCTCTCTAATAACCCATTTCTTTCACTCTTTATACATGTCTATGCACACACACATATATTGCTCAATTTCATCACTGTATCCATATTAAAAAGAAATTGAACCAAAGAACCATTATCCTCCCACAACCAACAAACCCTTGCCACCACCGCCACCTAACTCTCATATTTTCTCCCTCTAAATTCATACATCAATTGCTCACACAAAGCTAGAAGCACCATCACCATTCACATACACAAAACACACATACACTCGCCATCGCCTACAACTATGTTGCTAGTTAAAGAGAAAAGATAAAGAAAATGTGTCAGTTTTGGAGCTTTTGAAGAGAAAAGATAAAGAAAATAAAGTATTTGGTTTGACTTTTGATCAGAAAGGTAATTAAATTGCTATTGTGGGAGTAAATATGTCATTTTAAATATTTTGTTAATTCTGTTGATTCATGAACTCTGACAAAAATACAAGGTAATTTTAAAAATTAAAAAAATGACATCTAAAATTGTCATAAATCTCGTAGCTTGTAATTTATCATAGTAAATGTAAATGCAAATGCAAAAGCGGAAAAAAATCTACCTCAATGGGCCGATACACGCTTATTGCATAGTTGTATTAAACTCGTAATTAGGAGAAAGGAGTGATTGGATTTGACAGTTTCTCTTTCCCTTTCCGACAAATACGGAACAAAAATTTCAAAATTAAATTTAGTTTAGAATTTAATGTTCAATGCACAAAGATAAATTGTCTTTCTCAAAAAGTTCAACGAGAGAGAGAAAGCGCTTTACTTGTTTGCGAGAGTGACTCACGACGGATAGACGAATAACGACGACGGCGACAAGGTCGTGGTTGGAGATGATAGAAACAAAGAGTTCAGTAATGAAGATGGATTTTAACGAACCAAATAGAATTGACTTATTTTTTATACAGAGATTGTAAGATAATTTTGGCTAAATACCTATGGTATTTGCATTAATTTCAGTTATTTTTAAAAATATATTTTTGTCATATAAAATGTGAAAAATATAAAAGTGAATTATTTCTAATCTTTTTTGATCTCTTTATAATCTTGATCACAAAAATCAACTTTTTTCTACTTTCATACATGTCATCAACTAACTCTAAAATATGCAAAAGAAAGTGACTTGAGTTTTAATTGACCTTGAAATTTACCCTATTAATAAAAAAAATCTACCCAAATGGGCCGGTGCCCGGTTATCGCATAGCTGCGTTAAATTCATAATTACGAGAAAAGAGTGATTGTGTTCGACGGTTTCTCTCCCCATTTCCTACAGACGCGCTACAAAAATTTCAAAAATCTTGAATTCTGCAATAATGATGAGAGCTTCTCATCTGCCGCCCATTGCAACACCGGCTCTCTGCTCTCTTAGACTGTCTTTGATTCCTACGCTCCATCTCTCATCATCATCTTCAACCCTTCACAGACTCTCTACATTTGCTCCGTCACAAACACTCTTTCCCAAAACCCTCGTAACCAATTCACCGTATCTTCCTTCTTACAGCCTGAAGCCGGCCCAACCCATGTTGAGCATGTTGAGTAATATGTGTCCCAAAAGCACAGGTTGGTAATTCCAGTAAATTCATCTATTCTTTATTTTTGGTTTTTTCTTCTCCTTTGCTCTTTTGGTGTCTGAGAAAATTAAAGGAAACTAAAACCTCATCTAAACTCCAAACTGAGCCTCATGCAACAGTGTTAAATTAGTTTGTGCTTTCGTTTTTCAATTTTCTTTTTCGGAAACGGAAATAACGTATTACAGTCAATATAGTCAACACACAGGGACCGACCCAGTTTTTTCTTTTAATTTTCTTTGTTTTCTCGCCAACCAAACGGAGGGTATTGTTCAAATATCAACAGGGTGTTGTTTCGTCCTAGATGTTCGGTGTAGCAGACTCCATATGTTCTATTTCAGTTACTTGTTCGTATATTTTTCTGAGCAATAATTGGATCTTTTTATTCATTATACTTTAAATAGTCTTATTTACCAAGACAAGGAATAAAAATAGGGAGATAAGGAGAATTTATTAGATTATATTTTTGCATTCCTTGGTTGTGAAAAAAAACACAAAAAAATTGTATTAATTCATTATGCATTATTTAAGTTCTTGTTCTGTCAGTCTACCATCACGTGTATGTAGGACCTAGAAAGAAGAGAAAAACTGGAATATAAATAGATAAACAAAATAGAAAAATGAGGTAGAATGTGTAGAAAATAGAAATGGCGGCAAGCACTTATGGGTTTGGATTTTGGTGCCATCAGAACTGGTGCTACTGGTGGCCTGGTGAACAAAATAAAGGCAATGGTAACACTTGCTCTTATCTTTTAATCTAAGCATAACAGTTTAATCTTTTACCTTAGTTTCTTTGGCAGAGCAGGATATATGTAGATAAACACAAATTATTGGGAGTTGGGATAAAATTTTGGTATATTTTTCTTTGTTTTTGTTAACAATTTTCTTGAACCAAGCAATAGAAATGGAATACTACGAATATTTTATCAGTTACTATAAAGTAATGGATTGTGAGAAGAGGAGTTGTTACCATTATCAATCCCATTAGAAATATGCACAGTGTCTCACTCTCAACTTATGTGCCTTTGTGTGAACCTTCAAATTTTAGAAGCATGTGTTTTGGTAAGAAAATTTTTTCCTTTTACCTCCAATTCCATCCCCATTATTTCTCAAGCATATGTTTTAATATTAACTTATACAACTTATTTTCTTAATTTTCTCATATTATAGTTGTTTATTTAATAAGGTTCCGGTCATGGTTTGTGAACTTCCATTAGTTTTTTATAACTCTTTCTTGTTGTTGACCTTTTTCTTTGGTTGGTTGGTTGGTGTGTGTGTGTTGGGGGGGGGGGGGGGGGTTAATAAATTGTCCTTCTAGCAGCTTTTTATTATGTTTCTTTCTGTAATCGTGGCATTTGTGCACTTGCTGTAAGACCAGATCTACTATGTATTATGACAGAAATTTGCATCCTAAATAATTGGTTTCATTGGCCCTGTGGTGGATAAAAGTGCCATATAATTTGATCTGTCTACCCCCCCCCCCCCCCCTTCTCTCTCATTATACTTTATTCTTTTTATTCTATTTTATTTTGTTGATGGACTGGGAATATATTCTCTTTCAGCTTCATTTAGTTCTGGAAGTGGCTCTGGAGATGGTAGAGAAATATTGGTGCAGCATTTGCTTGTTAAAGAAGATGACCTCAAACTTTTGTTGGATATACAGAAAAAGATTTCAGAAGGTTAGTGTTCATATAGTTGGGAGTCTGAATAAGGGAAGCACTGTTTTTTTTTTGGATATTTTTATTAATGTTATCTGACAAATTTGGGATGGATAAAGGATAGTGCTGGAAAAGTGAGTTTTTCAAACTGAGATTTCCAATTTTATAGTTTTATTATATTTTAGAATAAGAGTAATGCTACATGTCCCAAATTTTGGTACCAAAATTTGCATCCCAAATAATGTGGTAATAGATCATTGGCAAAATATTTCTAATGTATCTAAAATATCACCAATAATCTAATGCCACATCATTTAGGATACAAAATTTGGGACAAAGAGTATTACTGTTAGAATAATAGGTGCACCGTTGAAAATAAAAGAGTTATATTGACGCTTATGTTTTAACATTTAACATTTTTTATGATATTATTTGTTACCTTCAGGAGAGGATCTAAGTGACTTGGCTGTAGAATACTCAATTTGTCCATCAAAGGACGAAGGGGGAATGCTTGGATGGGTGAGAAAGGGTCAAATGGTATGCTGTTCGGATTTATGTCTTGCAAAGCTTTAAGGAATTGGGGTTCTTGATGATTCAAATACATTTTTGGCCTTTGATTCTTTTAGTTATAATTAAAAAATTAGTTCTTTGAATTTTGAAACTAAAAGAATTGAACGACTCCTTTTATCACATTAAGTATTTAAAGTTTTCAGCTTGTACCTATATATAATAACCAAAGTGCTGTTCAAGCATATTCTAGCAGTTGCATTTTCTACTTTATGAGTGTCATACAGTGAAACTTTGGGACTGAGGGAAAATTAATGCATACTTTCAAAGAGTGTATGATAGGGTTTTTGGGGAGATATTGTGGTGGGTTTTAAAGTAAATGGCTAATCAGATGTTTTTTTTTTAAATGGTCAGGGACTTATAAGATAGAATGATAACTGACATGAAAACAATTAGAGGACAGAGAAATAATTTTCAATCACAATAGGCATACATTGATAATCGGCATTGATCCCTATTCCTTGTTTATTTAATCAAAGAGGAAGGGCTCCCATGGTGTTTGTTGTTTTCCTATGATGTAGTTTTAGCTGACAAAACTAGGGTGGGAATAAGCTCTGAGTTACTCCTATTAATAGATAATCTATTATTAAAGGTCCTAAGGTAAGCAGGTACCAAGGTGAGAGAAGGGTGAAAATTGATCACTAGGAGATAGCCAAAATGATCTCTTGTGTTATATTGGATCAGCTATCTGTTTAGGGCAGGATAATGAATAGGACTTGTAAAATTAGAGAAGATGGATGAGATGGAAAGGTATTCTGGAGATTGTACGACTAACTATATAGTCAAAGGGAAAATTTTACAATGTGGGATTAATGGCAGCTGTCATTATGTACAGGACCAAGAACGTGTCTAAAAGTGAGCAAAGCCAAAAGGCGAATGTTGAGACGGATGAGTGCCAATACAAGGAAGGGTAGACCGGTAGAGTGAATTCAACCTTAGAAGTTTGGGGCTTGGGAGATAAAAGGGAAAGTTAGGTAAGATTAGGGAACGACAAGTATTTCATGAGCGAGGAGTAGCTAGATTCAGTTTGCAACAAAAAGAAGATAATAGCTAAAAAGAACGTGAGTTGAGGTGGTTAGAGATGACATGATGACCTGCAGTCCACAACCCACCAGTGTCCTAATAGATGCACCCGCTGGTTTTCACCACCATATACCAATATCTCTTAGACGATCACATATCATACGGTGAATGAAGATCTCCTCATTTGTCCTGGCCACTTCAGTGTTCAGAAAATAATTGAGTTGAGCCAGATTCTTAATCTGAAACTCGCTGTGGATGGAGCAAGTGTGTGCTTCTATAGCATTATAAAATAGTTTTAGTTTTGGGGTGGAATTATCTTATCTTACCGATTGCTTCAAGTGGCAATTTCTTGATTTGTTATCCATTAAGATTGTCATCAACATAAACAAGGATAATAGTAGTCCTTTTAGGGCTGCAACTTGGTAGGCCAGGCTTGGGTTAATGACTAACGAGGCATAGCTCCAGCTTTAAAACATTTGCCCAAGTCTGTCCTGAGCTTGACCTTAAGCCCGAAGAATCTAGCCCGAGCCCAACCCAAGTTCAAATTTGGGCTTGCTTGTTGCCCAACAATTTACAAAATTTTAACCCTTTATCTTAGTTGAATTAACTGAATTTTTTATTCTTGTCCTGCCAAAACTCTCCATCTCTTTTCTTGCTCATTCTTTGATTGCCCTGGAAGAGCTGAAGCAGTATTAGAAACTCATAATATAACGCTTCAAAAGGTGAGGAGCTCTCAGTATGGCGATCTCATACCTCATTGACAATATCCCAATTTTTTGTAATATATAATTATGAATTTAGTAAATCTAGAATAAGATATCCAAGATATGGTGATGATTGAAACACCCTTCTTCAATGACGACACTTTTATACTGGTTTGGAGGTTGGACAGGCAATATCATCTTCAAGAAGCTTGCATTTTCAATCCTTTTTCTGCTCTAGTAAATGCATTTATTTGATAATTATGGTTCCAAACCCAACAGTAGGGTAGAAGATAAGACAAATCTAAAATTGTAATACCTATACTTGTATTTTGCAAGTCCATATCCCAAACTCCATAACTTTAATGTCATTCTTGACATCGTATTTGTGCCTAACTTAATGCTCACAAACTCCACTAAAGGAATAAGAGCTACAAAAACTTAGATTAATTTGATAAGATCAAATTAGTTCAACTTAACTCAATAAAGCCTTATCCAAGTTATTTGGGGTTGGCTATATGAATCCTAGTTTGACATTCTTCTCTATTTTAGGTCATTCTCTTCGTTAGACCACAAATTATCATATCTTTTTAATTATTTCTACCAAAGTTATTTTTGGTCGCCTTCACCCCCTAGCATGGGCCTTAATATTAAGCATGTCACTTTTCCTTATTGGTGCATTTATTGGTTTTCGTTTTACATGATCATACCACCTTAACTGATATTCTTTCATTTTTTCTCCTATAGGTGCTACTCTTACCATCTCCCGAATATGTTTATTCCTAATTTTATCTTTTGTTGTCTTATCGTACATCCATCTTAACATTCCCATTTCGGCTACACTAATTTTATTAACATGTTGTTTCTTTACTGCCTAACATTCTATTTCATATAACAGTTGTTCTATAAAATTTACCTTTCAATTTTAAAGGTATATTTCGATCTCACAATACACCAGTAGCACTCTTCTACTTAACTCATCTTGCTTTAATTCTATGAGTAACATCATCTCCAATTTCTCCCTCTTAATAAATAAGTGAACCTAGATAATTAAAATTCTCACTTTTTATTAACTCTTGATTTTCAATTTTCACTCCATCCCCGCTTGTAATACTAGTTTTACTAAAATTACACTCAAGATATTCTATTAGAAGTAGGATGGCATCAAATAATACAGGGGACATGAAATCCTCGTAGGAATTGAGGATGCAAAGGAACCACCTTGGTCAAAGGACTCTAGAAGTGAGCAATCAAAGAGTGTTGAAGTGAAGAAGAGTGAAGATTTGCGTCATCAATTGTTTCAATTTTGTCCCATATCGATAACATAGTAGAAGTGGGCATCTTTATAAATGTTATCTCATAACTATATGATAAAATAAAGAAAAATAAATATGTTTTTAAAATAACATACAATTAGGCTCGTATTGAGATAAGGTTTTCCAAGCCTCCACCTGAATAAAGTTTCGGTGTGGGTTTTGCTGTCCAGGCCCGTTTTGCAATATAAAAAGTGAAGCCCCAAGCCCTAAAAAAAATGATGCACGGCTTAGCTTAGCCCGCCCGACTCACACTCCTACCTTTTACACTGTCCTTACAAACAAATTATGGTCACCTTGACTTTGTACATTATCTTGTTTGACACCCTACTAAAGTTCTCTAATCATGTTGTAGGAGATTATATAGCTTTCTTTAGTTGAGTCATTTCTCTTCAACATCATCTTAAACCCTGGGGCTATGTTTGGACGATGGGATAAAAGGGTAGGATAAGATAAATGTTATCCTATCCCATATTTGGTGTCTTCCATTGGATTGGATATTAATATCCCTTGAACCATTTATATTCTACTTGGGTGGGATATAACTTATCCCAAGGGGGTGGTGTTATTATAGTTATCCCATCCCATTAGAATAAAAATACAATGCCACGTTATCAAACAAATACAACTCTGCAATATAGAGAGATGAAGACGTTGAAGAGTTGAGTTAAAAAATCAAAATTTTCTTTTTTTCATTGTTCAATTTTTTTTTTTTTTGATATGTTCTAGATTTTTTAATGTATTTTTCATATTAATAAATGAACTATTATATATATTGTTTTGTACATATATATAAAATAATATATATATATATATATACACACACACACACACACACATGCATGCATATAATCATTGATTTGGATGATTCTTAGCAATATGAACCATGATTTTTTTTTAGTTACCTCGAAAGTGAGAGACTATTATATTTTGAATGATATTTGCACAACATTCTAAAATATTGTGATTATGGTTATTAGATTTTGCAATTGATTTGTGAATAAAATTTTAATTCTAGATACCTCGTATGCATATGTTTGAAAAAAAAAATTAAATGACTTTCATAAAAATAAATTTTGAAGACCGAACTTTATATTTGAACCTTATATCCGGTAGGCACCAAAACATTGGATTGGCATATAACAACATATCCAGGCCTTTTATCTAGGTCAGTTCCAAACACTAGATTGGAATATTCAATATTCCATAGGATTTTATATCCTATTAGATCCAACTATATCCTATCCAATCCCGCCTTCTCATTTGGTCGTCCAAACAAGGCCTGGGGGTATCACCATAAATACCTTTCTTTGAAAGTCATTATGAAAAAATTGCATTATTTGTGTCTAGCTATAAGAGGGGCCAATCCTAGTTTGCAAGAATAGACGGCAACACAATTGATTTTGTTGTTGAAATAAAGGCAAATATTCCCTGAAAATCGACACTAGATGATTGAGCACTAGATGCTTGAGTAAAAGTCTTTTACCACTTGCCTAATTTTGTATTACAGAAAATAGCCTCATTGTATTTGCACTTAACATTGAACACTTACGCCCTAGATTCTTCCCTTTCCAAAGATCAACTCTATTCTATCTTTTATAATGCATTCAATTCCTACACATGACCTTTCTACACTTGGATGGGAAGGAGAGTAGCACTATAATTTTATGAAGCAAAAGGCGTACACAAAGATATGTAGGAGACAAGGAACAATAAGAAACATGGTTATATATAGAGACAGTGTGGTTAAAAGTGAAAGGCGCCCTTAAAGCGTTAAAGTTCTACATTGCCTGAAAAGCGGGGCGACAAAAAAGCCGTAGCTTGAGTGATGCAAGGTGCTAAATTATAAAATCAAAAAAATACATTAGACATTAAAAATTAATTTATTCTAAGTTAAAGTTAAATTCAATGGTGACGTATGATGTATTAAAGTGATATAATTACTATAAGCTTTGATGCTTTCTTCTCAATGAATATTCAGAAGTTTGTTATATTTTCAAGTCTTACATAAAGGAAAATTTTGTGAACTTGATCCTAATAATGTAGAAGACATGATAGGGCAATCTCATATACCTCTAAGCTAATTCTTAAAGGTAAGGCTTATGTTAGGATTTGGGAAGACTTCACATATAAGTAGTCAAACTAGTTGATGAAGGGACAATGTTTTATCATGGGTAGGCCCAAATTTAATGAAGAATGATGAGAATTTATTGGTTGCTACTTTCCTCATAGCTTTATATTTATGGAAACAACTCAAATATTTTAAATGTTTATTGGGACCAATTTTGTGATAATTTTGATAATAATACTTATATTAATACGATAAATTGGATAATAATAATTTTAGACTACAATAATATTTTTTCATACTAATATGCCTCTTATAAAATTGTTAAATAAGTGCATAATTAAAACACTAAAGTATAAGGGATACAAGTAAAATACGTTACAATTTAAAAAGGCTATTGCCCGGTAGCCTCTCATATAACCTAAGGCAAGCGCCTAGGCATTGCCTCTTTGAAGACGCCTGGCCTGGAGCATGTCAAGGCGTTAAGTCTGAAAATTGTCTTGCCCGATCGCCTAGGCGACAAGGCGCTAGCCTTTGACAACATTGTATAGAGTGCAGGAACGGAAGCTTTAATTAGTGATGGGTAGATAGGCATTTGGAATATAAAGCATTAAATTTTGCACATGAGGGCATTACTGG
The DNA here is from genome assembly GCA_008638375.1 of Nyssa sinensis. Lineage (NCBI taxonomy): Eukaryota > Viridiplantae > Streptophyta > Magnoliopsida > Cornales > Nyssaceae > Nyssa > Nyssa sinensis. Next base: position 37,551,202 of record CM018031.1, read on the forward strand.
AAGAAAAGGGAAATTGTGGTGAGTTCCATCAGCATGCTAGGAGCTCCTCCTTTATTACATCAATAGCTTCATTTTTTCAGGTGAGGCCTCACCTTCCTTTTAAAAATAAACTAGTGATAGCAAAGTTCTTAAAGCAACCACATGAGAAAATGGCTATTGGTGTTGTTTGGGAGCCTTCATTTCAAAGGAATTTCCATGATTGAAAGGTGGATTTGGTTGCAGTTCTATGGAGCGGTTGCTGAGTTTAGATGGATCATGAAGATTCTATCAAGTGGAAGCCTACTAGTGGTGGCATTTTTAGTGTTCGTTCCTACTACAGGGTTCTCTTTGGTAGGGCAGAGATCATTTTTCCCTATAAAGTGGTTTGGAAGACAATGGCGCCATTAGAAAAGGCATTTTTGGGTGGACTCTGGCTTTTGATGCTATTCTTATGGTTGATACTTTGAACAGGTGTTGTATGTGTTAGTCTCAAGAGGAGACAATTAATTATTTGCTTTTGCATCGCCCAGTTGCTAGGGATTTGTGGAGCTTGCTTTTTCTGCTATTTGGCTTGGATTGGGTTTTTCTGGCAATGCTTATGGATTTCTTGGTGAGTTGGGGAGGTTTTTGGTACTGTGTGAAGGGGCTACATATCCATTGTCTATGTTGGTGCATTTGGAGGGAACAGAATCAGAGAATTTTTGACGGGAAGGAGCATTCTTTGAGGGACTTGAAAGGATGGTTCTTGAATTCCTTACACTTTTGGAATTGTTTAGTATTACTATTACTCTATCTCTGTTATTGTAATGAGTGTGAGCTGTTGGTTGGCATAGGTGTTAATTGTGTTTTTTTAAATTTCTTTTAATGTTATGTACATCCTTCATGTACGTGGGAGCACTCCTATTTTGGGCGTTCTTTGAATAAATGATTTTACTTATCAAAAAAAAAAAGGGTGGAGAACTAGAATCACATTACATAGAAGAAATATGTATTTTTTAAAGTCTTAGTCTCCCTTGGAAGAGCATCCTTCCCTTTGAGCGGATAAAAATTTAAGAAGGTAATCCATTAAAATATTAAAATTTAAACCAAGAGGGTGATAACATTTCTATTGCTTTCAGGTGGAAAACTAACCAACAGAAACACCCTTTAGAGATTTTGGATTGAGCTTACCATGATTTGCATCTTGGCTATGGACATAACTTACACACTTAAATACTTTCAGACAAGTTGTAAAGAAGGATCAATCAAGTTTTTCTTTTCTTTTCTTTCAAAGGATCAATCAAATTGTAAGATTATCTACATATATATTTTCCCCTCCTCAAGTCATAGTTTTGATCTTAGCATTGAGCTTGGTACCAATTGTTTTACGGAAGGACTAAAAGCATAGTGTATTCTTCATCTTTATGTTTAAGAAGATGAATCATGTGCCACAAGTGCAATCATCAAGAAAAGTAAAAAAAATATTTATAACTAAGTGGAGAAATAATACGGAGGGTGCCCGTACATAAGAATGAATAATGAGAGAAGTTAAGGAACTTTTATTGCAACCACAAGGATGGAGATATCTACAATGCTTGGTAATTTCATAATATCATGATTTTAAGTTTGTAACAAAGTTAAATTTATTCAGTTTTGTAAACAACCAAAGCTACAATTGCATACGTGGGTGACCTAATTGAAGATGCCACTTTATTTACTCATTATCACTGGTGTTATTAAACTCTCACTATGAGTAATAGATTCCCATGATTCTCTATCTTATATCACACGTTTCAATCCAACTTCCTCTTAAAAGATTAATTCCCTAGAATCCTTTAGAACTCATAAATGGATTAATAGGATCTTGCATTTGGGGATAGATCTTATGATTCTAACGAGTCATTATTCTGCTACATGTTCACATTGATTTTTGGAGGCACTCATTCATTTTTATACACAAAATGAGAATTTTCTACACTTTGCTTGTCTTTTAAAGAAACATTTCAGGTAATTTGATTGTGTCGGTGAAACTTGCTTCACTAAAGAAGCCTTAAGACTATTGTTTAATCTACCCATCAATGTAAAAATAAATTTAAGTAAGATTTAGAGGTATTAGTAGTTTTTTAACAATATAATCTTTTTAGTTTGTTATGCGTTTTTAATAACTTCTCAAATTTGTTGTCATTATAGAGTTTTCACACGTTTTTATGTTTAGTAACTTGTATATATACATAAACATATGGGATTTGTGGAAAGACTTAATGGGTTGGTGTGATCATTGGGTTGCAAAGTTGGTTCCCTCCCAACAAGTTATGTGGGATTGGAGCCTGATAGTTTATGGAGGAAGGTGGTGGAGAGACGATTTGAGGTGCAATATAGGGGCTGGACCTCTGACATCGATAATGCTGCACATGGTGTTGGGCTTTGGCAAGGAATTCACAAAAGTTAGAGGGTGTTTCAATACTATGCGAGGTTCGGGGTGGGAACTGGGCAAAGGATTAAGTTTTGGCATGATCGGTGGTGTGATGTGGCTTTGAAAGAGATTTCTGGATTTAATTCAGATTAGCTCAGATTGGGCATCTTTGGTATCAGACTATCTTTGTTTGAGATCCAAAGTTTAATCATTTGGGGCTTTTATGTAGTCTCTCTATGAGGTTTGGATATTTGGTGGTTTTGAGGATGTGATGACATGGAATCCAGATTCTGCTCTTTTTTTTTTTTTCAAGTTCTTAGTGATATTGTCATTTCAAATTTCCCTTGGAAGGACATATGGAAGCTGAAGCTGTCTTTGAAGGTTTCTCTTTTTGTTTAGACAATCGTGTGAGAGGCAATTATGACTTTGGAGAGTCTGTGAGAAACTTTTGCCTAATTGATGTTGTACATGCGGGTTACGGTTGAGGATCCTAATCATCCCTTTTTGCATGTGGAGTTGTCTGGGAGATGTGGATGATTATTCTTGTTGTGTTTGGCATTCATTGGAACTATGAAACTTTGGGAGAATGTGATCAAGCACTGATTAAAACTCAATACAAGTATATCAGAGAATCAATTTGGGTTTATCTTTGGGAGATCAACAATGGAAGCTATTTATTTATTAAGAAGACTTATGGAATGATATAGAGAAAAGAAGAAATATCTTCATATGGTGTTTATTGATTTGGAGAAAACTTATGATGGAGTCCCTCGAGATCTAATATGAAGGTTTTAGAAAAGAAAGGAATTACAAAACGGTGTCGAAACAATAAAAGATATGTATGATAGGACTGTGACTATTGTAAGGACAACTATTGGAGAAACAAATGAATTTCTGATCAAAGTAGACCTTCATCGGGGATCAACATTAAGTCTTTACCTTTTTTATTTAGTAATGGTTGAGCTGATTAAGCATATACATGATGAAGTTCCATGGTGTATTTTTTTGTTGATGACATTATTTTAGGGGTTAATTTCATTGACAATCACTGAGGTTTGAGGTTTGGCATATTTGCACCGAGACCTGTCTTGCATGAAAAATCATCACTTATCCCCTTCAACTTTTCTTCTGTTATCGTCCGTCACACCCTTGTTGATGGAAAGGTGCTTCGACCTGTTGAATTTACAAAAATGACTGATTTGCCCTCATTTTAATTAAAAAATTAGAAAAAAGTTAATTATACCCTTAAAATTGCATTAATTGACAAAAGACCTATTCTTGTAATGTACAATAGAATATTTTAATATAAATTTCTAAATAACCCAAACATAATAAATTCTCTACTAAAAAAGATTGAAAGAAAGAAAAAAGAAAATGAACATTCATTCATGATTTTATATTTTGGAACAAAAAAGAATAAATACATCAGTAGTATTTTTTTTCCTAGTGGAAAACACATATGGCTAAGAATTAGCTTCCTTGAAAAAAAAAAAACACGAAAAAGAGCTACAAAGAAGAAGGAAAACCTAGTCTGTTCCCCTCTTTGAATATGATACTGCTGACAATGCATATTCATCCTTCACACTATGCTAGCAGGGTCTATTTTCAAGTTTTGAAGTGGAAGTATGAAGCTACATGGCGGAGTCCATCACTCTGAAAAAATGCACAAATTGTTGAATAAGAATCAATCCATTTCTTGTTATTGAAAAATAGAAAATTATTGCTAAGCTATTAATTTCCACATTAGGAGCATAACAGATCACACATGGGAAGAGGTGAGGAAACAATTAAAAACACCAATTTTTTTTTTTAAGTAAAATAAGAAATGCAGTTCATATACCTCAATCATGCTCATTAATGGAAAAATTCTGTGTGGTTTCTTTAGGTGAAGTATAAAGTATCCATCTTGATTTAGCTCCATGAACTAATTATTTAGTTTATTCTAAGTTGTGGTTGTTTAAGAAATTTCTGTAAAATGGCATGACATCAAGCTCAGATTGTCTTTAGACAAAAATTCGTCCATGATGACGCTAACACAATAGAATCTGTAGACCCTTCAAGCCATTACTACTAAATCTACTCATCGAAGAAGGTGTTTTGCTCAAACAAGACCTCAAAAACCAAGCTTCCAATGAATACGTTGTTGAGTCCTTCACCGATCCCATTTCCACATTGAACTCAAATCCCCTAGGGCCTCACACCTTCGCATTCTTTATATTTCTTGAATTGAAAAGCGAATTCAGAACACTAGCAACTCAACTGCCTGTTGAAATCGACCTTCTGCAATTGCCAGACCAGAAGCCCTACTACAACGCACAAGCACAAGCACAAGCCCCGACTAGAATAAAACCATTGATGCATATGCGCGAGAATGATGGAGAGAGGGATACAATGGAGAACGAGCGACATAATTCATATCGAGGGTCGTGCTATGGGCAAGGGTGACCAAAATTAACTTTGATAAAGATAGTAAAAAAAGTACATGGTAATGTGTGCTCTAACTGTGCAACTGGTTTTTAAATAGAGTAGAATGACAAGATATGATTGATATAGCCAACTCCAAATATTTGGGATAAGGCTTTGTTGAGTTGAGTTTGTCGTTCACTGGACTATGCCTTACATGGTGAAGGAGTTGTTGGCTTGTTGGGGTGGTGACTATCCATCTAAGTGGGTTAAAGGGTCTGGAGGATTGTTTTAAATTGTTTAATGTGGGATGTTTGACATGAGAGGAATAGGTGCACATTTGATGATGTACAGGTGTGTCAATGACTCATTTGGAGAACAATTTTTTGGCGAATTTCATTTTTGGAGTTCTAGACATTTCTAGTCTCCATTCACACTTTTGTATAGTTTTTTACATGTTCCTTAGTTTCTCTATATTGTTTTTACTTTGCCCCATTTAGGCATTTTAATAAATTACTATTTTTATCGATCAATACACACACACACACATAAATATATATGTTATGAGACTACTATTAATGATAATCCTTGTCTCTTTTGCCTAATTGCCATTGTACATGCGAGGTGACAGTTGAGGATCCTAATCATCCTTTTTGCAGTGTGGAGTTGCCTGGGAGACATGCATGATTATTCTTGCTATGTTTGGTGTTCATAGGACTATGCCTTGTTAGGGTGGTGGCTATCCATCTAAGCGGGTTAGAGGGTCTGGAGGATTGTTCCAAATTGTTTGATGTGGGATGTTTGGCGTGAGAGGATTAGGTGCACATTTGCTGATGTACAGGTGTTGATGACTTGGCCGAAGAATAGTTTTTTGGATAATTTTCATTTTTGGAGTTCTAGACATTTTCCTGACTCCATTTACAATTTACAATTTCTAGAGTTTTTGAGGGAGTTGAATTGTATAACAAGAGTTTGGGTTTGGCTCCTTAGTTCTCTATTTTGTTTTTAACCATTTAGGCATTTTCATAAATTACTATTTTTTGCGATAAATATATATAGACACACACACACATATATATATGTTATGAGACTATTTTTAATGATAATCCTTCTCTCTTTTGCTTCCATTGGTTGGGTTAGTGTTTATCTTCAAGGCTTCTCTTAGATATGAATTTTGTTCCTATTATCCTCTCCCTCTCTCAGCACCCACCCAATTTAGTAATTTATCATGTGGCCTCTAAACAGTTCAAGTAATTTCACTGTATGAGAAGGTAAAACACTTTTGGAGCTCCGTAGTGTTTGTAGGGGCAAAAGTGATTTCTTTGCTCAAATTGATCCCTTTCCTTTGATTTTGACAAAGCTTGGTTTGTCTTAAAATGCATCGCTGTCTCAGGTTATCTGAGTATGTTGACTTTGTCTTATCATGTTATTTTATTATCATGGTCTACGGTCATAAAAATCTTATATTGGATGATTCCTTTAAAATTTCACCATATTTTTTCTCCGGTAAATTTCGCCATATTGTTGACTTCTTGTACTTGGTTAAAATATTTTCTCAACCTCTACTAGGACAAAAATGACAGTTGCATTGTCATGGTCTCAGTCAAGAATTTTAACCATGGTGGTGATGCTGTGACGGAAGAGGTGCTGGTGTTGCGTCCTTCATGATATGGGTCATTTCCCTGCCAAGGCTTCCAACAAATATCCAGGAGGATTGTTGAAATCCATTTCCAACTTCATCATTCTACATCTAGAAACGGGGAGGGATTTAACAAAGAGGCAATACCTTTAAGCATACACTAATTAAGAGCACCTCAGCATGTCTCCTGACTTACTACATGTCCCTTTTCCCTATGATGGCTTCCTTAGAGAAAAGACTGGATAAATTGCAATAAGATTTTCTTTGGGCAGGAAAGGATGAAGAGAATAAGATCCACTTAGTGAATTGGGATAGAATAATATTTTGGTCAAGGGGGATTGGGGATCAAGGAATTGAGGATCTTCATGTTAGAATAATTAGCATGTTAGCCTGTGTATTAGCTCATCATTAAAGGTAGTATAGTCTTTTCAGTATCTTTTGTTTAGCCCTACTATAAAGGGCTGTTTTCTTTTCTATGTATTGTAAGTTTCTAGACTTGGAATATACTTCCATTAAGATATTTTTCTCGTCTCTTTTACTTTCTAATTTTTTGATTAAAGTTAACATGGTATCAGAGTATGGTTGAGATCCAAAGTTGATTAAGAACATTGTATCAGCCATGATAGACTCAATGAAGCATAGTGGTGACGCTGATGTCAGCATTTGTACGGCTGACATTAGCATGACGTCATCAGATCGGGGCGAGATCTATATGGTTTGGATCAGAATTTCATGAGGGGAGTATTTTGGTATTTTTTTTTGTAATTTTTTGAGATTGTTTGCTATGTTTTTTGAATTTTTGAATATTTAAGAGAAAAATGGGCTGATTTTCATGATATGTGATTTTTGAGCAATTTTCTTGGTTTTGATGCATCAAATCCCTTCTAAGTGGTGCGTTTTGGGGTTCTTTTGGTTCGATTGAGTTACCCATTGTTGTTTGGTTTGATTTTGGACGAGATTTGTGAGATTGGAGCCTTGGTTGTGTTGGTTTGTGCGATTAAATGGTGCGTTGTGGGCTGTTTTGGGTTTGATTGAGTCATCCATCACTGTTTGATTTGATTTTGGTCAAGTTTGTGTGAGATTGAAGTGTTGACTGTGTGTTGGGTGGTACAAACAACTTTGGTTTTGGTTTGAATCTCTAAGTCTTGTTGTTTTTGACTTGTGGTTGTCTTCTAATTGCATTGGGTGTATTTGCTGCACTCTTTTGTGATCTATTTAGTGCATTGGGTTTGTGTGATTTGTGAACATGGCAAGTGGAAATTCAGATTCTCTTCAAGTTATTAGTGTAAAGTTGACAGTTCAAGCTATTAGTGTAAAGTTGACAGGAGATAATTATGCCTATTGGGCGTATGTCATGAGAAATTTTTTGTTGGGAAATAATATGTGGGGCTACATTATAGGAGTTGTGAAAATTTCAACTGATTCTAAGGTAGAGAATTATGCCGAGTTGTTAAATAATTGGGATGTTAATAATGCAAAAATTATTACGTGGATTAGTAACTCTGTTGATCAGGTCATTGGAGTACATTTGGCTAAGTTTAACATAGCCAAAAAAATTTGGGATTATTTGTCCAAATTATTTGTTCAGTCTAATTTTGTTAAGAGATATAAATTGGAACATGAGATTCGGGCTGCTTGCCAAGGTGATAAGAGTATTCAGGAGTTCTACTCAATTATGACTGGGTTTTTGGGATCAGTTAGCTCGCATTGAGCCTGCAGGGCTGAGTCCTCATGAGTTGTATCGTACATATAGAGAAGAGCAATGGTTGGTTCAATTTTGGATGGCTCTTAGGGATGATTTTGAGGGTCTTTGTGGCTTTATTCTCCATCGCAGTCCACTTCCCTCTGTGGACTCTGTGGTTAATAAGCTTTTAGCTGAAGAGGTTCGACTTAAGACTTTACCGGAAAAGGGTCTTCTTCCTTTACCTACACAGACCATACTTGCAGTTCCACCCAGATGGCAGCCTAGTTCACAGAACAAGCAGCACGTCTGAGTTGGTCATGATGAGTGCAATTTTCGTCATGAAAAGGGACACTGGAAGGCACAATGCCTTAAGTTAGTGAATAAGCAAGTTTGTGGGTCACAACAATAGTTTTTTAGAGGCAGGGATCGTCATACTGCAGCGATTGCACCACCAGTGGATGAGTCCTCTACATCATTAGCTCCCACACTATTCTTGATAGCTGAGCAATTGCAGAAGCTCATTTCCACTCATTAGCCTAATGCTCTTTCAGTTTCTCCCTCTATAGGTTCCTTTCCTTCTGGATCTTTAGGTATTTCTCGGACCACTTGGTTTTTGACTCAGGTGCTACACATCATATGACTAGTGATCCATCTTTGTTCATTTCTACCCTTTCTCCTCCTTCTGTCTCTGTCCTTGCCGCCAATGGCACTCCTATGCCTTTGGCTGGTATTAGTTCTATTGTTTCTTCGCACTTATCACTTTCTGACGTCTATTATATTCCTCAACTTACTTTGAATTTAATTTCTATTAGTCAACTTTTTGATTCTGTTTATACAGTTCATTTTTCCTCTTTTGGCTATGTTGTGCAGGATCCTCGTTCCAAGAAGTTGATTGGGACAGGCTGTAGAAGGGGAGGATTGTATGTGTTAGAAGCATTGCATGTTCCACATATGGCTGCTTCCTCAGTTGATTTGTCTTCTTTTCATTTGAGTTCTAAGTCATCACACTTTTATTTGTGGCATTCTCGTCTTAGCCACATTTCTAGTTCTCGTTTGTAGTTTTTAGTTTCGACTGGTCGCTTAGGCAATTTGCATTGTCACGATATTTTTGATTGTAGTGGATGTAAACTGGTTGGTGTCCTTGCCTTTTGGTAAACGTGCAGTTGGTTGTAAGTGGGTGTACAAGATCAAAAACCTAGTCTGATGGTTCTATTGAGTGGTACAAGGCTCAATTGGTGGCCAAGGGATATGCGCAAGAGTATGGCATTGACTATGGGGAGACTTTTGCTCCTGTTGCCAAGATGACAACCGGTTCGTACAGTTATAGCAGCAGCAGCAGTTCACCAGTGGCACCTTTCCCAAATGGATGTCAAGAATGCCTTTCTAAACAGGGACTTGACTGAAGAAGTGTTTATGGTTCCTCCTCCCAGTCTTCCTCATCACTCTAGAGAGGTGTGCAAACTCAATAAGGCATTGTATGGTCTCAAACAAGCTCCTCAGGTTTGGTTTGAGAAGTTCTCTACAGTTATTTGTGATCTCGGATTTCATGTGAGTGATCACGACTCTGCTCTTTTTCTTCGTTCAACTTCTATCGGTGTATTGTTCATTTGTTTTTTTGCTATATGTTGATGACATGACTCTTACTGGTGATGATACTGTTGGGATTTCCTTGTTAAAGTCACAATTGCACCATCATTTTGAGACGAAGGATTTCGGTCCTCTTCGTTATTTCTTGGGCATTGAAGTAGCTTATTCTCCTAAATGTTATCTTCTCTCCCAGTCTAAATATGCTTCCGATGTCATTCAGAAAGTCCAACTCACAGACACTTGGACAATTGAGACACCTTCGGAACTCAATGTTCGTTATGCTTCCTCTGGTGGAGTTTCTTTGATTGATCCCACTTTATACCGAGCTCTTGTTGGTAGTCTAGTTTATCTTACTGTTACATGCTCTAATATCACTTATGTAGTTCAAATTGACAGCCAATTTGTCTCTTCTCTTACTACTGTTCATTGGGCTGCTGTTTTTCGCATCTTACGTTATCTTCGCGGCACCTTACACTAGAGTTTGCTCCTATCTTTGTCTTCTCCCTTGGAGCTTCATGCTTATTCTGATTCTGATTGGGCTGGTGATTCTATGGATTGCAAGTCTACTATTGGCTTTTGTGTTTTTCTGGGAAGCTCTCTTATTTCTTGGAAAAGAAAAAAGCAAATAGTTGTTGCTCGTTTTTCTGTTGAGGCTGAGTATCGTGCCATGGCTACAACTACGGCTGAAGTTGTTTGGCTCCGCTGGTTGTTGGCTGATCTAGGTGTCTCTCTACCTACTTCTACGCCTATGTATTGTGATAACAAGAGTGTTATTCAGATAAACCAGAACTCCGTCTTCTATGAGCGTACCAAACACATTGAGATTGATTGTCATTTTGTGCGCCATCATTTTCAGCTAGGCACTATTTCTCTTCCCTTTCCCCCTTCTACATTGCAGTTGGCTGACTTCTTTACGAAATTCCACACAGTGTTGCGCTTCCGCTTTCTGCTTGACAAACTCTCGATGCTTTTCACTGCCGCATCATGAGTTTTAGGGGGGGTGTTAGAATAATTAGCATGTTAGTTTGTGTATTAGCTCATCATTAAGGATAGTATAGTCTTCTCAGTCTATTTTGTTTAGCTTTACTATAAAGGGGTCTTTTCTTTTCTATGTATTGTAAGTTTCCAGAGTTGAATATAGTTCCATTAAGATATTTTCTTCTTGTCTCTTTTACTTTCCAATTTTCTGATTAAAGTTAAACACTTCAATCGGGCCCTTCTAGGGAATTGATTGTAGAGATTTGCTGCAAATCCTACTGTTTGGTGGAGAAAGATTATAACAACCAAGTTTGGGCGTGCGGAGGGGCAATGGGTTTCTAGGGAGGTTGGGGGCCAGTATGGGACATTTTATGTAAATCTATCAGGAAGGGAGATGCTGATTTTTTCTGGCGTGCATATGGTGCGAGGGTGAAGTTTTGGTTGGATGATTAGAATCATGGTTTTATTCTCAAGGACAAATTCCCTCTCTTATTTCAGCTCTTAGTAGATCAGGGGGCTTATGTGGTGGATCTTATCTCTCTTTCTAATGGTGAAGCAATTTGGACTCTCTTCATTTTGTGAGAAATTTCCACGATAGGGAAATGGAGGAGGCCTTATGAGTTATGGTGTTTCTTCATCACCTTAAGCCGATTGCTGATCATGAAGACTCTCAGGTGGACAATTGATACGAGCAGGAAATTTTTTGTCAAGTCCTACTATAAGGATTTGGCCATGATGGGTATTAGAGATTTCCCTTGGAAGAGCATTTGGTGTGCAAAGGCTCCTGGAAAGGTCGCTTTTTTCATTTGATTTGTGGCATGGAATGCAGTCCTGACGGTAGATAATTTGCCAAAGAGGGGTTTTTCTATGACCAATTGATGCTAAATGTCTAAAGTTGAGGAGGAGAATAAAAGTCATTTATTCCTTCACTGTTTGGTAGCAAGTGATATGTGGTGTCTTCTTTTTTTGCCATTTGGCTGTGCCTGGATCATGTTGGCCTCAGTGTTGGAGTTCTTATGGGGGTGGAGTGGGAGTTGCGTTAGGCGGAGGATTTGGAAGGTTTGGTTGGTGGAACCTCTTTGCTTGTTATGGTGCATATGGCGGGGAAAATAAAAGAATTTTTGAAGGGAAAGAATTATCCTCTTGTAAATTCAAGGATACTTTTTCGAAAGCTTATACTTTTGGGTATTTAACTCATACCCCCCTTGTGTAGATTCTTTTGTGCATTTTTTTGGGGATCTCCTGCTCTAGTTGAATGAGCCTTTTTTTATATGGGTTTGCCCTCTCCGGCAGCTTTTCAATAATATTTTAGTAATAAAAAAATAAAAAATTTCCCTCCTATATAGTTGGATACTGGTATTAAATAAGATTTGTATGCTTGGCATTTTTTGTGAAATTGGGATCCTTTTTTACAATGTAGGTACATTGTATATATTGCAGACCTCTTGTTATGGTGTTGTATACCCATTGTTTATTGTGTATCTTGTCTCATTGCATGTAAAATGACTGACTTTGTTATGGAAATGATAAAAAGAAGTTGAACAATGATTAATAGGATTTTTATTTTTCCTGTTCGCCAGTCCACAATAAACAAAATAGTTTCAGGCATGTCTCCGTTGGCTGGCCAATTCTGCAAATGCAGCGTATTGTTTTGGGAGAGGCCTACCCCACCTTAGGATGACCATATATTCTTTTCTTGTGGGGAGATGACATTGCCAGTGAGTTTTAATATCCAAGTGAAAATTATCTTCATTTTTTGTTTCTTTTTTATTTTTATTTTTAATTTGAGGGGATGTCAGTGACAAAGACATCAAGGAAGTTTTCCCTAGGATGCAAAAAGTATTCTTGGCAGTATCAACACCCTTAGTGCAATTATTTTTCAGGTTTACAAATATATCATTCAACATTTCCAACACCTAGATATTGAGTACAAGTTAATATGGTTACTCTATTTTCCCAGGTGATTAACAGATCTTTCATGGTGAAATATCTCAGGTGCCAGAGTTTGAAGAGGCTGCATTTAATGCGCCCATAAATAAAGTCGTAAGGTGTAAAACTAAATTTGGATGGCATTTAGTTCAAGTTCTGTCTGAAAGGTAGACTTAAAAAACCTATTGTGGATTGAACATTTTACTTGATAAAGCGATACAGATGCTGAGTCTTGCTTTCTGTGT